>JZKD02S2273064.1:322831-351544 GCA_000966675.3 Picea glauca
ACTAAGGTGAGAGTGGTAGGATTTTCTATAGTTACATAGATCTGGGGACTTGATTTGGGGATTTTCATAAGCACAAATCGTGCAATAACACCTCCCTTTGTGGTGGGATTTCCACATGAAACTAAACGTCATGTAGAATTGTGTACTAACGCTTCCCCAGTCTCCAATTTGTCTTCTTGTTTCCTTATATATGTATTAAATTTGAGGTACCATTTCCATGGTATGTACAAACCTAGGTACCCATTGGGTGCGAGGGATATGCTTATTTGCCCAGTGCTTCTCACAAAATAAAATGTGCTCCTGAGGATATTTAGTGCCCTTATATCGATTTACCAATTCAAATTTGATTTTGGGCTAGAACATGACCTTTATAAACTCGAACACCTACGCTCATTTATGTATATCTATTTGGTGTATCACCCACCACTGCACATGTTTTCCTTTGATAACCTCATCCATGGATTGTATCCTTTGGTTCTTCGGGACCACTTCCTCCATCTGTGCCAAAAATGTGTCAACTAGACATGTACCATCAAATCTTGGTGCACCACATAACTCACATCCAATCCAACGCACTACTTTTGTAATTCGTGCACATATCCTAGTAGAAACTTCATAAATATTATTCTAACATATCTCTATAGAATCCTATGAATTTGTATCATATGAGGACACACTTCTCCAACTCATCTCACCATCAGTTGGGGGGTTTAATTTATCGTCCTTGCGACTTGTGATGTTATATATGTTCTCAATGATGGAACTATTTTCATCGCCATTCATGAACCCATTATATCTATTGCCCTCATTTGGATCCAATGGTGCAATGATACTCAGGGTATCTATTTCAAAGGAGGTTTGTCCTTTCTTTAGATTCAAGACTACATTGTTGTCAAATGCCTAGAAAATAACAAGTAGATTTGGGTAGGGATTTGAGTCATACATGATCTCAATCACCTCAGAATATGCTCTGGTGTTCACCCCTTCAATGTTCACCTCCACTTTCTCTATTCAACCGATGGGATAGATTTGGTATCTATTAGCCAACATGAGTTGAATGGGGTACCACACCAAGTTTGGATTACCCGTCAACTCCCAAGATTTCTTCGAAAATATGTTCACATTGGATCTCAATTCCAACATGATATTGTCCATCTCATAGCTTCTGAGTTTATTTGTTATCTTAAACTCTCTTCATGTGTTCTTCTTCTTTCTCACCTAGCACACATCTCGTTCTGGAAATGGTGCAGAAATAGCTATAGTGGTTTCTTCATCCCCGTATATCTTGTCAACATATGGGTTAAATTCTTCGCAACCTCAGGGTCACTTAACATTTTAAGTCAACAAAACAAGAAATAACTTACTTGGTCCTTTGATTCCTCCTTGCAGCAAGTGTTATGTTGTGTTTATGCTCACACCATGCATCGTAGCTCTTCATGCATGTGTTCTTCCTCTATTACTTTTTTTTCAACTCGTTGCACCTCTTCACGTCTGCATACTTATTCCAGCGACCTCTATGTCACACGTTGTATCTCCTCGTGTGCACGAGTGCCCTCCAATGATCTTTGGGTGGAACGTTGCAATTCTTCACGCACATGGGATTCCTCCAATGAT
Organism: Picea glauca; assembly: GCA_000966675.3. Taxonomy (NCBI): domain Eukaryota; kingdom Viridiplantae; phylum Streptophyta; class Pinopsida; order Pinales; family Pinaceae; genus Picea; species Picea glauca. The sequence goes on from JZKD02S2273064.1 coordinate 324,446, forward strand.
ATTTTGGTGGCGCATTGTACCTCTTCATGCACATGGGTTTCCTATAGTGATATTTTTGTGGCGTGTTGTAACCCTTCACGTACTTTGTCCTCCTCTAGATCCCTCTATGTGTTGTGAAAGAATTGATTTTGATGTGTAGTGTTGAACTTTGGAGGTTCTTGCACTACTTTTCTAATATTCCCTTTGATATTCTGGCCCAAAATTTCTCCATGTTTTAAGTTCATTCATGTCCCAATGTCGCCTCATGTTACCACCCAGACATCAACTTCTTCCTTTGTCTTATGATCTTCACATGGATCCACAATAACCATATTGCAATGTGCCTTAATTTCTTCCCACCTTGCCAAAATATCTAGGAAATATTTTAATGGCATGCTCTATACTATGGAAGCACCCACAGAGAATGAACAATTGGTACAAAATCGTGACATGTGGCCCAATTCGCCACAATAAATAAGATAGGTGATATTCCTCCACCATTGTTATATCCTCTCCCTCTTTCTCATCCATATCCTCCTCTCAAACCTCCTTAATACCCTCCTCTATATACGCCTCTAAGGTCATCATCTTCGTGTTCCTCCTGGACCCGAAATGCATATGTAGTGTGCTCTTGCGTCAACTCAATGAACCAATAGTTGTTCACTTCATTCCATATGGATTTGTAGAACTCGAAAAATAAAGTATACGTAGTCTTCAGATATTTTTGTATTTTTGGCAAATGGGGAAGTATATGTCCCCATTGTCTGTAAATCTCACACCACTCAATATGAGGTCCTGTTGGAAATGGATTCGGCGTACCCATCGCCAGGTAGCTTCTCAACATAGGGAATGTGTTCCTATGGTGTCCTTCTATGCAGCACATGGTACACCATGTTATCGCACAATCTTTACTTTCCCAAAGCCTAAGGCAAGTGAATGCAATATTGGTGTACCAGGGAGTGAACTATCACTGTTACCTTAATAGGAAACCCCTTTCTCTTTAGGAGTATATCAATGTACCCAAGGGGAGACATCCCCAGTGATATGAGGGTTTGAGAAGGATAAGGAAAAATTACAAGAAAGTTCCCTCCTCTCACAGGTCACTCAATTTCAAAGGTTCTTTGTGTCTTATAGAGATGCAACAAAACATAAATGAGGTGTACCTTCCCAGAACAAGACAATAATAGAAAAAGCATGCAATTTCAAGGTACCATATGATGTTAGTGCTTCATAAAACCATGAACCTTTGAAAAATAAGTAAGTTGATATAATAATGCAGAAATGTAACAGTTTACAACAACAATAAGTATTTTGTAACAACCACAAAAATAGTGCCTTGAAATTGCTTGAAAAATACAAGAAAATGTAGCTTTAACTATGTTGAATGATAATTTATTGTCATGAGCAAATTTGGAAATGTCTAGCTAGCATTTAATGTCACTTTTGTGGAGAATTTTTTGCATTTAGATGGTTGTAGAAATCTTTTGTAACAACAACAAATTATAGTGCTCAAAATTGCAAGGAAACACCATGTATACTTAGCATTTATCTAGAAGAATGATTGGCAATTGTCACAAGCAATTTTTGAGTGAGCTAAGTGCAAGTTATGTAGGTGAATGAAGTAGATTATCATGAATTAGTATGATTGTGGCAGTGATTTGCAACAACAAGAAGTTAGTTAAGGAATTAGTCTAGCTTAGTAAAAGTTAGCAAAATCTTCAAGGAAGAAGGTTTGAGTGCTTGTTTGATCAATCTTTCAATAAGAGAGAGACTAGAACTAGTGCCTTCTAGGGATTATGGAGTCAAGTGGAGGCTTATTCTAAGGCTGCAAATCAATTTTGATAGTGCACAAAATTCTAAGAGGGAGAATGAATAGGAGAAGTAGTAACTTAATACCCCCTATGTATTTTCCTAAAGAAACAAGATACTAGGGTGTAAGCAATTCTAGGCCCTAGCACCTTGCACTCCTTACGATTCTTATGGGAAAAACCTTAGTCAAAGATAACTAGGTCAAAACCTTAGAGTGCTAGCAAATTAGGGCTCTAGGGTTTTACTAGTTACTAGATCAAATCAATGAGAAGTTTTGGTAAATAGAAAGTAATAAAGTATCAAATTAAGTTTTTACTTCAAGAATTAAGTATACCATGCAATCTTATAATCTTGTATGAGAAAATAAAACCATACATAAACCATTCAATAAATGAAAAAAATGCATATTTTACCTACTTGCACCAAGAATAATCATGAAAATACCATGCAAGGTCACCATAAAACCTTCCAAGATTGATTCGCTTGCAAAACATCAGCCTTATACAAGAGTGTGCTCACAATTTCATCCAATAGCCCTTCTAGGGAAAAACTTCCAAACCTCTCCTCTTGTGTGAAGAGTTGTGATGATAAAAATGAATGTTCTTTATGTTTATTTATACAAAACTCATGACCTTTAATTAATTTAAGGTCAAATAAAGGCCGACCTGACCAATTTAAAAGTAAATTCAAATAAGACGTAAATAAAATTAATTAGCATCTAAAAACACTTCCAAGTGTGACATCATGCCCTTCTGGGGTGACGTGGAGCCCCTAAGGTGGAATGTTGGGCTCCAGATGTTGAACATTAGGCCTCCAAAGGCCCTGGATGATGCACAGACGTGCCAACTAGCTCACAACTACCCTCAAAATAAAAAACCTAGCTCTGGATGACCTACATGGTCATGAGGGTGACATCATGGACTCTCAAATTTCAACGTCCATGTGGAAGAGAAAGATACCCCTAGGTCTAGGTCTTCCAGGGTGGCTCCAAGATGATGTCCTTCTTTCTTCTTGGTGAAAATATATGATGTCTTCTTGCCCTTGGATGGGGTTATAACATCCATCTATGGGATTTAAACCCCATGAAAGTTTGAGCTAATCATCCCCCCATGTGTACATGTCCACCCGGCAAGGTCCTACAACAACAACAAGTACGCCCTCCAGGGGTTCATAAGTCACAGGGATCATAACATGTAAATCACATCCAATAATTAAATTACCCAAACATGTGCATCAAAACCCCCTTTATCCAGACAAATTCTCAAATATGTTATGCAATATAACAAGTCAGGTTTGGAGAAGACCATAGAGTGTCCTATTGGGCTAATCCTACTGAAGTTTGGGGTTTTTCCTAGGTGAGAACCAATCCAGGTCATGTAAGTGTATGAGGTAGCGTGGGGTAGTGTTTGGGTATGGGGTGAAGTGATAATAGGGAAATGTAAATATTACCTATGGGTTTCTTTGTAGAGGGCGAGATGCACCTTGTCATAGATGACATTGTTTCCTAATTCGTTCATTTCCTTTTATTCTTAACTTCATTGCTTTTGATATTTTGTTTTTGTGCTTCAAGGGAAGAGTTGAGGGACACTGTCTTGGCTTGGTGACCAGAAGTGACAACCTTATCCACAAGCATTTCATGGAGATTAAAAGGTTAGCACGTGATGAGACCCCCTTTCTCTTGGTTATTCCACCAAGATCCAGTACCCTGGTTTGGTTACCATATAGATGATAATTTCATACCACTACATTCCCATGGTCATAATAGGTCGGCTCATGATGAGACCTTCCATCCACCAACTAATACCTTGAGTGTTTGTTTTTATTATCGGTTTCCTTTTCTTACTGAGAATCTTTTTACTGCTTTCTCGGGAATCCCTGGGTGAAGCATCTCAAAAGTTTCATCTTTGGATTTTAACTCTTGCCAGATACTCTTACCCTCTGGGCCTTTATCCCCTTATTCCCACAAGGCAAGGAACAACCCTTACTAGTGTGGAGAATCCCAATTCCCCAACAAAGGTAGGGGGAGATGAGAGGAATAAAGATGGAAAGTTATAAGTATGGATGGAATGAATAATGACCTTTCACGGACCCACCCAGTGGAAACCCATCCTAAAGGGAGATCAACTTACTAAGGCATCATCTCACCCTTATAGGTGTGAACAAGTTAAAGAGCATAATTTCCAAGAAAACGTTATGAAATGAAGGAGAATTCAATGAAACATATTCAAGTTCTTCAATAATCAGAGTGACACATACCATGATACCCAGACTCATTACCTCATGGAGAAAGACTTATTGCTACTTCAGGACCAGGCTAGTAGGATGGATCTTGTTGTTGCTGATAAATGGGTTCCACTGAATAAAAGAGGGTCCCTCAGGGGTCATGCTCAAGTCATCTGGCTCTCGACACTCCATTTCTAGGACCTGTTTGCCTCGAGACATGATCTCCTTAGTTATTCCTATTGTAGGGGTAACACCTGGCTCCAAATCGGGGACATGTGCACACCGTAGAGCGCATGAGAACCTCATCATCTCTTGTATGACTTGTACCTGTTAGATCTCAACAAAATGCATCAGTAATCCTCAGGGTGGTGATATCACCCCTTTCTCATATATGATATAATAAAATAAATAGCATCATAAGCATGCATATATACATAATGGAGAAAAACAATACGAAAGTGAAAATACAACTATTCTAACATGATATGCAGATGGTAAATACAGTGGATGCAAATGCCTACCTAATATACTTACCTGTTGGTTGAATGCTAGCTTTATTCAAATAACCGGTGAAACCATCCTAGAAATATCTCATAATACATGCCTTTGTCCTTTATCATAAACCAAAACAATGACAAGTCAAGAACAAAAATAACATGAGTTAGAAAATGTATCAGATCATCGGAAATCGGAAATTCTAGCTCATGGAGATGAGAGGGAGGGACAAAATCATGCCAAGTCACACTTCTAGGAAATTGCTCAATCCATCTCAGAAAGGGAACGTGAAAACTCAAAGGCTCAAAAGATTGACTCAAAGAGTCTGAAGGTTGGCTACCTTGGACACCATCACATCCTGAGGTCTGCGAAAGGACTAGTAAGAACCTAGATGATAACTGAAAATTTCTTAAGGGAATGTTAAAAGACTGAGATAATAAACTTCATCTTAAGGTATTCAACCTACCCTTGGATTCTAAAAGAAGGCTTTGCCCAGGAAAAAATTCAATACAAGGGACATGTTTCTCAACTACACCCTTAGTGGCATAGCGAGGTAAAGTAGTCGAAGGGAGTTGGACAACCTTGTCCCAAGTATCTTTTTTTAGGCAAGCAACATCCTCACCTTTATCAAAATTTGAGCACAATGATAGTTGATAATATTCTTCATAGAATAAATCCAATTTTTCAAATGAATACGCATCAAAATCCTCAAGGTATGACCAAAAATCATCAGGAGAACATTGCACTGGGTCATCCTTGGGTTCTTGGAAAACTTTGTAATTATATCATCATCTTGTTGCCAAACATCAAAATTATTAGGAACGTCCTATGATTGTTTTAAAGGAAACATTCGAAGATATCCTTCCATATCATAAATGGGATCCTTATCAGAACCAATCACATCCCACTTACGTCTTACAACATGTATGAAATCATCAATATTATCAACCATGTCACTACCTTTGTCATAACATGAAGGATTTAATGCATCCAAGGGATCCTCTAATACTTCTTCACTTTCTGAATCATAAAATAAAGCATCATCAAAATCTTGGAAAGGGAAATAACTTACCGTGTTCAATTCTTGTTGTGTAGGAGCGTCAATGGCTTGGATGAATTCATCAAATGGAAGAGGGTCCAGTACATCATCCCCAAGATTCATCTCTTTAATCATATTTTCACCTTCATCGGAAAATGAAGGACCTAGCTCTTACAAGGGTTCCTTTACTTCTTCACCTTTTGAATCATAAAAAAAAGTGTCATCAAAAACCTAGAAAGGAAAATGACTCACCTCATTCTCTTCATCTTGTATAGGAGAGATAGGATCATGGAGAGCTTCATCAGACAAAGGAGAGGATACTAGTGCTTCATCATCATAACACACTTCTTTACTCAAGTATATACTGCATTCTACTGAATTATGGGAAACATATTGTTCCTCTTCAAGGGGTTGAAAAATTTATTAATAAATCTCTCCTTTTATATCGGAGGGTTCTTGAGTATGGTACACATCCCTAACATCTTCCACAATCTCATTGGTGAATCCTTCATCCTCTAGGGATATTTTGATATTTTGAAGGGAATCTTTGTATGTCTGGCATTGTGGGTTGACAAACTCAATAAACCTACTGATGAGGTCTACGAAAGATGATATACCCCTATCTCTGCAAGAACCCTTAAACCAATCTTGAAAAAAATATGGCAAAGAAAGTATGAACAATTTTACTAGAACATCCCCCCCTTCCAATTCTATCTCACCCATATACTTAAAGAATTCTACAATGTGATTAATTGAGAGGCCTCCGAATCTTGGAAACTTTTTTATCCATTTTTCATCAAAATAATGTTGGTGTCCTTAAATTTTTTGAAATCAATAGTCGGATACACTTGTTTCCATGGCACCATGATTCCATAACATGGAAATATCACAAAATTGAGAGTAAGGTGGCACCTTCGAAAAAGTTAGTGGAGTCGCCAGATATCCTCTTAAGGATTATCAAAGGGATAAAGGAATCACCCTTAGTGGAGTCGCTAGGTAAGCTTTGTGAAAAGAAGTCTTTGGATAAACAATTATTGAAAAAGTGTCGTTGAGGAATATTGACTCAGTGTTCCCCAACAATGATGCCAAAATGTTATCGCACAATATTTACTTTCCCAGAGCCCAAGGAAAGTGAATGCAAGATTGGCATAACAAGGAGTGACATATCACTATCACCATAATAGGAAATCCCTTTCTATTTAGGAGTATATAAATGTACCCCAGGGGAGACATCCCTAGTGACCTGGGGGTTTGAGAAGGCTAAGGCCAAAGTATAAGAAAGTTACCCCCTCTCACACGTCACTCAATTTTAAAGTTTCTTTTTGTCTTATAGAGATGAAGCAAAAGATAAATTAGGTGTACCTTCCCAGAACAAGACAATAATAGAAAAACCATGCAATTTCAAGGTACCATATAATGTTAGTGCTTCATAAAACTATGAACCTTTGAAAAATAAGTAAACTGATATAATATTGTAGCAATGTAACAGTTTAAAACAACAATAAGTATTTTGTAACAGCCACAAAATAGTGCCTTGAAATTGTTTGAAAAAGACAAGAAATTGTAGCTTTAACTACATTGAATGATAATTAATTGTCACAAGAAAATTTGGCAATGTCTAGCTAGCATTTAATGTCACTTTTGAAGAGAATTTGCTGCAGTTAGATGGTTGTAGCAATATTTTATAACAACAGCAAATTCTAGTGCTCAAAATTGCAAGGAAACACCATGTAAACTTAGCATTTATCTAGTAGATTGATTGGCAATTGTCACAAGAAATTTTTAAGTGAGCTAAGTGCAAGTTATGTAGGTGAATGCAGTAGATTAGCATGAATTAGTATGATTGTAGTAGTGATTTTCAACAAAAACAATTTAGCTAAGGAATTAGTCTAGTTTAGTAAAATTTAGCAAAAAACTTCAAGGAAAAAGGTTTGAGTGTATGTTTGATCAATCCTTCAATAAGAGAGAGACTAGAACTAGTGCCTTCTAGGGCTTATGGAGTCAAGTGGAGGCTTATTCTAAGGCTGCAAATCAATTTTGATAGTGCACAAAAGTCTAAGAGGGAGAATGTGTAGGAGAAGTAGTAACTTAAGACCCCCTATGCATTTTCCTAAAGAAACAAGATACTAGGGTGTAGAAAATTCTAGGCTCTAACACCTTGCTCTCCTTAGGATTCTTATGGGAAAAAAATTAGGCAAAGATAACTAGTTCAACACCTTAGAGTGCTAGACAATTAGGGCTCTAGGGTTTTACTAGTTACTAGATCAAATCAATGAGAAGTTTTGGTAAATAGAAAGTAAGAAAGTAGCAAATTAAGTTTCTTACTTCCAGAATTAAGTATACCATGCAATCTCATAATCTTGTATGAGAAAATAAAACCATACATAAACCATTCAATAAAGACAAAAATGAATATTTTACCTACTTGCACCAAGAATAATCATGAAATACCATGCAAGATCACCATAAAAGCTTCCAAGATTGATCCACTTGCAAAAAATCAGCCTTATACAAGAATGTGCCTCAAAATTTCAGCCAATATCCCTTCTAGGGAGAAAATTTCAGACCTCTCCTCTTGTGTGAGGAGTTGTGATGATAAAAATGAATGTACTTTATGTTTATTTATACAAAACTGGTGACCTTTAATTAATTTCAGGTCAAATAAAAGCCGACCTAACCAATTTACAAATAAATTCAAATTAGACATAAATAAAATTAATTAGCATCTAAAAACACTTCCAAGGGTGATGCCATTCCTGTCTAGGGTGACGTCGAGCCCCTAAGGTGGAACGTTGGTCTCCAGATGTTGAACAACTGGCCTCCAAAGGCCATGGATGATTCCCACACATGCCAACTAGCTCACAACTTCCCTCAAAATGCAAACCCTAGATCTGGATGACGTGTAGGGTCATGATGGTGACCCCATGGGCTCTCAAAGGTCAACGTCCCGGTGGAAAAGCAAGATCCCCCTAGGTATAGGTCTGTCAGGGTGCCTCTACGGTGATGTCCTTATTTCTTCCTGGTGCAAATCTATGATGTCTTCTTGCCCCTGTCTGGGGTTACAACATCCATTAGTGGGATTTCAGCCCCATGAAGGTCTGAGCTAATCATTCCCCCATGTGTACTTGTCCACCCGGGAAGGTCCTGCAACAACAAAAAGTATGCCCTCCAGGGGTTCATAAGTCACATGGATAATAACATGTAAATCACATCAAATAATTAAATTACCCAAACATGTGCATCAAACCCCCCTTTACCCAAAAAAATGCTCAAAGACGTTATGAAATCTAACAAATCAGGTTTGGAGAAGGTCATAGGGTGTCCTATTGGGATAATCCTTCTTAATCTTGGGGTGTTTCCCGGGTGAGAACCAATCCAGGTCATGTAAGTGTATGAGGTGGCATGGGGTACAGTGATAACAGGGAAATGTAAATATTACCTATGGGTGCCTTTGTAAAGAGAAAATTGCACCTTGTCGTAGATGTCATTGTTTCCTAACCTATTAATTTCCTTTTATTTTTAACTTCATTGCTTTTGATATTTTGTTTTTATGCTTCAAGGGAAGATTTGAAGGACACTGTCCTGGCTTGGTGACCAGAAGTGACAATGTTATCCACAAGAATTTCACGAAGATGAAAAGTTTGGCTTGTGATGAGACCCCCTTTCTCTTGGCTATGCCACCAATATCCACTACCCTGGTTTGGTGACCAGATAGTTGATAATGGCATACCTCTACATGCCCATGGACATAATAGGTTGGCTCATTATGAGACCTCCCATCCACCAACTAATACCTTGAGTGTTTGTTTTTTTATGGGTTCCCTTCTCTTACTGAGACGCGTTTTACTGCTTTCTCGAGAATCCCTGGGTGAAGCATCTCAAAAGTTTCATCTTTGGATTTTAAATCTTGCCAACTACTTTTATCCTCTGGGCCTTTAGCCCCTACTTCCCACAAGGTAACGTACAACCCTTCCTAGTGTGGAAAATCCCAATGCCCAAACAAAGGTAGGGGCATATGAGAGGAATAGAGATGGAAAGTGGTAAGTATGGAGGGAACGGGTGATGACATTTCATAGACCCACCTAGTGCATCTAGGGAGATTAGTTTATGTCTGCATTTACCGATTTATCCTACAACATAGTGGAAACCTATCCTAAAGGGATATCAACTTACTAGGGCATCATGTCACCCTTCCAGGTATGAACAAGTTAAAGAGCATAATTTCCAAGAAAATTCTTGAAATATTGGAACTACAAAGAGTATTCTATTTATTATTGAGTTATTATTCAATATATCAATCCCCTTTTGTGGATTGATCATGTTGGGCATTGTAATTGAGCAAATCCCCTTTTGTGGATTGGTCAAACCCTAAATATAATATGCAAATTAAGAAGTCATCCCTGAGGCTAATTGAAGTTTTTTTAACCACTAAGAATACAAGTCGGCCCTGCCTAATTAAGAGACACATGTTCAACACCTGCCAGTTTGTATAAATAAAGGAATCCAATGCCTCATTATCTCACTCACTCATTCTCTCATCTAGTGTGCAAGTTTGGTAGCTGCAATTGGTAGAAGAAGGAAGAGAGAGGCACATTGCTCGGTGTTGGATATTCTCTAGTGTTTTCGTTTCTTGTCTTGGCATTTTATTGGCTATCTATATTAAGGATGTTTTGTTGGGTTTTCTCCCCCATGAGGGTTTCCTAGGATAAATATTGTGTATCTTGTGATTGTGTTTCTCTCAGTGATCCTAACTATGCTATGGTTATCCAGTAAATTGAAAAGAACCCTAATAATAGATTAAACCTTAGCATGGTATCATAGCTAAGATGAAGAGAGCATCTTTCACTAGATAAGCGAAAATTTCACTGTTGTCGTACAAGAAAATTAGGGTTTTCTATTAAAAAGGAATTTCAGCCCTAAACTCATCAAGGAAGTGTTCCCTAGACTAGTGAACTCTTTGGCAGCCTCATCGCACTTTTTCAGAGGATAGAACTCCTGGAAAGTGAAACCCTAGTTTTCACTAGTACGAGAAAACTAGAAAACTAGGAAATCAGAACCAGTACCGATCCATAATTCTATGGGTCCAGTTTGAAGGGGAAAATTTTGGATTTTCTGAAATCTAACTACACCAGGCTACTTGCCTCAGCCAAGCGCACCTCCTGGTAAGTTCAAAATAAAATTATGAGCATTTTCATTTTTTGGCCATTTTCCTAGCTCCATGTAAAGATATCTGCAAAGCACTAAGCTTGTTGACAAGATAGAATGTGTGGAAAAATTTTGTGCCTAGAAGTATAGGATTGCACTTATTCTTGAAGAGAATGACCTACCAAGATTCATTAAAGAATATCTACTAGAACCTATCGATGCTACAGCTAAAGAAAAACATCGAAGGACACAATTAGGGCCAAAAGAATCATTGCAGATTCTATTAAAGATCACTTGATTACTCCAGTGGATTCAAATAAGAATCCAAAAGAAATGTTTGATTCCCTAACCAAGATGTATGAAGGAAATAACATCAATAGGAAGATGAATCTAAGAACTCAACTCAAAAGTACAAGGATGCAGAAAGGAGAAACAGTTCAAGAGTATTTCTCTAGAATATCACAATTCATGGTGTTGTTCATGAGATTGATTCTAAGGCTCAAAGAATAATTTTAGGCATCAAAGGTTTTAAATGAAGTGTTTTTGTGAGTTCTTTTTTCTACCTTTAGTTTTCTGAGAAATAATCTTTAAATGAAATTAATGATAAGACAGTACAGAGGTCATATCTCGTTATCTGAGTCACAATTATAATGTCAAATGATGTAGAAATATTTACGAAACTGTTAAAACAAAGTCAGGTATCAATTACAGATAAGTCTCACCTTGTTTGTAGTAGAAGAAAAGTAGAATATGCACCCTTGAACAGGAGATAAAAATGCAGTAATTCACACATATCACGGGTCTTCTTTTACTAATAGTAATAACAGATGAAAAGTTTTTACTGAATGAACTATTGATATATTATGATCACAGTAGATGTAGTACTAAATTCTAATCATCACTCTTCAAGAACTACAGAAAGAAATTTAGAGAAACAGAAACACATGAGAAATGCATAACTCAAATTGAATGAAACTTATAATCTTTGTCTACACTTGTATTAATATTCAAAAAAGGTTTTCTCTTTTACATTCGGTAAGAAGTAGGCAACATTGGGCTAGAAGCCACCCCAAATAGTTCTAAAATTTATCTATTTATACAAAAACTGTCTTAATTGAAAACCGTTGGTCTCCCTACAATAGAATACAATCTGAATGAAATAACAACATGCAAATATTGTTGAGTTCTGATTTGATGTGTTGGTGCTTCATCTGTCTCTTCATTTGCTCGCAAATGCACTCGTTTTCCTTTGTTCTTTGAATTGGGTACACATGTCCACTAAGGCCACCAAAATCATTAGCTTGTTGTCTTTGCCACCTGATTATTTTTCCATCTGTCCCTTCAAATGTGTTTACTAGGATAAAGAATTGCATTTGAAGATATGGGGGTGGTAATTGGACAAGTAGCTCAGCACTGGCTCATTATGGGATGGCTAATAGTTATGGGGAAGAGTAATCATTCACGAATAGAATGACATGGCGACAAGTGTCCAATAAGGAGGTGGGATGAGTGGATGTGAGAATATAGGTGGTAAGGATAGATGGGGTGAGTGACGTGCAGTGAGTGTGACAAGCTGGAGGGTGAAAGGTAGAGTGGGTGGAGGACAGGTGTTGAGTCAGGATTCCAACGTTCAAACAAATGAGATAAATGACCTAAAGTCACATAGTGATGCCACGTACCCCCAAGAGAAAACCACAGTTTAAATTGCAGGACCGCCCTTCAAAATTAAACCTCGCATAACTTTTCCCCCCACAATTGCTCTCGTTCGTTGATCTCCATGGTCCATTAAAACATGATTATCGATCTTGCAAAGTGAGATAAGCACCCAAATGTTAAGCCAAGGTCACAACTCTCGGTCACATGTAGAGAAGACAGAGTGAACTTTGTGCAATTTCTGTCCTTCAATCCAAGCAGGGGACGTGTGTCAGACAATCCTTGTATCCGAAGATCTCGTACTCCGAGAGGAAGCAAGTAGAGTTGAGTAAGGAAATCTCGAAGGCCCAAAGCCTAGAGTTCATATGGATCATTGATCGAAGTAGACACGTGGCAGGATATCCTGCACTTCGGAGACTTAAAACTCTGGAAGATTTGTGGTGTTATTCATCTCGGAACACCCGAAGCCTGGAGTCCCAAAGTAAATCTCAACTGTCCAAATCAAAAGGACACGTGGCACCCAATCTCTCACTTCGGAGGTTTGTGTTGTTGTGCATCTCAGAACGCCCGAAGCCCGGAGTCCCGAAGTAAATCTCAGCCATCCAAATCAAAAGGAAACATGGCGCTCGATCTCTCACTTCGTAGGTTTTTGTTGTTGTGAATCTCAGAATTCCTGAAGCCCAGAGTCCCAAAGTAAATCTCAGTCATCCAAATCAAAAGGACATGTGACGCCTGATCTTTCAATTTAGAGGTTTGTGTTGTTGTGCATCTCGGAACGCTCAAAGCCCAGAGTCCCGAAGTAAATCTCAGTCGTCCAAATAAAAAGGACACTTGTCACCTGACCTCTCACTTTAGAGGGTTAGAAATTCAGAATAAAGACGGATGCGTGAAGTGAGAACTCCTAAAGGCCCAAAGCTCAGATTTTATCTGGATAGTTGATCGAAGTGGAAATGTGGCACTGAATCTCTCACTTCGAAGACTTAGCACTTTAGAGGTTTTGCGAAGTGAAGAATTAGAGCAAGAACTAGCTTAAGCCATCTTAACCATTGAAGGCTGAGGACGTGTGTCGGAAAATCTGACACTCCAAAAATTTAATACTTCGGAGGTTTTTGGAGTTGTGCATCTTGAAACGCCTGAATCTCGGAGTTCTGAAGTAAATCTCAGTCGTCCAAATCAAAAGGACACGTGGGACTAGATCTCTCACTTTGAAGACTTGGCACTCCAGAGGATTGCTCTCTACACATTCTTGTTCCCACTTATTTCTTCCCTGTATTATCTTATTTGCTTCTCATTTTGTCAATTTAGCCCCTCCCTGTCATATTTGGTCCCTTTCTTAGTTTATCAGGCTCCCAAACCGGTTTATCGTTCAACTAGATTCTAAAATCTGATCCATCAAGATTCCTTGCAACTTTTCATGGTGCCATAATCCTTAAGGAAATAATATTAGCCTGCATGTAAAAAGAGAATTTTGTAAGCTCTTCACTGAATGAAAAACTATTAATTGTAAATGGTAAAATGATTTTGAAATTCGAAGAGCTTTTATAAAATATATTGGTCTTCATGTAGATATGTTTACAGAGAGATTATTAAAAAGTCTGATGGAATTTATTACCTGGAAAATCACAATAATTATTCAAATTGTTAACTTTATCCAATCATAAATGTCATTAACAATTTGACGGTTCGGCGTTCGGGACTTTTGAATGTAAGAGGGAAAAAATCTAAAGTTCAAAAGCTCAAAATTATATGTGTTCCAACACATGGAATAGCTAGAAGCAATTGGTGATACTCTAGATGAAGATGAACTCATAATGACAGCCCTTAATGGTCTCACAAGACCTTGGGATGCATTCATCCAAACTATTTGTGTCAGAAAGGAGAAACTACGCTTTGAAAGTCTTTGGGAAGAATGTGTTCAAGAAGAAGCAAGAGTGGCTAACCAAGAATCAATGTTATCAAGAGATGAATATCAATCCCTAGTTGCTCATACTAAAGGAGGAAGGAAGAGGTATTACTTCCAGAAAGAAACTCATCAAGATAAGGAGTCTCATCCCCCAAACAAATTCATACATAAATAACCTCACCCTCCAAGGAGATTCCAAAAGTTTTAAAAAGGTCAAAGAAGAGAAAAATATTTCTCATCGTACCAATGTTACCATTGTGAAAAGATGGGACATATTGCTAAGAATTGTCCAGCTAGAAGAGAAGAATACAAGAAGAGAAACAAGAGCCACCATGCCCATATAGTTGAATATGAAGAGCCACCCACAAAGATGACAAAAGAATAGATTGAAGACTATGTCTCAATCTCTGCCCTCTCAGGATCAGTGTCACTTAGTGAGGACAATTGGCTCATAGATAGTGGTGCTTCCAAGCACATGATAGGTCAAAGAGACATTCTCTCTTTCCTTACAGAAAATAACTTTCCCCAAAAAATTACACTTGGAGAAGATTACCAGTACCCTATCAAAGGAGTAGGAGAATCAAATTACAAACTTGATTCAGGGATCCCAATGAAGATGAAGGATGTACTATATGTACTAGGTTTGACAAAGAACTTACTTTCTATATCAGCTTTAGATAAGAAAGGCTTCAGAGTTGCTTTCATAGATGGAGAAGTTCTTATGTGGCCCAAAGGAAAAACCATGGAAGAAGTAATTGTTATTGGAAAAGAAGAAGGTGGCTTGTATAAGCTAAAAGGTCACTCAGAAGCAGCCTTGACTCATTTCATTGAGAATCCATGTGAAATTTGGCATAGAAGACTAGCTCACATTAACTAAAAGGCATTACCATATGTAAGCAAGGCATTCATAGGTCTACCAAAATTCAAGGTTGACCATGAAGGCATGTGCAATGGATGTGCACAAGGAAAGAACATCAAGAACCCTTTCCCGAAGAGAGACAACAAAGCATAAGGAGTCCTAGAGCTCATTCACTTAGATGTATGTGGTCCAATTCCATAAACCTCCATCAGTGGGTATGTATACTATGTGTCTTTTATTAATGACTATTCTCACAAAACTTGGGTTTACTTTTTGAAATCAAAAGATGAAGTGTTCAGTAAATTCAAGGAATTCAAAGCCTTGATAGAGAATATCTATAAAAGAAAGATCAAGATACTCAAGTCATATAATGGAGGAGAATTCACCTCAAAAGAGTTTTAAAAAATTTGTAAAGATATTGGGATCAAGAGGGAGCTCACCACTCCCTACAATCCACAACAAAATGGTGTATTAGAAAGAAAGAATAGAACTATAATGGAAGCAGTGAATACTATGATCTGTGATCAAGATCTTGCAATGCACTTATAGGCAGAAGAAGCAAGAACAATAGTTTATGTACATAACATATTGTCCCATAGTGCACTTGGGTTCAAGACCACTGAAGAGATGTTCTCCTGAAAGAAGACAAAACTAAGCCATCTCAAAATATTTGGTTGTCCCATATTTGTGCACATTCCAAAAGAGAAGAGAACCAAGTTGGACCCTTCAAGAAAGAAGAGAATATTTGTTGCATACTGTGAGGTCTCCAAGGCCTTCAGAATATACATACCAGGTTACCATCATATTGATATCAGTAGAGATGTAACCTTTGATGAAGATGCAACACTCAATAAATAAATAAGATGCCATCTTGAAGAAGTATATGAAGAAGAACCTGTGGCTCCCAGAGTTGCAAAACTAGTGAGGGAAGTCACAACTTCCCCTGATGAGAAGATTCTAGAATATCATGACATAATAGAATCTCAAGAACCTCCCCAAATGATGATCTCCCACAAGAGAAAGTTAGCCTGGGAAAGGGAACTTATTCAAGATGGAGAGAAGTATGGTTCCCCCAAAGGAACCATGAGACAAGTCAAGAAACCCAAGCCATTATCCAGTTATATGGATTTGATGTGTGATATCTTAGAGAAGGAGCCTACTTTATTTGAAGAAGACATTTAGAAGAAAGAATGGACAGATTCCATGACAGAAGAATACCAATCCATTATAAAGAATGATATATGGGAAATAGTTCCCAGACCGAAGAGCAAGGATGTGGTATCTTCCAAATGGCTATACAAGATAAAATATGTTCTTGATGGAAGTATTGAGAAATATAAAGAAAGGTTTGTTTCTCGTGGATTTTCTCAAAAGGAAGGAATTGACTATGAAGAGACGTTTTCTCCTGTATCCATATACACTTCAATCAGAACCATCACAACCCTTCCAGCTAAGATGAAATCAAAGTTACACCAGATGGACGTGAAAACAACTTTCTTAAATGGTGTCATAGAAGAGGAAGTATATATAGAACAACCTCAAGGGTTTGAAGTTGAAGACAGAAATACTCATGTATGCATATTGAAGAAGGCTCTGTACAGATTGAAACAAGCTCCTAGATATTGGTATGGAAGAATTGGCAATTTCCTGATGAGCTTGGGCTTTACCAAGAGTAAATCAGATTCTAACCTTTACTTCAAGGTTATGAATGATGAGCCGGTTATATTTTTTTTTTGTGTGGAATACTTATTTCTAACTAGAGAAGAAAATCTCATCTCTGAGTGTAAGAAGAAGCTCCTTGCAGAATTTGGGATGAAAGACCTTGGCCTAATGCACTATTTCTTAGGTCTTGAGATTTGGCAGAGACCAGAGAAGATCTTCCTTAAACAAGGGAAGTATGTAGTTGAAATACTTAAGAGGCTTGATATGTTGGAGTGCAAATCCATGAATATACCCATGGAAACAAAGTTGAAGCTCTTGGTTGACACTTCGTCATAATTGATTGGTGCTATGTTGTACAGACAAATCATTGGATCGTTGATGTATCTGACGAACACTAGGCTAGACATATGTTTTGCTGTGAAGACCTTGAGTCAATTTCTGGTAGATCCCAGACATGTTCACCTGGTTGCTGCAAAAAATGTGATGAGGTACCTTAAGGGTACATTAGATTTTGGTCTCAATTATAATGGAGATCATGACTTCATACTGAGTGGTTATACCGATTCATATTGGTTTGGAAGTGTATCTGACATAAAGATCTCTTCGGGATGTTGTTTCAGTCTGGGTTCATCCATGATCTCATGGCGGAGTAGGAAGCAATCAAGTATTTCTCTCAGCACGACAGAAGCATAATACATCGTTGCATGTTCCACTAGTTGTGAATCCATATGGCTTCGAAAGTTGTCGACAGATCTATTTGATCTGGAGATGGAAGAAACTATGATTCTATGTGATAACCAGATAACCAGAGTTGCATAAATATGACAAAGAACCCTATGTTCCATGACAAGTACAAACACATAGAAATATGATATCATTACAGCTATGATATGGTGCAAAGAGGATCCATAAAGATCCAATATGTTAGCACATATGAACAGGTTGCAGATGTGTTGACCAAGACTTTGTCTCATGTAAAGTTTGATCACTTTCCAGATAATTTTGGTGTAGTCCGAAAGGACATCCCTCGAAAGGGGGAGTAGTTGTGATGCTAGCCTTGTGTTGAAGATTTCCAACTTCGTGTTGATGTTGTTGTGATGCCAGCCTTGTGCTGAAGATTTTTAGCTTCATGTTGATGTTGTTGAGATCTCAGCCTCGTGCTGAAGATTTACAGCTTTGTGTCAATGTTGTTGAGATGTCATCTTCATGTTGAAGATTTCAAGCTTCGTGTTGATGTTGTTGAGATGCCATCCTCGGGATGAATATTTCCAGCTTTGTGCTAAATATTTCCAGCCTAGTGTTGATGTTGATGATGCTCCAACCTTTGTGTTGTGATGTTGTTGTTGATGGTGTTGTATCATAATTGTGTTGTTATTGATGATGATGATGTATTACTGTTATACTAATCCATGTTGATGCAGATAATGATGATGCCATTCTAGCTCCCTATTGTGGATGATTATATTGATTATGCCATTCTAGCTCCCTGTTGTGGATGATTATATTGATGATGAAGAAAAACTTATGATGATTTATATATATGCCAGTCAATGTTCCAGATGTTGTTGATGTTGTTTCCCTCTCTCTCTCCTGATGATGTTGTAGAATACCCTTCTTGTTAAGGGTGAGTGTTGAAATATTGTAACTGCAAAGAGTATTCTATTTATTATTGAGTTATTATTCAATAGATCAATCCCCTTTTGTGGATTTATCATGTCGGGCATTGTAATTGACCAAATCCCTTATTTTGGATTGGTCAAACCCTAAATATAATATGAAAATTGAGAAGTTGCCCCCAGGCTAATTAAAGCGGTTTAAACCACAAAGAAGACAAGTCAACCCTGCCCACTGAAGAGACACTTGTTCAACACCCACCAGTTTGTATAAATAAAGGAAGCCAACGACTCATTATCTCACTCACCCATTCGCTCATCCAATGCACAAGTTTGGTACCTACAGTTGGGAGAAGAAGGAAGAGAGAGGTGCATTGCTCAGTGTTGGATATTCTCTAGTGTTTTGGTTTCTTGTCTTGGCATTGTATTGGCTATCTATATTAAGGAAGTTTTGTTGGGTTTTCTCCCCCATGACGATTTCCCAAGATAAGTGATGTGTATCTTGTGATTGTGATTCTCTCAGTGATCTTATCTATGCTATGGTTATCTAGTAAATTGAAAATAAACCTAATAATAGCTTAAACCTTAACACAAATGTTATGAAATGAAGGATAATTCAATGCAACATATTCAAGTTCTTCAATAATAAGAGTGACACATACCATGATACCCAGACTCATTACCTCATGGAGAAATACATACTGCTACTTCAGAACCAGACTGGTGGGATGGATGTTTTTGTTGTTGATAAATGGGTTGCACTGAAGAAAAGAGGGGCCCTTTGGGGCCATGCTCAAGTCATCCGGCTCTCAGAACTCCATGTATAGGACTTGTGGGCCTTGAGACATGATCTCTTTAGTTATCCCTAAGGTAGGGGATAAAATATGGCTACAACTTAGGGACATGTGCTCACCATAGAGCGCATGAGAACCTCAATGTCTCTGGTATGACCTGTGCCTGCTAGATCTCAACAAAATCCATCAGTAATCCTTAGGGTGGTGATATCACCCCTTTCTCATATATGATATAATAAAATAAAGAGCATCATAAGCATTCATATATACATAATGGAGAAAAACAATACGAAAGTGAAACTACAACTATACTAACATACTATGCAGATGGTATATACAATGGATGCAAATTCCTACATAATCTACTTACATGTTGTTTGAATGTCAGGTGTAGTCAAATAACCAGTGAAACCATCCTAGAAATATCTCATATTACCTACCTCTCTGCTTCATCATAAACCAAAACAATGACAAGTCAAGAACAAAAATAACATGAGTTAGAACATGTATCACATCATTAGAAATCGTAAATTCTATCTCATGGAGGCGAGAGGGAGGGGAAAAATCATGGCAAGTCACACTTCTAGGAAAGTGCTTAATCCATCTCAAAAAGGGAACGTGAAAAATCAAAGGCTCAAAAGTATGACTCAAAGAGTTTGAAGGTTGGATACCTTGGACATCATCACATCCTGAAGTTTGGGAAAGGACTAGTAAGAACCTAGAGCATGACTGACAATTTCTTAAGGGAATGTTAAAAGACTGAGATAATCAACTTCGTCTTAAGGTATTCAACCTACCTTTGGATTATAAAAGAATGATTTTCCCAGGAGAACACTCAAGAAAATGGACATGTTTCCCAACTACACCCTTAGTGACATAGTGAGGTAAAGTAGTCGAAGGGAGTTGGACAACCTTGTCACAAGTATCTTGCTTTAGGCAAGAAACGTCCTCACCTTTATCAAAATTTGAGCACAATGACGGTTGACAATCTTCTTCATAGAATAAATTCAAGTGCTCAAAGTAATACTCGTCAAAATCCTCAAGTTATGACTGAAAATCATCAGGAGAACATTGCACTGGGTCATCCTTGGGTGCTTGGAAAACTTTTGTAATTCTATCATCATCTTATTTCCAAACATCAAAATTATTAGGAACATCATATGATTGTTGTAAAGGAAACATTCAAAGATATCCTTCCATATCATAAATGGGATCTTTATCAAAACCAATCGCATCCCAATCACATCTTCCAACATGTATGAACTCATCAATATTATCAACCATGTCACTAAATTTGTCATAACACAAAGGATTTAATGCATCCGAGGGCTCCTATAATAATTCTTCACTTTCCAAATCATAAAATAAAGCATCATCAAAATCTTGGAAAGGAAAATAACTTACCGTGTTCACTTCTTGTTGTGTAGGAGCATCAACGGCTTGGCTGACTTCATCAAATGGAAGAGGGTCCAGTACATCATCCCCAAGACTCGTCTCTTTAATCATCTTTTCACCTTCATCATAAAATGAAGGACCTAGCTCTTCCAAGGGTTCCTTTACGTCTTCACCTTCTGAATCATAAAACAAGGTGTCATCAAAAACCTAGAAAGGAAAATAAATCCCTCATTCTCTTCATCGTGTACATGAGAGATAGGATCTTGGAGAGCTTCATCGGATGGAGGAGCGGATACTAGTGATTCATCCTCATAACTCACTTCTTTAGTCAAGTATTTACTGCATTCTATTGAATCATTGAAAAACTCTTTCTCCTCTTCAAGGGGTTGACAACTTTCATCATAAATATCTCCTTTTATATCAGAGGGTTCTTGAGTATGGTACACATCCCTGAGATCTTCTACAATCTCATTGGTGAATCCTTTGTCCTCTAGGGATATTGTGAGATTTTGAATGGTATATTCATATGTCTAACATTGTGGTTTGACAAACTCAATAAACCTATTGATGAGGTCTACAAAAGATGTTATACCCCTATCTTCACAACAACCCTTAAACCAATCTTGCAAAAAACATGGCAGAGAAAGTATGTACAATTTGACCAGAACATCCCCCCCTTACAATTCTATCTCACTTATATACTTAAATAATTCTACTATGTGATTAATTGGGAGGCCTCTGAATCTTGGAGAGTTTTTTAACCATTTTGCATCAAAATAATGCGGGTATCCTTGAAAGATTTTGAAATCAATAGTCAAATACACTTGTTCCCAGGGCAACATGATCTCATAACTTGGAAATATCACAAAATTGAGAGTAAGGTGGCACCTTGGAAAAGGTTAGTGTTGTCGCCAGATAACCTCTTAAGAATTATCAAAGGGATGAGGGAATCACCCTCAGTGGAGTTTCCAGGTAAGCTTTGTCAAAATAAGGCTTTGGATAAACGCTTACCGAAAAGTGTCATTGAGGAATATTGAATCAGTGTTCCCCGGAAACAGTGCCAAAATGTTATCGCACAATATTGACTTGCCCAAAGCCCAAGGCAAGTGAATGCAATATTTTCGTAACAGGGAGTGACCTATCACTATCACCTTAATAGAAAACACCTTTCTATTTAGGAGTATATCAATGTACCCCAGGGGAGACGTCCCCAGTGACCTGAGGGTTTGAGAAGGTTAAGGAAAAAGTACAAGAAATTTCCCCCCTCTCACAGGTCACTCAATTTCAAAGGTTCTTTGTGTCTTATAGAGATGAAGCAAAAGATAAATGAGGTGTACCTTCCCAGAACAAGACAATAGTAGAAAAAGCATGCAATTTCAAGGTACCATATGATGTTAGTGCTTCATAAAAACATCAACCTTTGGAAAATGAGTAAGTTGATATAATAATACAACAATGTAATAGTTTACAACAACAATAAGTATTTTGTAGCAGCCACAAAAATAGTTCCTTGAAATTGCTTGAAAAAGACAAGAAAATGGAGCTTTAAATATGATGAATGATAATTAATTGTCGCAATCAAATTTGGCAATGTCTAGCTAGCATTTAATGTCACTTTTGCAGATAATTTGTTGCAGTTAGATGGCTTTAGAAATCTTTTGTAACAACAACAAATTCTAGTGCACAAAATTGCAAGGAAACACCATGTAAACTTAACATTTATCTAGTAGATTGATTGGAAATTGTCACAAGCAATTTATGAGTGAGCTAAGCGCAAGTTATGTAGGTGAATCTAGTAGATTAGAATGAATTAGTATGACTGTAGTAGTGATTTGCAACAACATCAAGTTAGCTAAGGAATTATTCTAGTTTAGTAAAAGTTATCAAAAGCATCAAGAAAGAAGGTTTGAGTGTTTGTTTGATCAATAATTCAATAAGAGAGAGACTAGAACTAGTGCCTTCTAGGGATTATGGAGTCAAGTGGAGGCTTCTTCTAAGGCTGCAAATCAATTTTGATAGTGCACAAAATTCTAAGAGGGAGAATGCGTAGGAGTAGTCACTTAATACCCCTTATGCATTTTCCTAAAGAAACAAGATACTAGGGTGTAGGAAATTCTAGGCCCTAACACCTTTCTCTCCTTAGGATTCTTATGGGAAAAAACTTAGGCAAAGATAAGTAGGTCAAAACCTTATAGTGTTATCAAATTAGGGCTCTATGGTTTTACTAGTTACTAGATCAAATCAATGAGAAGTTTTGGTAAATAGAAAGTAAGAAAGTAGCAAATTAAGTTCCTTACTTCAAGCATTAAGTATACCATGCAATATCATAATCTAGTATGAGAAAATAAAACCATACATAAACCATTCAATAAATGACAAAAATGCAGATTTTACCTACTTGCAACAAGACTAATGATGAAAATACTACGCAAGATCACCATAAAAGCTTCCAACATTGATCCACTTGCAAAAGATCAGCCTTATACAAGAGTGATCCTCACAATTTCAGCCAATAGCCTTTCTAGGGAAAAAATTCAGACCTCTCCTCTTGTGTGAGGAGTTGTGATGATAAAAATGAATGTAATTTATGTTTATTTATACAAAATTGGTGACCTTTAATTGATTTCAGGTCAAATAAAGGCTGACCTAGCCAATTTACAAATAAATTCAAATTAGACATAAATAAAATTAATTAGCATCTGAAAACACTTTCAAGGGTGACGTCATGCCCTTCTAGGGTGACGTTGAGCCCCTGAGGTGAAACATTGAGCTCCAGATGCTGAACGTTTGGCCTCCAAAGGCCCTGAATGATGCCCACACGTGCCAACTAGCTCACAAATGCCCTCAAAATGAAAACCTTAGATCTATATGACGTGCAGGGTCATTATGGTGATGTCATGGGCTCTTAAAGGTCAACGTCCAGGTGGAAAATCAAGATCCCCCTAGGAATAGGTCTGTCAGGGTGCCTCTAATGTGATGTCCTTATTTCTCCTTAGTACAAATATGATGTCTTCTTGCCCTTGGTTGGGGTTACAATATCCATCTGTGGGCTTTCATCCCCATGAAGGTCCAAGCTAGTCATTCCCCCATGTGTACCTGTCCACCCGGCAAGGTCCTGCAACAACAACAAGTACACCCTCCAGGGGTTCATAAGTCACAGGGATCATAACATGTAAATCACATCTAATGTTTAAATTACCCAAACATGTGCATCAAACCCCCCTTTACCCAAACAAATGCTCAAAGACGTTATGCAATCTAACAAGTCAGGTTCAAAGAAGATCATATGGTGTCCTATTGGGCTAATCCTCCTTAATTTTGGGGTGTTTCCAAGGTGAGAACCAATCTAGGTCATGTAAGTGTATGAGGTAGCGTGTGGTAGTGTTTGGGTATGGGGTGCAGTGATAACAGAGAAATGTAAATATTACCTATGGGTTCCTTTGTAGAGGGCAAGATGCACCTTGTCGTAGATGACATTGTTTCCTAATTCGTTCATTTCCTTTTATTCTTAACTTCATTTCTTTTTATCTTTTGTTTTTATGCTTCAAGAGAATAGTTGAGGGACATTGTCTTGGCTTGGTGACCCGAAGTGAAAGCGCTATCCACAAGCATTTCACGGATATGAAAAGGTTGACTCATGATGAGACCCCCTTTCTCTTGGCTATGCCACCAAGAGCCACTACCATGGTTTGGTGACTAAATAGATGGTAATGTCATACCGCTACATACCCATGGTCATAATAGTTCGACTCATGATGAGACCTCCCATCCACCAACTAATACCTTCGGTGTTTGTTTTTCCTATGGGTTCCCTTTTCTTATTGAGAATATTTTTATTGTTTTCTCAGGAATCCTTGGGTGAAGCATATAAAAATTGTCATATTTGGATTTTAACTCTTTCCAACTACGTTTACCCTCTGATCCTTTAGCCCCTTCCTCCCACAAGGCAAGGTACAACCCTTCCTAGTGTGGAAAATCCCAATGCCCGAACAAAGGTAGGGGGAGATGAGAGAAATAAAGATAAAAAATGGTAAGTATGGAGGGAACGGACAATGACCTTTCACAGACCCACCCAGTGGAAACCCATCCTAAAGGGAGATCAACTTACTAGGGAATCATGTCACCCTTCCATGTATGAACAAGTTAAAGAGTATAATTTCCAACCAAACGTTATGAAATGAAGGAGAATTCAATGCAACATATTCAAGTGCTTCAATAATCAGAGTGACACATACCATGATACACGGACTCATCATCTTATGGAAAAATACTAACTGTTACTTCAAGACTGGGTTGGTGGAATGGATGTTCATGTTGCTGATAAATGAGTTTCGCTAAAGAAAAGAGGGGCCCTTCGAGCCATGCTCAAGTCATCTGACTCTCAAAATTCCATGTCTAGGACCTGTGGGCCTCGAGACATGATCTCCTTATTTATCCCTAGGGTATGGGATAACATTTAGCTCCAACTCGGGGACATGTTCTCACTGTAGAGCGCATGATAACCTCAATGTCTCTGGTATTACATGTGCCTTCTAGATCTCAACAAAATGCATCAATAATCCTTAGTGTGGTGATATCACCCCTTGCTCATATATGATATAATAAAATAAATAACATCATAAGCATGCATATATACATAATGGATAGAAACAATATGAAAGTGAAACTACAACTACACTAACATGATATGCAGATGGTATATACAATGGATGCAAATGCATACCTAATCTACTTACATGTTGGTTGAATGCTATTTGTAGTCAAATAACCAATGAAACCACCCTAGAAATTTCTCATAATACCTGCCTTTGTGCTTCATCGTAAACCAAAACAATGACAAGTCAAGAAGAAAAATAACATGAGTTAGAACATGTATCAAATCACCGGAAATTGTAAATTCTAGCTCATGGAGGCGAGAGGGAGGGACAAAATCATGTCAAGTCACACTTCTAGGAAAGTGTTAAATCCATCTCAGAAAGGGAACGTGAAAATCAAAGGCTCAAAGTACTGACTCAAAGAGTTTGAAGGTTGGCTACCTTGGATGTCATCACATCCTTAGGTCTAGGAAAGGACAATAAGAACATAGAGCATGACTGAAAATTTCTTAAGGGAATGTTAAAAGACTGAGATAATAAACTTCATCTTAAGGTATTCAACCTACCCTTGGATTCTAAAAGAAGGCTTTTCCCAGGAGAAAACTCAAGACAAGGGACATGTTTCCCAACTACACCCTTAGTGACATAGCGAGGTAAAGTAGTCGAAGGGAGTTGGATAACCTTTTCACAAGTATCCTTCTTCAGGCAAGCAATGTCCTCACCTTTATCAAAATTTGAGCACAACGGCGGTTGATAATATTCTTCATAGAATAAATCCAAGTGCTCAAAGGAATACTCATCAAAATCCTCAAGGTATGACCGGAAATCATCATGAGAAAATTGCACTCGGTCATCCTTGGGTGCTTGGAAAACTTTTGTAATTATATCATCATCTTGTTGCCAAACATCAAAATTATTAGGAACATCATATGATTGTTGTAAAGGCAACATTCGAATATATCCTTTCATATCATAAATGTGATCCTTATAAGAACCAATCACATCCCACTTATGTCTTACAACATGTATGAACTCATCAATATTATCAACCATGTCACTACCTTTGTCATAACACGAAGGATTTAATGCATCCAAGGGCTCCTCTAATACTTCTTCACTTTCCAAATCATAAAATAAAGAATCATCAAAATGTTGGAAAGGGAAATAACTTACCGTGTTCACTTCTTGTTGTGCAGGAGCATCAATGGATTGGATGAATTTATCAAATGGAAGAGTGTCAAGTAAATCATCCCCAAGACTCGTCTCTTTAATCATATTTTCACCTTCATCATAAAATGAAGGGCCTAGCTCTTCCAAGGGTTCCTTTACTTATTCTCCTTCTGAATTATAAAACAAAGTGTCATCAAAAACCTGGAAAGGGAAATGAATCACCTCATTCTCTTCATCTTGTATGGGAGAGATAGGATCTTGGAGAGCTTCATCGGATGGAGGAGCGGATACTAGTGCTTCATCCTCATAACTCACTTCTTTAGTCAAGTCTTTACTGCATTCTATTGAATCATGGGAAAATTATTGCTCCTCTTAAAGAACTTGACAACTTTATTCATAAATATCTCCTTTTATATCAGAGATTTCTTGAGTATGGTACACATCCTCGAGATCTTCCACAATCTCAGTGGTGAGTCCTTTGTCCTCTAGTGCTATTTTGAAATTTTGAAGGGCATCTTCTTTTGTCTGGCATTGTGGTTTGACAAACTCAATAAACCTACTGATGAGGTCTATGAAAGATGATATACCCCTATCTTCGCAACAACCCTTAAACCAATCTTGAAAAAAAGATGGTAGAGAAAGTATTAACAATTGATCCAGATGGATATCGGTGGCCACCCACCTTTTCCAACTAGCTCAAAACAGTTTTCTGACAATTTTGGCAATTTACTATTTTTAGCAGTTTTAACTTCCGGGGCCATTTTG
>JZKD02S2273064.1:369445-414485 GCA_000966675.3 Picea glauca
ACAAAAACCTCTCCCAGTTTTTTCAAAGGTGCCACCAGTTGGGAGAATCGAGGCTATCTTTCTGCCTCATTTTTCGGATTTCTGGTTTTTCCTGTTACAGTCCCGATTTTGTGGGAGCTGTTTCGGCAAGGTGGAATCAAAATTTGAGAAACTGAAGGAGGTTTTTTCTCCAGACAAGATAATCTACAATAAAATCCTTCGGTTTTTTCACAGGTGTCACTGATTGGGAGAAATCAATGACTGATCGTACCCCTATTTTCAGCAAATTCGGCCAAATTTGTAGTTTCGGATTTTTGGGGATTTTATGTTATTCTTGGCCGAGGTGGTTGAATCTGATCTTCTGAGCCTAGGGAGAGTCTTTTTTATAAATTGTAGTGATTCAAATGTGTAAAGGGGGTTGATCATTGCACCTAGAAAGGTCGTTCTCTATAGTTTTTTAGATCCACCAGTAATACAAAGGAATTGGTGCACGAAATTCTTGCGTCTGGACATTGGTGATGTTTTTCTTGTTATTTTAATGTTTTCTTACTCTGTTATCACCTTGTTTTCTAATTCCAACTGTTAAAAGGAAGTTAAAGAACAGAATTTACCTTAGGTACTCTGTATCTGGCCTTTTATCAGTCTGCATGTTATTCTTATGATTTTGAGTTAAAGAAATTCTTGAATGCTTCTTTACTTAAATGAACCTCTCACCTATTCTATCTTTCCATCACATTTTATCTTAATCGATCCAGTATCTTGACTATCTCGCCCTGTGAAGAAGCCCTTTAAAATTTGTTTATATAACCTTAAGTTTTGACACAGACCCCATAGCCCAATGGGATTCTAAAGCAATCATTCATCCAAACACCTCAAATAAAAAAACAAACCCTGTTCGGCATAACAAGCCTAATATCTTATTTCAAACAAATCTAAATTTGACATAGAGATGCCTCTCTGAGTCTCGGAGGGCTAGATCCCTGACTCGAAGCGGTTTTGATGTTGCCTCTATGATTGCCTCCACATCCTTGGGAAAATTATGGAGTGCTAACACAGCCAAAAAGGTCCTGCAACAACAACAAGTACGCCCTCTAGGGTTTCATAAGTCACAGGGATCATAACATGTAAATCACATCCAATAATTAAATTACCCAAACATGTGCATCAAACCCCCCTTTACCCAGACAAATGCTCAAAGATGTTATGCAGTCTAACAAGTCAGGTTTGGAGAAGGTCACAGGGTGTCCTATTGGGATCATCCTCCTTAAGTTTGGGGTGTTTCCCAGGTGAGAACCAATCCAGGTCATGTTAGTGTAGGAGGTGGTGTGGGGTAGTGTTTGGGAATGGGGTGCAGTGATAACAGGGAAATGTAAATCTTACCTATGGGTGCCTTTGTAGAGGGCGAGTTGCACCTTGTCGTGGATGCCATTGTTTTTTAACCTGTTCATTTCCTTTTATTCTTAACTTCATTGATTTTGATCTTTTGTTTCTATGCTTCAAGGGAAGAGTTGAGGGACACTGTCATGGCTTGGTGACCAAAAGTGACAGTGGTATCCATAAGCATTCCATGGATATGAAAAGGTTGGCTCGTGATGAGACCCCCTTTCTCTTAGCTATGCCACCAAGAGACACTACCTTGGTTTGGTGACCAGATAGATGGTAATGCCATACCACTACATGCCTATGGTCATAATAGGTTGGCTCATGATTTGACCTCCCATCCACCAACTAATACCTTGAGTGTTTGTTTTTATTATGGGTTCCATTTTCTTACTGAGAATAATTTTACTTATTTCTCGGGAATCCCTGGATGAAGCATCTCAAAAGTTTCATCTTTGGCTTTTAACTCTTTCTAGCTACTTTTACCCTATGGTCCTTTAGCCCCTTCTTCCCACAAGGCAAGGTACAACCCTTCCTATTGTGGAAAATACCAATGCATGAACAAAGGTAGGGGGAGATGAGAGGAATAAATATGGAAAGTTGTAAGTATGGAGGGAACGGACGATGACCTTTCACAGACCCGCCTAGTGGCAACCCATCCTAAAGGGAGATCAACTTACTAGGGAATCATGTCACTCTTCCAGGTATGAAAAAGTTAAAGAGCATAATTTCCAAGAAAATGTTATGAAATGAATGAGAATTCAATGCAACATATTCAAGTGCTTCAATAATCAGAGTGACACATACCATGATACTCAGACTCATTACTTCATGGTGCAAGACTTACTGCTACTTCAGGACCATGCTGGTGGGATGGATGTTTTTGTTGATGATAAATGGGATACACTAAAGAAAAGAGAGGCCCTCTGGGGCCATGCTCAAGTCATCCGGCTCTC
Organism: Picea glauca; assembly: GCA_000966675.3. Taxonomy (NCBI): domain Eukaryota; kingdom Viridiplantae; phylum Streptophyta; class Pinopsida; order Pinales; family Pinaceae; genus Picea; species Picea glauca. The sequence continues at coordinate 371,761 of JZKD02S2273064.1, forward strand.
AGCACTCCATGTATAGGAGACTAGAAATTTTCCACATCATTCTTTCCCTTCATCATGCATTACAAAACCTTCAAGTCCCAAAAACAGAACCATTTGTTGGTTATTTATCCATACGTTAGAGGGTTAAAGACCCAGGGTTCGTCAAAATTTACCAACAAAACGCCAAGGCGTCGACATATTCAATATTCATTCAAGGACCGAAGAAGTTCTCACCCAAGATGCCATGAGAATCAAAAAGACCATTAGTCTTGTGTCGGATGTGAAGGAACAACACATACAAGAAACCTCTCAGGAGTAAACCCACTCATTCATTCATAACTAAGAGATAGATTACCATACATAAAAAAAGAATAAAGAGACATATAATCAAACCATAACATAAAATAATCCGGAGATGAAGAACTTCATATTTATTTCATTAATTCAAAGTCATTCAGATACAAAATCATCAAAACCAAGATGTTCCATGCACTCTAGTCTCTTCTTTTCATTCATACATAGTTCTAGCTCTATTACAAACTCATGTAAAACTAGGACAAGACTAAACTTGGAACACATACTATGTTCCAAATTTCTTCTCTTACTATCATGAACTCTCTCCTCTCGACTACTCTACTCCACTCTCTTGAGTGAACAAAGTCCCACTCCCTTTATGTGTTTGCATGCATCCCCCATATCTTTCCTAAAGTGTGGCAATCCTAATTAACTTTCCAGCTCATCCATATCCTTTCCCATGATCATTCATGTTGTTATAAAAATCAATTACAAATATTCTCGAAGATACACTCAGACTTGGTTTGCATGTGGTCCCTTCTTGATTCCGTATGCACAATACAAAAATAGTTTGGCGTGTGCAGTATTCATTTGGTTGGCACATATGTTGATCCTTCTTGGCACCATGCAGTGCATCTTCGTGGGTGCACATGTAGTGTTGATTTGTTTCATGCATGCAACTTCTTCAAAACCTTTGGTGCCAACAATGGAAACAGATTGGAAAGAGACTTAACTGGATTTATAGACTTAGGTACCTTGGGAAGCATGTGAATCCAAGAATTTGGGTGCTCCATGACTAGGGGTTATGATAGTTGGAAAGAATACTTTTAGGCACAAGCAACCGCTAGACACAATTGTTGGGTACAATTCACCAAAGGGTGCAAAGGCATTATCTGGCGTAATCAATTTGTGGGCATTAGTCACCGTTGAGCACACATAGTGAAAGTTGGGGTGAATAGCATGTTTGGGTCCACTTTGGATAATAAGTAGACTGGACAACACCTCTCCTTGAGGAAACATCTAAGGAATTGTCTCCTATATAAAGAGGATGTGACAAAGTGTTAGCTCATCAAAAATCAAATCATTCATCAAGTGGTCAAGTGAACAAGGATTTCTTAAACAAATTAGTAAGTTTGGGTAAGGCATCGTGGAATGAATTGAGCGCTCACTAAGTTAATGGTGGAAGAGTCGGGACCTACATGAGGTAGGCTCGTGGATGCTTTAGGGGTTGGAGTGTGCAAGTCTTTTGGGAAGTTGGTTGTAAGCATTATTTCCTTGGATTGAATGTACATTTATAATAGAGTTGCAGGCAGAAGGTCACACTCCCTTGATGTATCTTTGTAGCATTCTTCATATGAATAAATTTAAGGAACCCACCTAGGGTGTCGCCCATACTATTGTGTTGTGGACCCTTTATACTTGTCGAATGTTACTATTCATTCCCTTGTATTGAATGGGTAAGGATTATTGAATGTTGGTTAAGTGTAATAGATATGTGATGCTTTAAGTCCATGATTGGATGTGTGCCTATTGTGAACTAGGTTGTATTGAACTTAGTTGCATATCTAGCTAACTACAACTTAAAGCATAGTTATGGGAAGACCTTAAGTGAAAAGGCGTAATCTTAGTGTAGTAGAGTGTAGGTTGTACATGCCCTTACAACCATGACAAAGTAATGCCACACGATCTCAAATACCAAAAATAAAAATAAAATAAAAAATGGTTGTAAGTTTGTAACAAACTTCCTCTCAAACTTCATAGTTATATTATTAACTTAAAAAAAAAAAAAAATGGAAAAAATTAAAATTTATCTATCATTTTCCTGGCATCAATATATATGCTATTAATCTAGCATGAGTTTGCTAAAGATCCGATATCCATATCTTGTAGGAAGCATTTATAATCACACAAAATTTAATTAAATATAAAAATACATATTTACATGAATGAATTTGCTCCAATGAATATGGTGAGTAATGATATTATAACTTTGAATTCCATAATTTATATTTTGTTAAGAGCAACTCTTTAATTTTATATTCAAACAAGCCGCAAGTGTTGATATTCCCTTCCACTTCCAAAGTGTCGATGCCAAAAACTCGATCACAAAATTAATATCTGAAAACATGTTTGTCCATAGTTATGTTAATATTTTTTAAAAATATTATAAATAGAAAAATTATGAATAAAATAGAAAAATCAATAATAAGAAGAATTTGTCATAATGATAATAATAATATTAATGTGTCATTACTTATTTTATTTTAAAATTATTTTTTATTGAAAAAGTGTTAATGTTTTTGTTTTTTTTAATGTTAATTTTTGTAAATTACTTTAATATTTTTTTTTAAATATTGAATATATGTAAGAGAAATTCATAATTTTAAGATGTAAATAATGATAAAAAAATTGTAATTTGTAATTGTTTTGAAATATGTATTTTTTTTTATTTGTAATTTGTTATAGTATGTAATCGCGATGCCACTTTCTCTACGCGCATCGGCCTCGATGGATAGGGTTTAGCTTTGGTCGCCCACAAGCTTGCTCGGGGTCGTTTTGTGCCCTCTTATCTCTTTTGTTTGCAATTCATTCATCAGCGATGGCGGCACCTTCGTCCAGCGACGCAGCTCCAAGCCTCATATATGCTTCCCCAATCCTCGAATCCTCTGGTGGGCTGTCGATTTTCCCTCTTAAGGGTTCGCCTTTTGGTTCTGCTACCATTCATGGAAACTCTTTCCGTGATGTTGTCAAGAGGAACACTTTTCCTCCATCTTGTTTAGTGCAAGAGGCTCCAGCTCCTTCCATCCCTATGAGGAAGGATGTTATTTCCAAATTAGCGTGTCTCAGTTCCATGTTGATCATCTATTGTTTTAATGGTCTCTAGCCTCATCTTATTCATCTCCACCACTGGATTTTGAGATCTTGGCTACCAGTTTTGAAAGGTGATGTTTTCATTCACACATGTGTTCAAGGGTTTTTCATTGTTGAGTTTGATCTTCAAGATGATAAAGATTTGATATTTAGCTCTGGTCCCTGGTTCTAGGGTAGTTCTGGTTTATGTATTAAACCTTGGTCTCCTTCATTTGATCCTTCGAAAGATTTGTTATCTTCTACTCATGTTTGGGTTAGGCTCCCAAATTTGCCCTTGCATTTTTGGGGCTTATCCTCTCTCTGGGTCATTGATAATGTTTTAGGAAGGCTTCATTTTAGAAGCCATGAAACAAAAAACTGTAGCATCTGCATGTACACTCGGATTTGTGTAGAAATGGATATCAGCAAAGGGTTTATGGCTGACATCATCTTGACAAGAGATAACTATTCGTGGACTCAAAATATGGATTATGAAAAAATTGCTTTGCAGTGTCGAGCCTTTTTTGACACAGGAGACTTGGCATCCTAATGCCTAAGGGGTTCTAAGAAAGCTCGAAAGTAGTGTAAGTCCACTTGGTGGGTTGGCTCCCACATTGGTCATCAACTTATTTCCAAGGAAGATTCTTCATATGATTACCCTCCCAAGGAGGAGTCCAAAGAGGCTCCTTTGAAATCCAATGTCACTCCATCCAATGAGGACTCTCCAGATATGGATCCTCCATTGGATGATTTAAAATCTGAAATAGAGGATGTCAAGGTACCATCTGAGACTATCAAGAAACCCAATATGTCGCAACAAACACCTCGAAATCTCAAAGAGGATTTGACTTCTCTAGATTCGAGTAAAGAAAGGCAGGTTCACCCAACTCCATTCCTCTTGTAAGTTGGGAAGATGAGGTTGATAAAGCTAAGGAATCATATAAGGGAATTCAGATCCAACAATCCCCCCAATATTCAACATGTGGGGAAGATCATGCCATTGAAATTGAGGTATCGGTTCAAGAAAAACAATAAGTACCATGATTCCAACCACCCCCTACTCTCTTGTTGATGACGGGTTGACTCGACCTCCTAGTCTAGGATCATTCAAGTCATCAAACCGATTGGTTCATCAGGCTCCTGATGGAACCGATTTAACTTGACAAAGGCCCTTTTCCTTATCGGCACGGTTATGTCGCACCCCCGGACACTCTCCTCGGCACTTTTCAAATTTTAAAACCAATGTTGCTAGCTCCTCGTGCTAGGCTTTCTCTTCGACATGACCATGGTCTATGACCCTGGGCCAGCTCCATTCGTGAATCCGCACTTCAGAACTTTCGCGAACTGCTTCCTTCTCCTTCCCCAATTTCCTAAATCGAAAAATTCCTCAAGACCAAATCTATGGTCCTCATTCTTCCCCATGATCGACGACTGTGATCGATTTCGCAAGTTCGGACCTCGCGAGTCTTCTCTTCTCCCGACTCTACTTTTCCCGATCATGAATCAACGATGCTTCGATCCAACTCCACATGTCCCTTTCCTTTGGAAGGCTAGGATTGCTTTGGCTTCCCCAGCTCTTCGGGTATTCTCCTCCTCTTTTCTCCGAAGGGTTCTTCCTCCGAAATGAACAGATCTCTACCACGTTCTCTTCCAAATCCAATGGTCTGGATTCAAATCTCTCTTCGCGACTTCACGAAGATTCTTGTTTGCTCTCGAAAAACCTTCCAAAGTTCTTACTCCCGAACCTCTTGATCTTCTACCACTTGTCTCCTCCACGACGATGGATGATTTCACTATATTCGGGGCTTCGGAAAGTCCTAGACTCTTTTTCACTCTTAGCGCAATTCTCCTTTCGAGACTTTGATTGTTCTCGAACTCTTTCTTCACTCCTTGCAGAAATATGTACAGCTCTTCTACGAATTTGCTCGGCTTGAAAACCTCCAAGGTTCCAAATTCCTTTGCGAGTTTCTCCTTCCCTCCTGACAACTTCTCTCTCTTATTCTTGAGCTTGTAATATGGACTTACAGTCTCCTAGGTGCACTCCTTTCACTCGGCTAATCTTTTTTATGGCCTCTCCTTCAACCTTATGGAAAGGTTTAAGGCATCTCCTTTTCTTTGTTGACGCACTTCTTGCAAAGCCTTCCTTCACCAAAATGTTCAGCAATTCTGGGGTTCTCCAACACCTCCAACCGTGTTTCTTCTGTGAAAATCACACTAGCTCGATGCCCTCCTGGAAGAGTGTTTCAGAGGATTCAGTAACTTTGAATTGTGCTTTCTCCCACATAGTATGTCTTTCCAAGGAACTTAACCGCCTTGAAATTTCTCCCTGAGTCTGTAAATTAATCTGGCATGCCCTCCTGGTAGCTTCTCTTCTGACTCCACTGAGTTCATACATGCACTCCTTGCGTTGTCTCACAGAGTTTTCTCCCTCTGTCACACACTTCTTTCACTTAGCCTAGAGAACCAAACTTAACTCAACACACTCTCGGATAGAAAACCATATCTCTATCCCTGCAGATGATTTCTAACATTCATATACAATTCACAAACATGTAAATGGCATTCACAACACAACATCCATTACACAGAAATGTAAAACAGAAAAAACGATCATTTTCTATTAATGGTGGAATGCCAAATTACAATAGTGGAGTCCGAGCTACAACTGAGTCTCGACTCTCTGTGTTTTCCTCCTATCTTGGCTTACAAATATTTTTCTTCAACCTCCAACCATCTCTATCGTCTAACCTCTACTTTGCAACAATACAAATATTTATACAAGAGGGGCTCTATGAGCTTCCCTTGCAAGCTTAAATTAGTGGTGTCAAATCACCATTCAAAACACCTATCTAATGGACAAATTACAATGATGGAAATATGTTCCAAATCGGATGTAGATCCCTTTTGTTGTCAGCCTATTAATGGCAACCTTATCTCCAGCTTGTGTGAAAGCATGATTTGGCTCTTCCATATTGTCCTCAATTAATGCCTAGATCAATCCTCCTACACAATGGCTTAGGTGATTTTAGTTTGTTTTTTTTCCTGATGCAGTTGAAATTTCCTCTCCTTCCTTGAATGCACACCACGTGTGTTAATTAGCTGGCACGTGCTGAGTTGGATCGATGCTCCTGCATCATACTCCACAGCAGAAAAAATCATGAGCTTCTGCTCATGAGCTTTTCAACGTGGTTGAAATCCACCTGGATCCCAAACTTTCTCCTAGATCTCTCTCTTGGCTCCTCTACTCCATTGCTTCTTCTCCTGCATCTTCCCCATTGCTTGTGCAGTTTTCCTTTTGTCCAGCTTCCTCTTGCTGACCACTTCCTCTGCCGACTCCAACATCCACTTCCTTACTTTCTTGATCACCTCGTCCAACTGTTCTGTTGGCTGGTTCTTCTGTTGCATACTAGCTCGCTACACTCCCTCCTTGTCGATGGGAAAATCACACTGACTTGTCAAGACATCATCTTCCTTTGTGCCCTTATCTTGCCACTCTGTTGCAGTCTTCACTCATGCAGGCTCCTCATCACTGAATTATTGCTCAGCTACCACTTTTCTTGACAGATTCTCTCATGCTAGTCCTTCGATTGTTCCCATTCTAGCTTCCTCCAGCTGCTCCTCATGCTAGTGTAATACTTCATCTTCTTCCAACTTATCCTATTGTATGTGCATGCTTTGCACTACCACTCTTCTCTCAAGAGATTCCAATTCCTCACACAGATATGAAAAATCTATGTTGTTTTCTCCCTCTTCTGCTACAGGCTCTAGTTTTGCAGTCATCTCCTGTTCAGCTTCCTCACTAAAAACATCAAACGATTTTGTTGAATGCTCTTCTCCTTATGTTGGGACGGACATAAATATATGTTCCTCTTCTTCCATGACATTCCCTGCTTGTTGTCTCCATATCGCATCTGCAACACCTGTGCTAGCCTCTCCTCGACCACTTGGTAGGAATATCTCGACTCCCCAAATGATCAGAATGCTCCCATGATCCTTCTCTTCGATGGTGGAAGTTTTCAACTTCTGATCATCTTCATTCACACAGCTCGCAACTCTGTGTGAATCTCCCTCTGAGTGAGGTCTTCCTTCTACCTCCTCTTCGTCTGTCAACATCCTTTGACATGAACTCTTAGCTAAGCTCATCTCTTTGTCCTTGCCCACCAGGAAATCTGGGATGTCTCCTCTGCGCACCTAGCAGTTTATGAGATCCATTGATCCCTTCTCATTTCCCACCTGGAAATCTATGAGATTCTTTCCAGATCTCTTTCCCTTATGACTGAGGTTTTCAACATGCCTCAGCCACCTCTTTAACACCTATTGTTTCCTTCTGGTCAACAACTTTTGTATAGGCCATCTGGTTGTTCTCTTCAAAGGCCATTCATATCTCCAATGTATCTTTGACTCTTGTTGCATCTTGAATGCTAGCTTCTCCATCTGTGCTCAGATTTAACTGAGCTCCCTATCCATCTCCGCCTTGATCTTCTGTGAGTGGAATTCTCCTCGACCTTGTTTATGACCTTCGATGGCCATATTTACCTTATATCTGCCCTCCTGGAAAATATGGTGTTCACTCTGAAACTGAGAGCATCTTCAGCTTCTCATCTGCCTGAAATCTACAGACGAAAACTCTGCTCTGATACCACTCTGATGGTATCATACTATCTCCCTTTGTCTCCTCCTTCACCTGCTTCCTACAGGAGAAATCAAGCTTTGATCTCTAGTATCATAGTGTTTCAATTATCTCCTTCTCTCCACCTGAGAGAAAAATCAGGCTCTGATACCACTCTGATGCCAACCACCCCCTACTCTCCTATCGATGAGGGGATGACTCGACCTCCTGGTCTAGGATTGTTCAAGTCATCGAATCAACTGGTTCGTCGGGCTCTTGATGAAATCGATTTAACTTGACACAGGCCCTTTTCCTTCTCGGTGCGGTTATGTGGCACCCACGAACCCTCTCCTCGACACTTTTTGAATCTTAATGCCAATGTTGCTAGCTCCCCATGCTAGGATTTTTCTTTGATGTGACCATGGGATATGACCGTGGGCCATCTCCCTTCATGAATATGCACTTTGGAACTTTCACAAACTTCTTTATTCTCCTTCCCTAATTTTCTGAATTGGAAAACTCTTCGGGACCAAATCTACAGTCATTTTTCTTCCCCACGATCGATGGCTATGATCGATTTCACGAGTTCATACCTCACGAGTCTTCTCTTCTCCCGACTCTACTTTTCTTGATTGTGAATAAATGATGCACCAATCCACCTCCACGTGTCCCTTTCCTTTGGACGGCTAGGATTGCTTCGGCTTCCCCAGCTCTTTGGGTATTCTCCTCCTCTTTTCTCCGAAGGGCTCTTCCTTTGAAATGCACGGATCTTTGCCACGTGCTCTTCTAGATCCAATGGTATGGATTCAAATCACTCTTTTTGACTTCGCGAAGATCCTTGTTTGCTATCGAAAACTTCTGAAGTTCTTGCTCTCGAACCTCTCAATCTTTTGCCACCTATCTCCTCCATGATGATGGATGATTTCACTGCCTTCGGGGCTTCAACAAGTCCTTGACTCTTTTGCACACTTAGCGCAATTCTCCTTTTGAGACTTTGATTGTTCTTGAACTCTTTTTGCACTCCTTGAAGAAATCTGTGCAGCTCTCCTACGACTTTGCTCGGCTTGAAAACCTCCAAGGTTCCAAGTTCCTTTGCGAGTTTCTCGTGCCCTCCTGGAAGCTTCTCGCTCTTCCTCCTGAGATTGTAAGATGGACTTACAGTCTCCTCGGTACACTCCTTGCACATGGCTAATCGTTTCGACAGTATCTCCTTCAGCCTTATGGAAAGGTTTAAGGCATCTCCTTTCCTTTGTCAAAGCACTTCTTGCAAAGCCTTCCTTCACCAGAATTTTCAGCAATTCTGGGGTTCTCCAACACCTCCAACCGTGTTGATTCTGTGCATGCTCACACTATCTTGATGCCCTCCTGGCAGGATGTTTCAGAGTATTCAGTAACTCTAAACTATGATTTCTCCCACACAGTCTGTCTTTCCAAGGAACTTAACCGCCTTGAAATTTCTCCCTGAGTCTGTAAATTAATCTGGTGTGCACTCCTAGCAGCTTCTCTTCTGACTCCACTGAGTTCAAACATGCACTCCTTGTGTCGACTCACAGATTTTTTTCCCTATGTCGTGCACTCCTTGCACTTAGCCTAGAGAACCAAACATAACTCAACACACTCTCGGATAGAAAACCGTATCTCTATCCTTGTAGATAATTTCTAACATTCATCTACAATTCACAAACATGTAAATGGCATTCACAACACAACATCCATTACACAGAAATGCAAAATAGAAAAAAACTGTCATTTTCTATTAATGGTGGAATGTGAAATTAAAATAGTGGAGTCTGAGCTACAACTGAGTCTCGGCTCTCTGTGTTTTCCTCCTATCTTGGCTTACAAAGATTTTTCTTCAACCTCCGGCCATCTCTATCGTCTAACCTCTACTTTGCAACAATACAAAGATTTATACAAGAGGGGCTCTATAAGCTTCCCTCATAACCTTAAATTAGTGGTGTCAAATCACCATTCAAAACACCTATCTAATGGACAGATTACAATGATGGAAATATGTTCCAAATCGGATGCAGATCCCTTATGTCGTCGGCCTATTAATGGAGACCTTATCTCCAGCTTGTGCAAAAGCACGATTTGGCTCTTCCATCTTGTCCTCAATTAATGCCTGGATCACCCCTTGGATTCTCGAGGAAAAAATGAGAGGGCAGTGCCTCTCCTTCCTTGAATGTGCACTACATGTGTTAATTAGCTAGTGTGTGCTGAGGTGGAGCGATGATCCTGCATCATACCACATCAAGGAAATACAAGAAACATACACATAGCAAACGATCCAACATCTGCAATTGAATATTGGATGGTATTCATAAAGAAGAAGAAAAAACATGTAACATCGTAGTCAATGGTAACACGCAATCAAGCCCACAAGTTAGTCAAAAAGGCGAGCTCTTCCCCAACATGTTAATTTAGATTCAATGTCTCTTCACTTTTATCCTTAGAGTTTTTTTTTCGAGTATATTTAGTAAGGTTGTTCTTTGTGAAGTTTTCATTTGAGTATTTGAATCATTCATTCGTAGCTTGTAGTAGTGGATTAACTGAGGCCCCAGATTGGCCTGAATTTTGAAATACTTTGTAACCCTTTAGCAGTTTGGGCCGCGACCTTTTTTGATAACAAAATTTCCCAATTTTTGTGGGAAAGAAAATTGTTATAGTATGTACATGCATCTATGTTTATATGCATCTATATCCCCATTTGTATGTATGAGACCATCACAACTATGGTGATCTTGCAATTCTTCTCTCAATGTTTTCCAAGCATATAACTAAAATTCTAAAGAAACCTAAGTAATCCCTTACCTTTATTTAGGCCGATAGACCAATTTTAGTTTTAGTGGGCGTTAACCATCATCATTATCAAGTTGACTTAGTGAAATTGATTTAGATTAAATTGTTGTTGTGAAATTAATATTTGTTGCTTGATATTACTAAATTTAATTACAATAATATTTTTTAGGCACCATTAAATGTTTTACAACAATATTTAATAGGAACTACTATGTGCACTTATATTAATACACGATATCCAAATTATAATGGAACTTTAGTATTATCCTATGAATGTTGTTATCTCACATCTAATGAGGATGGAACTTGCGATATCCATCTAACAAAGTTTGGGGAAACCTCGAAGTACTTTCCCTTATTTTGAGGATGGTACCTAGGGTAAACTCTAGAATTTTCATGGCACAAGGTCAATCAACAACAAGGCTCGAAGCCATTAGAACAATATACTTGTTATGAGCTCAACATGTTAATTGTGGGAATTTAACCGAAGTGGGAAGTATAAAAATTCCTCCCAACCACTCGAGCTAAACCCAATTGACACACACACACACACACACACACACAAAATGATGTTGATAAGATTTATAATGCACGATATGATTTTCTCTTAATTTTAATTTTAATTAATTTTAATGATGTTAATAATATTTATAATGCACAATATGATTTCCACTCCCCTTGTACCTCCGGAAGCCCCCCTAATCGTATACTTTCTCCCTATTTTCCAGTGGTCTCCCTTTATTCTTCTACAGCCTTGTGTTCCTTCACCACCAGGCACCCACCCCTTTCGATCTTCTTCTCTAATAACATTCCCTCCATAGTAATACATGTTGACATATACCATCCTCACATCATTTCCTTTCTCACCAATGACCTCCTTCGTCCTGTTGGCCTCCCTTTGAATTTCCACATGGCCTCCAACAATCCCACCACCCCTTATTCCTACCACACCACCCTTCAAACCATCGTTGCAATATCCTTTGTCCTCTTGCCCTTACCTTGGGCTACGGTTTCACTCCCTCCAATGGATCATGCCCCTCAATTTGGCATAGATACCTTTGACCATGGTCTCCCCCCTCCATGTGTCCTTACTCATCCACTTGGCCTTTGATTTAGCATCAACTCGACCACATCAACCACCAACATTTTGCCACATGGAAACACGGTGGTTGCCACTTGAAAACAACACAACCTTATACAATCATACCTACTTGAACCAATCCAAAAGTGCCATGTGGCACTTCAAACCCCCTATGAGGTTTCACATTATTTTTTGAAGAGAAATTTCAAACTGGGATAACTTTGTCATCTAAACTCGATTTTTGGTGCCATTTTTTCAAATAGTGCCTTTTTCAATCCTCTACACAATGGCTTAGGTGATTTTAGTTTTTTTTTTTTCCTAATTTAGTTGAAATTGCTTCTATACAAACATACAAGTCCCATCCTCTTTTTTACATCTTTCTAGGGGCATAACTTCCTAATATAGACTCAACTCTCTCTCTCTCTCTCTCTCTCTCTCTCTCTCTCTCTCTCATCCAATTTTTTTTTAGTTCAATGTAGTTGTATAATTTATTTTATCTAATGATTTTTCATTTTTTTAAATGGCCAATACTAACACTCATGAGGTTTTGTTAAGAAGCACCAATTATTATTACTAAAAATCCTACCTAGAGGACCTACTCAAAAGTAGATTAGGTCTTTATTTAATCACTCTTGGCATTGATCACATACCACTGGATACAGAGAACCATGCAACATAGTTAAATCATAATGTTGAATCCAGATGCCTTATCAAAATGTCCATCTCTAAATATTTAAAAGTACATTCAATCCTTTAACACACCACAAGAAGCATGGTTAAAGTTTGAGCAACTGTTTGGGAAACCCAATTTGATTCATGCTCATCAATTGGAAATCAACTCATCTCTATTGATCCGGTGGAATTTTTCAAAATTGAAAACAATGTAATGAAATTCAATCTCTTAAGACTTCAACTTAGTGATTATGAATCACTTAGCTAGATAATTAGGCAATCCTGACTAATCTTTCTAAGTTCAAAGTTCATTTTGATATTTTTGTCTCCACCTTTTATTCCACTAGAGATGCATTAGGTGAAAATTATAAAATGTCTTCTTTTGAGTTTTTTTTGAACAATTAATACATGAACAAGACAAAATATTGCACATGGATGCACTTGATATATGTTCCAAATAGAAAGCTTTGTTTGTTCACAACAATAAGGGCATCGAAACCTCCAAAAAGGAGTCTAAAGGACCTACATTTCCCAAGACCACCAAGTCTTGTACGGTGAGTCCTCCTCCATAGTCCCACAAGGGAAGCATGTCAAAAGAGAAGAAGCCACCAAGGACTTGTTCTTTTTGTGACAAATATGGGCATCTTGATACATGTTGGATTGAAAATGAAACTATTGGAAGTAGCCATAAGAAGCATAATAATCAATAAGATTCTTCTTCTTCTAAGCCTCATCCTCTTTTTTCCAATAGCATGTCAACGTAACCACGAGTGGATTTAGATTGAGGGGCCTCTCATCATATGGCCAATAACAAGAAAGTATTTTCTAGTCTTTATGAGTATACAACCCAACATATTATTGTCATTGATAGTTCCCCTTTGGATGTTGTAGGATTAAGCGCAATAGATATTCTTGATGAGAAAATTAAAAATATCTTTTATGTTCCTTCTCTCTTGGTCAATTTACTTTCAATTTTTCAAATTACTCATTCAGGTTATGGAAACATTATTGTTTTTTCACCTAACAATATTCTAATCAGAGATACTAAAGATCGTACTCATGTAATAGCTTCAAGATGTGTTGATGATTCTTCAAAGTTGTACAAATTTAACAACTTTGAACCCTCGTTGCCTACCATCATCTTCATTGCTCACACTAATGACATGAGCAAAATTTGGCATGACTATTTTAGTCATTTGAACTACCATTACTTGCAGTATCTCTCAAAGCACCAATCAGTACATGGCTTACCCCTTGTCTCATACAATAATGGTGTGTGTGATGGTTATGTCTTGGGTTAGCATCATAAAGATCCATTTCCATCTAGTCAATCATTACAAGCACAAGCACCATTAGAATTGGCTCATAGTGTCATAACAGGACCATTTCCCACTCCATCTTATTCAAGTGCATTGTATATTCTCACTTCCATTGATGATCATACTCAGCACACATGGGTTTACTTCATTAAACTCGATGGTTATGACTTTTTAAGGGAGTGAAGCTTTAGAAGAAACGAAGGCTCTACAGATAATGTGGGAATAAGGAATGTGGTTGTACGATCAACGATTTGGTGGCTATGTATGGGATTACATGATAGGTAACATACGACGTATGGAAAATGAGGTGGAAACGTCTATGGAAGAATTGATGGCTAAGGCATATGAATATTGGATTTTGTAAGGAACTCAATTTTGTATGGAACATAGTACAAAGAATAGTGTACTATGGTTATAAGTGTATGACTATTCAAAATAATAGATTTCTAGTGAATGGTATGGACTATTAATTAATCACTATATGGAATTAAAACATCATGGTTGCACAAAACAACAATAGAGGGCTTACATAATTAACCCACAAAATTAGCCAAGTGTTAGCTTTGATACAAAATGTAGTAAATAGTCCTTGTTTATTATTGATTGACAAAATATTTTTAAAGATATATATATAAGAATATATTGATAGTAATTGATAAGATGATAATGTTACAATGAGCTTCATGATGTTATACTTATATGCATCATTAAGTCACGAGATGAATGGGTATATATCTTTTAACCTTTTGTTAATCTATATAAAAATATTATTTATTATTATTATTATTATTAATAAATTTAGATTATGTTTATTACAAGATCCTTATACTTATAAAGAAGTAAGTGGGCTAATTGAATGGAAAGAAGCTATGAATGAAGAAATGCACTACTTATTGAAAAATGACACTAGGGATCTTGTTCCTCTTCCTGAAGATTGCAAGATTATTCGTTGTAAGTGGTTCTATAAAACCAAGTTTTCAGTGGATGGAAACGTGGACAAGTTTAAAACTTGTCTTGTTGCCAAAGATTTTTTTCAAGTTGAAAGTATTGATTACCTAGAAAAAAATTCCCTTGTTGCAAAGATGGATTCAATCTGACTTGTCCTTTCACTTGTTGCTTCTTGAGGTTGGGAACTACATTAGATGGACTTCAATAGCGCCTTTCTACATGAAGACGTGAATGAAGAAATATGCATGAAACAACCTCCAAGTTTTTATAGGGATGACTCCTCCCTTGTTCGTTGCATAAAGAAGCCAATTTATGGTTTAAAGCAATATCCTTGAGCTTGGTATGAAAAGATGTGTCGTTTCCTTCTTGGTTCTAGTTTCTCTAAGTGTCATTCTTATCCAAATATCCAATAGCCATTTGACGCCTCCCTTGTTCGTTGCATAAAGAAGCCACTTTATGGTTTAAAGCAAGCTCCTTGAGCTTGGTATGAAAAGATGTGTAGTTTCCTTCTTGATTCTAGTTTCTCTAAGTGTCATTCTTATCCCAATAGTCAATTTGGGTTTATTTGACACAATGGAATTTGAGTTATTTTTATTGCATGGTATAATAGCCAATGTCTATACTGAAAGTTTAAATGGTGACCTCCTCATCCATGTTCTCTATGTTGATGACCTACTTATCACTGGGAGTAATCACCATCAGAACAACCATGTAAAGTCTAACCTTATGACATAGTTTGAGATGTCTAACTTAGACCATGTTTAGTATTTCCTTGGTCTTCAAATCCAATAATCCGAAAATGGGATCTTTCTTTCCTAGCCTAAGTATGGTCTTAACCTTCTTCATTGGTTTCACATGGAAGACTGCAAATTTGTCTTTACTCCTAATCGCTCAAGTATTAAACTTTCTACCAAGTGCTAAACTCATAAGGTTGATCTTACTTTGTATAGATAGTTGGTAATAATTCCTTTGTACTTGACCCATAAACAACCAAACCTCTCCTTTGTTGTTGGTTTAGTTTCCTCCTTCATGCAGGACCCTCATGAGAGTCATTGGAAGGAAACAAAATGTATTCTTTGTTGCATCAAGGGTGCATATTAGTTTGGCATCAAGTATACTAAAGGGAGTTTTTCTTCCTTTGTGGGAATTACATATTCAAGTTGGACAAGTGATGTTGAAGATCAAAAGTCTACTTTTGGTTACACTTTCAACCTTGGTTCAGGTCATGTCACTTGGTCCTACAAAAAGCAGCACACAATCACTTTTTCTTCTATAGAGGCAAAGCACCGAGGCACTATCAATGCCTATCAAAAAAAAAAAATTTGACAATTGCTCACAAAGTTTGGTTTTTCCCAAGATCAACCTACAACTCTTTGGTGTGACAATGAGAGTGCCATCCACATTATGTGCAATGCAATTGAGCACTAGTGCACCAAACACATTGAAGTCCATATGTATTGCATATGACTGCTCCTTCATGATCAAGTTCTTGACTTGCAATTTGGTTGTGCATACGATCAACTCGCAAATATTTTCACCAACTCACTCACTGAAGCCAGGTTCATTCATCTTTGATCTTTGCTAAAGGTGAAGGAAGCTATCTTTATGAAAATATAGCATGTAGATCATCCTTCCTTCCTCTTAACTTTAAGTCAATCTTACAAGTGAATATTAATACATAATTATGCATGCATTATTTAATTATTTATACAATTAAATAAATAAACTATACACAATAAATAATATATAACTATCATTAAACAATAAAATTATCAAAATAAAAATTATAATAAACTATCAATATATTTAAAAATTATGTCCCCGAGGTGTAGGACAGTCGGTGACGGAGTGTGTTGTTAAGCCACTCTGTGATGTTAAAGTCACCGGTTCGAAACCTACGGGGACAAAAAATCCAACCATGTTAAGGGTTGGTGTGGCTCAGGCCGGGTGCGATCCTCGGGTGATTTTGACGGCTTAGATGCCCCTGAGTCGCGGTTTCTCAAGCCACAGGTTAATCGCAGGTCCTGCACAAATTAACAAACAAAAAAATATATATATTTAAAAATTATAATAAATAAATATACACAATAAATAACATATAACTATCATTAAACAATAAAATTATCAAAATAAAAATTATAATGACCTATGGATCCCAAATTTAAATAATTTTATTTAAAATAAAATAAAACAACTAGTTGAGTAAACTCAAAAGATGACTAAGAAATGCACACTGCATAGAAACTTAAACTAAATTGTGTCACATGTTACAATCATGTCGTCTTTGTGGACTATACCTGTCGTCGGGATTGTCTCGTGAAAAATGTTTTTGGTGTGGTTGTGTAGTCCACGTCACCGTTGAAAAAGGTGGACTCTACTTTTGAAGATGGTTGTGTAGTCCACGTCACCCTTGAAAAAGGTGCACTCTACTTTGTTAAAATACATCCACAAATGCGTTGTAAGGTTTTAAAAGTGTCATTGAGTAAAAGTAATGTTGTTCTCTCTTTTCTACATTTTTATAAAGAAAAATTATAAACTTTAAAAATGTGATTTGAAAATAGTAAGGATTATAATCTAGATTTTATTTTATCCAAATGATGTAGCATTTATGGTCAAAGTTGTATACAACTTTGCAAGGACATTTGAGAATCTTAAATAAGAGGTTGGGATGTTGTTGGAATGTAGTGTGTATGAATATGCGAAAAAAAATTATAATAAGGTTTTTGTTAAAAAAAAATATAGTTTTTGTAAATTTTGGTAAAGAATTATTGGAACTAATTCATGATTACAAATACGTGATATTGGATTCTTATGAAAAATTGGGTTGGATATGTGTACACGAAAAAGAGTTCATCGAGATAAAAATCTCTCTTTTTACTCTAAAATAGTGGAGATATGAGATTGAAAGATGTGACATTCCCTATTCCAAACCTTATTTATACAAGTGTTCTTGTTTCACTATGAAGTTTGGGGCCAAATGTACCTAGAAGCAAGTGGAAGTAGCTAGAATAGGTATGAAAACACCTAATAATGAATAATATTAGAGTGAAAAACAATGCCTTGTATGAGATACTCCTTGTGAAATCAATATTGTATCCAATAAAGTTGAGCCTCTTATAAAACTGTTCTATATGGGCAAAAAAATGACAACCATGAACACGTACAAGTTTTCCATGAAAAATTATCCAATAAGACTGGAAAGACAAAATAAATTATATGATCCACAATGTAGAATTTAACTTAAGAATTGGATAAAAATTGAAACAAAAATATAATAGTTACTTTACAAATTTAAAAAAAAAAAACATATGAATGTTACATAAAACTATTACAATTGTATAATAATTTAAAAAAAAAAAAATCAAAAACTATATTTATAAATATTATATTAAAACACAAAAAAACACTACATATAAAACGTTTATTCTATTTTATTAATGAAATCAAAATTCAAAACTAATTAGAATTGAACACATTAAACCTTATTTTAAAATTCAAAAACTATATTTATAAATATTAAATTAAAACACCCAAAAAAAAAAAAACAACACTACATATAAAACTTATATAAAACTTTATTAAGGGAAATCAAAATTCAAAACTATTTAAAATTCATCACATTAAACCTTCTTTTAACAAAATTTCAATTAGTCGACAATATTTCAATTAGTCAAAAGTCCTCATATGTGTAATCCACGTGGATGTAAATGATTCTTTACCAAATTTGACTAATATGGAAGGAATGTTTGTATAGACCTTAAAAAATGAGAGCAATTGTTTAGAATACACATTTATATCTAAATTCATAATTTTTTTTTTTATCAACATAGGAGGGCTTAAAAGTCATAATGATCACGTAAGATTTATTTGTTAAAATATTGTGTAATTGTAAAGAATATTCTTATCATCTTTTGTGGATAAAGATAAAATATATTGATTATTGATTAAATTAATTCTCTTTTGTGGATTGATCATGTCAGGTATTGTAAATGACCAAATCTCCTTTTGCGGATTGGTCAAATCCATATTGTAATAGGCTAAATAAGAAGTCGGCCCCAGAATATATTAAAGAGGCCCCATAATATATTAAAGGTGGTTATAACCACCCAGAAGAAGAAGTTGGCCCTGCTAGTGAAGAGACACTTCCACATGTGCCAGAATTGTATAAATAAGAGAGGCCAACGCCTCATTTAGACACACACTCAGCTCACTCATCTAGTGCGCAATTTTTGAAGGAAGTTGCAGTTGTCGGTTGCTGGAAGAAGGAAGAGAGAGAGGCGTGTTGCTCAGTGTTGGATATTCTCTGTTGTCTGGTTCATTATCTTGGCATTGTGTTGGCTATCTATATTAAGGAAGTTTTGTTGGGTTTTCTTCCCCTTGAGGGTTTCCCAAGATAAATGCTTGTGTACTCTTGTGATTGTGTTTCTCTCAGTGATCCTGTCTATGTTATTGTTATCTACTAAATTGAAAGTAACCTAATAATAGCAGAAACTTTAACATTGTTTTCATAAAAACCCAAAGGTCTAAGCCCAAGTATCAACGTTTAATTTGGAACGTTGCTTGTGGTCATTGTTTAATGGTTGGCCTTATTGTTTAATGGTGGTAGAGATACATAAACTTTGAGCAGACATAGAGCCACATTGCACAAAGATTAATTTGCAAGACTATTCATGGTCCAGGTGGACCCACCTATTTCAACTGGCTCAAAACAATTTATTATTTTTAGTAGTTTTTCAATTCCTAAACTTTTGGGGCCATTTTGAGGGATTAAATGAAGTTTTTCATGATCGGGAACATCAATGATAATTGAAGACTCTCATTGAGCCCTCAAAATGAATCTCCTTGTCGATACCTTTCCAACGATCTATTGTGTGCCCCAAACGGAGATCGTATGCCAAAGTTACGCCCTTGAGAAGTTGATACACCAAACTACCCAAAACGAGGTCCACAAAACTGTTGGCTTTTCATCTTCCGGGGTTAGGGTTTTGGATTTTCTTTATGTTAAAAAGGCCTTTGGAGCCTCATTGTAACAATTATCTTCTTGTGAATGTGATTAGCCACCACATCTCTTCTCAAAGATAATCTGACACCATTCTAGCGAGTCTTTCACTCTATATTTGTACAGTTTTGTACATTTCGCTCATTAATAGAAATTGTGTATTACTGTATATATGTGCCTCTTGTTATATATCGGATATATCTTTGTTATATTATTGGTTCTCTTGCAATATCTTTGTATACTTATGTGTTATATCTCTACTCTCATTCTGTGTTGAAAATAATCTGGATCAGTGGTATCAGAGCAAGTTGCTCTTGATCGTTTTTCAGTGCATGTCCTCGACGAGGTCCGAGTATAGCAATTTGGGTCTTGAGCTTGTCTCTCTTGAGGACAATTGCTCTTGCATGCCCAAGAAACCCTCCATGGGAGAACAAAATAAAAACGACGGAGTAGAAGATTCTATTAATCTGTTTCTTGAGCAAGCTCACACGCGACAAAGGGACGAAATGATGGAGAATTGTTCCCACATCCTTCAATGTCTGTCGATAGTAGTAGACGTGACTTCATCAAGCGGCCACTTTGGAGGAACCTCTCCTTTCAAGGTACAAGTTAATTTTGATATTCCCCTATTTGAAGGTCAGATAGACGCGGATGCCCTAGAAAAATGGTTAAATTTGCTAGAAGGTTAGTTCTTTATACACAATTTTTCCGACAGGTAAATTATCACCTTCACACTCCTTAAGGCTCTCCCCCATGCCAAACATTGGTAGGAAAATTACTGGGAGAAAATTTCCATAGAGGAGTATGGAATATATGGGGTCGAGCCCACTTGGGATTTTTTTGTGGATGCGGTCAAGAAACAATATTACCCTATTGGCAACTATGAAGACCAGTACATGAGATGGACCATGATGCGTCAAGACAGGGGACAAGCAATGTCGGAGTTCACCAATACCTTCCATACCTTGCACACCAAGCTAAGTATCAAATATTCTGAGCGGGATTTCGTTCTGAAATACCGTGGGGATCTACACAAGTACATCCAAACTGAAATGGAGTTTTTGGACATCTCATCGTTGGGAGTTTCTTATCGATATGTTGTCGATATCGAGAAAAAAATTAAGCACAAGAACAAACGAGAGTTCGTCTCTGCGAATCCACAACAACCAAAGTATAGTGAAGACATCCCTAATAAACAACCTCTTGAAAACCAATCCAAGCCATAGGAAAATAAGGGTAAGGGAAAGACAAAGAATGACACTGGAAAGTGGTGCAATTTTCACAAAATCCCCTGGCATAACACTGATGAATGTCGCTCAAAAAAATCATTGGTGGTCGAGATCAAAGACAAGGAGTCGAACCCTAATTCAAAAAATAATGGAAAAAGATGGATCATCAATGCAGACCCCACTTCTACTGTCATGACGAAAACAATTCAACTAGAAGAACCAATGGATCCTGAAGAGGGGGAGATCCTTTTTCATTCATAGATGTGGTTGAAGGGGACCCCGCTGCATTTTATTATTGATAGCAGAATCCGGAAGAACCTCATCTCAGCAGAGGTCGTCAAACAGTTGAGATTGTCGACAACACCACACCCGCAGCCATACAACATCGGGTGGCTTCGCCAAGGATGCAATCTTCGTATCAGCCAGCAGTGTCGATTGTCATACGACATCCAACCCTTCAAGGATGAGGTATTATGTGATGTTTCCTTGTTGGATGTCTAAGATGTCCTATTGGGCAAGCCATATATGTGGAAGCATCATGTTATCTATGATTCTCGAGCTCGTAGTGTCATTATTACTTTGTGGGGTCATCTCTATAGGATACCAGAGGTAGTTATGACTATCGTCTCACCTAAACAGTGTCGCAAGGTAGTATCTCATACTACAAAATTCATCTTCTTCACAATCTGTTCAAAAGTTGAACAGAAGGACATTGCAACCAATGTAGCCTTGTCCCAAGACCTTTCTATCTAGCAAAAGTAGATTGCAAAAGAGAAAGACGATATCGAGGGTGCCTACACACTGCCTAGTCAAGCCAAGATACAACAGGTTGGTTGAACAGATTCAACCCCGCCAACAATAGGTTCGTGATAGCCTTCAACAAGACAAGCATCGTAACTTCTCCAGCAAGGCAAGCAGCTCACCAAGATTCAAATTTAGCAAACGCTTTCCCCTTTCCCCCGGAAACTCAATGCCATGGAGACTATTATCCTGTATCCTAGAGATAACTAAGGAGATCATGTCTCGAGGCCCATAGGTCCTATACATGGAGTGATGAGATCTAGATGACTTGAGCATGGCCCCGGAGGGCTCATCTTTTCTCCAGTGCATCCCATCTATCAGCATTAGCATCCATCCCACCAGCCTGGTCCTAAAGTAGCAGTAAGTCTTTCTTCATGAGGTAATGATTCTGGATATCATGGTATGTGTCACTCTGATTTTTGAAGCACTTGAATATGTTGCAATGAACTCTCCTTCATTTCATAATGTTTGCTTGGAAATTACGCTCTTTAACTTGTTCATACCTGGAAGGGTGATATAGTGCCCTAGTAAGTTTGTTCCCCTCTAGGATGAGTTGAAACCGGGTGGGTCTATGAAAGGTCATCGTCCATTCCCTCAATACTTACCAATTTCCATCATTATTCCTCTCGTCTTCCCCTACATTTGTTCGGGCATTGGGTTTGCCACACTAGGAAGGGTTTTACCTTTCCTTGTGGGAAGAAGGGGCTAAAGGCCTAGAGGGTAAAAAGTAGCTGGCAAGAGTTAAAATCCAAAATGGAACCTTTGAGATGCTTCGCCCAGGGATTCCTGAGAAAGCAATAAAAGGCTTCTCAGTAAGAAAAGGGGACCCGTAAGATAAAAAAAAACTCAAGGTACTAGTTGGTGGATGGGAGGTCTCATCATGAGCCGACCTATTACGTCCATGGGCATGTAGCGATATGACACTACCATCTATCTGGTCACCAAACTAGGGTAGTGGCTCTTGGTGGCATGGCTAAGAGAAAGGGGGTCTCATCATGAGCCAACCTTCTCATTTTCGTGAAATGCTTGTGGGTAACACAGTCACCTCTGGTCACCATGAAAGGACAGTGTCCCCCAGCTTTTCCCTTGAAAACAAAAAGGACCAAAAGCAATAAGACTAATAATAAGAGGCATTGAATGGGCTAGGAAACAATGGCATCCATGATAAGGTGCAGCTTGCCCTCTATAGAGGCACCCACGGGAAAGACCTACATTTCCCTGTTATCATTGCACCCTTTGCCCAAACGTTTCCCCTATGCCACTTCACACACACTTACATGACCTATATTGGTTCTCACCTGGGAAACACCCCAAACTTGAGGAGGATTAGCCCAATAGGACATCCTGAGACCTTCTCCAAACCTAACTTGTTAAACTGCATAACGTCTTTGAGAAATTGTCTGGGTAAAATTGGGTTTGATCCACATGTTTGGGTAATTTGATTATTAGATGTGA
This sequence comes from Picea glauca, assembly GCA_000966675.3. Taxonomy (NCBI): domain Eukaryota; kingdom Viridiplantae; phylum Streptophyta; class Pinopsida; order Pinales; family Pinaceae; genus Picea; species Picea glauca. The sequence goes on from JZKD02S2273064.1 coordinate 394,799, forward strand.
TTGACATTGCTATGATCCATGAGACTTATGAGCCCATAGAAGGCCTACTTGTTGTTGCTGCAGAAAATTTCCAAGTGGACAGGTACATATGGGGGAATGATTAGCTTGGACCTCCATTGGGTTGAAAGCCATACATGGATGTTGTGACCCCAACCAGGGGCAGAGAGACACCAGATACTTGCACCAGGAAGAAAGAAGGGTGTTGCACCAGGGACACCCTGACAGACCTAGACCCAGAGGGATCTTGTCTTTCCATCTAGACATTGACCTTTGGGATCCCATGACGTCACCTTTTTGGACCTAGACGTCATCCACAGTCAGGGTTCTCATTTATGAGGCAATTGTGTGCTAGTTGGCACGTGTAGCAACATTTAGGGCCTTTTGGAGGCCAAAGGTTCTACATTTGAGGCCTATTGTTCCATCCTAGGGGCCTAACGTCACCCTATAAGGGCATGACATCTCCCTTGGAAGTTTTTTTAGATGCTAATTAATTTTATTTATGTCTAAATTGAATTTATTTGTAAATTGTCCAGGTCTGCCTTTATTTGACCTGAAATTAAATAAAGGTCACCAGTTTTATATAAATAAACATAAAGTACATTCATTTTTACATTAAAACTTCTCACACAAGAGGAGAGGTCTGAAATTTGCGCCCTAGAAGGGATATTGGCTTAAATTGTGAGGCACACTCTTGTATAAGGCTAATTTTTTGCAAGTTGGATCAATCTTGGAAGCTTTTATGGTGATCTTGCATGGTATTTCATGATTATTCTTGGTGCAAGTAGGTAAAATCTACATTTTTTGTCATATATTGAATGGTTTATGTATGGTTTTATTTTCTCATACAAGATTATGAAATTGCATGATATGTGTAATGCTTGAAGTAAGGAAGTCAAATTGCTACTTTCTTACTTTCTATTTGCTAAGTTTTTCATTGAATTGATCTAGTAACTAGTAAAACCCTAGAGCCCTAGTTTCCTAGCACTCTAAGGTTCTAATCTAGTTATCTTTGCCTAAGTTCTTATCCCATAAAATTCCTAAGGAGAGCAAGGTGTTAGGGCCTAGAATTGCCTACACCCTAGTATCTTGTTTTCTTGAGGAAAATGCATAGGGGGACTTAAGTTACTACTTCTCCTATGCATTCCTCTTGGACTTTTATGCACTATCAAAATTGATTTGTAGCCTTAGAAGAATACATCCACTTGACTCCATAATCCCTAGAAGGCACAAGTTCTAGCCTCTCCCTTATTGGAGGATTGATTAAACACTCAAACTCTCTTACTTGAAGCTTTTACTAACCCTAAACTAGAAAAAATCACTTGTTAACTTGTTGTCATTGCATTCACTTGCCTTGGGCTTTAGGAAAGTACAGATTATGCGATAACATTTTGGCATCGTTGTCGGGGAACACTGAGTCAATATTCCTCAAGACGACATTTTTTCAATAAGCCTTTCCCTCAAAGCCTTTATATTACAAATTTTAATTGGAGACTCCACTAAGGATGATCCCTCATCCTTTTGATAATTTTAAGAAGATTATCCGGCAACTCCACAAAACTCAAGGAGTTATACCAATCCTCCCAAGTATTTTAGAATAAAACCTCCCCGAGACTCTCCTATAGTAAAATCATTATTTGGAGGCAATCTTCCTTTGAACACAATGTCTAACGCTCATACCTAGACCCTTAATCCAAATCAAGCTAATAACCAGAGACAATGGTCATCCAAGATTTTTAAATTGTTAGACATGACAAACATACCAGGATACCCTAGGCAAATGCTCCCTAGGTATGAGAAGTGGTTACCTAAATTCATTGGTAATGATGTAGTCAATGTTGAGGATCATATGAGCAACTTCTGGGCCTTCTTTCATCTTCAATCCTATCAGTGATGATGCTGGATATTTAGCTATGAAATTGTTCTATGCTACCCTCTATGATGGTGCTAGACGATGATACAACGGTATCCCTAATGATAGTATTACAACCATGGAAAATTTAGAGGAAGTGTTTCTCAAACGATGCAGTTTCAAGGAAGACCCCAACATGTTTCTAATAATGATGAATAACATCACAAAATCTGAGAATGAAATTGTTAGGGAATTTCATGATAAATTTGAAAGGTTGGTGCAAAACATCCCGGTGAGCTATCACCCTTCAAACAATTTCGTTCTCTTTATTTACACTAAGGACTTTACAGGACAAATAAGTTTTCTCCTTAGAAACAAATCCCCTAAGACAATCCAAGAAGCCCAAGAGGTGGCTACAAAGATTGAAGACAATCTATCATCATCCAAAGTTGAACCTTTCTCCGCCTCAAGAGTCAAAATAGATGTGAAACCCAAAGTAGTCCATAATGTTGAATCTACCTTAGATATTGGTGCTAGCTTGGAAAAGTTACAGTTGGCTGTAGATGGCGTGGTAAAAACCCAAGAATTAATGATGAATAGGATTGCCAACTTTGAAAGAGCTCAACAACAAGCTCCTAGGGCTCCTTACAAAGGGAAATTTCAGAGGGGGACTCAAGTTTTCAAACCAAAGAATGATAAAAAAGTCCCTAATACTTTATCCCCCACAAACATGGTATATGAAAACCCTTGGTGCTTGCAATGTAGAGACTCACATTGGGAGCATGAATGTCCCCTGAACAATGGTGAACATGACCAAGTGAATATTATTGAATATACCATTGAGGGCCCATAATGTTGCCTTAATATCACACTTGAATAACATCAAGAAGGCATAAAGGAAGCAACCAGGAAGGCTAGGATGGAGGTGATAAATAATCTTGATCAAGAGTCGAGGGAAAAGTTGAAAAAACAAGAATTCCAAGTGTATACTAGGAAAAAATGAATGAACCAACCTCTCACTACTGGACCTATAACTTCAAAACCAAGACCTCCACCCATGAACGTCCTTCTTCATATAAATCCTCCCAAGACTAACAAGGTCGATTTGAATTTTGACTTTGAAGGTGCATTGGCCAAAATGCACATGACCATTCCACTGAGGAAAGTTATTAAGGTTCATCTGTAAAAGAAAGGCTCGAATTTTTTTTCAAAGTATTAGATGACCCAATGGACCCTCCTATCATGCTACAAGAAGACCATTTTAGGGTTCAGTATGATGGACACCCACCTTTATTCATGACATTATTAGTAAATAGAAAATGTCTTAACAATTGTATGCTTGATTCAGGAGCAGGTGCTAACATGATGTCTTTGAAGGTCATGGAGAAACTAGTCCTAAAGGCCACACGACCTTATAGGAATGTGTGTGGTTTTGAATCCATGGACATACCCACTCATGGGGTAGTTGAAAATGTTAAAGTATGCCTTGGTAAATATCCTGAGAGAGTGATCCATATGGATATTGTGGTGGTGCATGTCCCTGATGTGTGGGGTATGATTTTGTTCAGGAATTTTGTTGCAATGTTGGTAGGTACATTAGAGATGGATCTAACTTACATCAATGTACCTATGGAGGATGGGACAATAGAGATCCTCCCAAATATGCCAATGGCCAAGGTCCATGTGCAAAAAAATTGACAATGATGTTGAAACTGGTGTGACACATGAGCCGATCAAGGAAAACCTTCCTATATTTTCTCCAGAGGATTTGTGTTTCGCTTCAGAGGAAGATTTTGATAAGATACAATGGCCAAAAAGGGAAGAGTATCAACAAATTCTAGATAAATACAAGGACAAGGAAGTTGGAACTGTCAAGTTATTAAAGAAAGGGGATGATGACATACTGATCAGACCAACCCAACAAGAAGTCTTCAAGGTTGAATCCCACCCTCCTCCTTCGAAACAATATACTAGAGTTATACAAGAAGAAATCAAGTTTAGAGAAAAGGAGTATAAAGAGGGAGATACAGTCTGGATGTGGGACACGAAGAAAGGAGAGCCTGCTAATGTTAAAGGGAACGCACAGTTTTGGCTTGGACCTTTTAGAATTAGAATGAAGTCATTCAATGATGCCTACTATCTACCCACATTGGAAGGAAGAAAATTTCCATTATCATTTAGTGGACACCTCCATAAACCCTATCATGGGGAAAAGACTTGACTCCACAAGTAAGTACATGTAGGTTAGGTAGGCATTTTGCATTCATTGTAATACCATCTGCATATCATGCTAGTGTAGTGTAGTTAATTTTGATTTCTTTCATTACGTATATATGCATGTTAATTTCTATTCCATTATATCATATATGAGCGAGGGGTGATATCACCACACTGAAGATTACTGATTCATTTTGTTGAGATCTAGCATATATAGGTCATTCCAGAGATGTTGAGGTTCTCATGCGCTCTACGGTGAGCACATGTCCCCAAGTTGGAGCTAGATGTTATCATGTATCCTAGGGATAACTAAGGAGATTGTGTCTCGAGGCCCACAGGTCCTAGACAAGGAGTGCCAAGAGCCAGATGACTTGAGCATGGCCCCGGAGGGACCATATTTTCTTCAGTGTAACCCATCTATTAGCAGCAGCAGCATCCATCCCACCATCCTGGTCTTGAAGTAGCAGTAAGTCTTGTTCCATGAGGTAATGAGTCTGAGTATCATGGTATGTGTCACTCTGATTTTTGAAGCACTTGAATATGTTGCAATGAACTCTCCTTCATTTTATAATGTTTGCTTGGAAGTTATGATCTTTAACTTGTTCATACCTGGGAGGGTGACAGAATTCCCTAGTAAGTTGGTTCCCCTCTAGGATGAGCTTCCATTGGGTGGGTCTATGAAAGTTCATCGTCCATTTCCTCTATACTTAACACTTTCCATCATTATTCCTCTCATATTCCCCTACATTTGTTCAGGCATTGAGTTTGCCACACTAGGAAGGGTTGTAACTTGCCTTGTGAGAAGAAGGGGATAAATTCCCAGAGGGTAAAAATTAGTTGGCAAGAGTTAAAATCCAAAATTAACCTTTGAGATGATTCGTCTAGGGATTCCCAAGAAAACAATAAAAGACTTCTTAGTAAGAAAAGGGGACATGTAAGATAAAACAAAACTCAAGGTACTAGTTGGTGGATGGGAGGTCTCATCATGAGCCGACCTATTAGGTCCATGGGCATGTAGAGGTATGACACTACCATCTATCTAGTCACTAAACCAAGGTAGTGGCTCTTGGTGGCATGGCTAAGAGAAAGGGGGTCTCATCACGAGCCAACCTTCTCATTTTCGTGAAATGCTTGTGGGTAACACTGTCACCTATGGTCACCACACCAAGACAGTGTCCCCCATCTTTTCCCTTGAAAATAAAAAGGACCAAAAGAAATAAGAATAAGAATAAGAAGCATTGAACGGGATAAGAAATAATGGCTTCCATGATAAGGTGTAGCTCGCTCTCTACAGAGGCACCCATGGGAAAGACCTACATTTCCATGTTATCACTGCACCATTTGCCCAAGTGTTTCCACTATGCCACTTCACACACACTTACATGACCTAGATTGGTTCGCAGCTAGGAAACACCCCAAAATTGAGGAGGATTAACCCAATAGGACATCCTAAGACCTTCTCCAAACTTGTCTTGTTAAACTCCATAATGTCTTTGAGCATTTGTCTAAGTAAAGGGGGGTTCGATGCACATGTTTGGGTAATTTGATTATTATATGTGATTGACATTGCTATGATCCCTGTGACTTATGAACCCCTGCAGGGCCTACTTGTTGTTGTTGCAGGACCTTGCCAGTTGGACAGGTACATATGAGGGAATGATTAGCTCAGACCTCCATGGAGCTTAAATCCATAGATGGGTGTTGTGACCCCAACCAGGGGAAGAGAGACACCAGAGAATTGCACTAGGAAGAAAGAAGGGTGTTGCACTGGGGACACCCTGACAGATCTAGACCCAGAGGGATCTTGTCTTTCCACCTAGATGTTGACCTCTGGGAGCCCATGACGACACCTGTGTGGCCCTATATGTCATCCACAGTCACGGTTTTCATTTATGAGGGCAATTGTGTGTTAGTTGGCACATGTGGCAACATTTAGGGCCTTTGGAGGCCAATTGTTCTGCATTTGAGGCCTAATGTTCCACCCTAGGGGCCTAACGTCACCCTAGAAGGGAATGATGTCACCCTTGGAAGTTTTTTTAGATGCTAATTAATTTTATTTATGTCTAAATTTAATTTATTTGTAAATTGGCCAGGTCAGCCTTTATTTGACCTGAAATTAATTAAAGGTCACCAATTTTGTATAAATAAACATAAAGTACATTCATTTTTACATCACAACTCCTCACACAAGAGGAGAGGTCTGAAATGTTCTCCCTAGAAGGGTTATTGGATGAAATTGTGAGGCACGGTCTTGTATAATGCTAATTTTTTGCTAGTTGGATCAATCTTGGAAGCCTTTATGGTGATCTTGCATGGTATTTCATGATTATTCTTGGTGCAAGTAGGTAAAATCTGCATTTTTTGTCATCGATTGAATGGTTTATGTATGGTTTTATTTTTTTATACAATATTATGAAATTGCATGATATGCTTAATGCTTGAAGTAAGGAACTTAAATTGCTACTTTCTTACTTTATATTTGCCAAGCTTTTCATTGAATTGATCTAGTAACTAGTAAAACCCTAGAGCCCTAGTTTCCTAGCACTCTAAGATTCTGACCTAGTTATCTTTTCCTAAGTTCTTATCCCATAAAAATCCTAAGGAGAGCAAGGTGTTAGGGCCTAGAATTTTCTACACCCTAGTATCTTGTTTTCTTGTGGAAAATGCATAGGGGGACTTTAATTACTACTTCTCCTATGCATTCCTCTTGGACTTTTGTGCACTGTCAAAATTGATTCGTAGCCTTAGAAGAATCCATCCACTTGACTCCATAATCCCTAGAAGGCACTAGTTATAGCCTCTCCCTTATTGAAGGATTGATTAAACACTCAAACTCTCCTCCTTGAATATTTTACTAACTTCTACTAACCCTAAACTAGACTAATTCACTAGTTAACTTGTTGTTGTTGAAAATCACTGCTACAACCATACTAATCTACATTAATTTTTTGCATACACATACATAACTTGCATCTAACTCATTCAGAAATTGCTTGTGACAATTGCCAATTAATCTACTAGATAAATGTTAAGTTTTCATGGTGTTTTCTTGCAATTTTGAGGACTAGAATTTGTTGATGTTACAAAAGACTGCTACAACCATCTAACAACAAAAAATTCTCTACAAAAGTGACATTTAATGCTAGCTAGACATTTCCAAATCTGCTTGTGACAACTTGTTATCATTTTGCCAGGTTAAAGCTATATTTTCTTGTCTTTTTCAATTAATTTCAAGGAACTTTCTTTGTGCCTATTACAAAATACTTATCGTTAGGGTTAGGGTTTTTCATTCTATTTATGTTAAAAAGGCCTTTGGAGCCTCATTATAAAAATCATCTTCTTGTGAATGTGAGTAGTCGTCACATATATTCTCAGAGATAAGCTGCCACCATTCGAGCGAGTCTTTCACTCTGTATTTCTACAGTTTTGTACATTTCTCTCATTAATAGAAATTGGGTATTATTGTATATATGTGTCTCTTGTTATATATCTAATATATCTCTGTTATATTAGTGGTTCTCTTGCAATATCTATGTATATTTATGTGTTATATCTTCGCTCTCATTTCGTGCCGAAAATAATCTGGATCAATTCACCTAGCTGATTTGCTATACAAGATCGATATTTGTTTAAGTTGTTTGAAAAAAAAAATTAGCGGTACTTTATAATGAAGGAAAAAAAAATGTTTTATATTTATAAAATTATTTGTGTTAAATGTATTTTTAAAAATTAATAAAGTTTAAATTTAATATATATTAAAATATAAAAAAGAAAAAATAAATTATTGTTATTAGTTTGAAAGTTTTTAAGTAATTAGAAATCATAGAGTTGGTTTTGGAGATGAAGGAGGTGAAGGAGGAGGTTTTGGAGGGTCCTCTCCTTCTTCACTTTTGTTTTTCTTTAAAGTTTGAAACTCTCTTTCATTTTGAGAAAGTCCTTCTTCTGATGCCATCTTCTCACTTTGAGATGTCCTCTTTCTTGATCCAATCTCAGGATCTCCTTCTACAAGCTCTCATTCACCACAACTTAGCTTTTCCCTGGTAATCATGCATACTCAAAAACAACCAACTATCAACCTTCTCTAATACCACTTGATCCGAAAATTATCTTTTAAATACTTACTTAAGTAGTTTGCATGAGTTGATTTACCATTTAGAAATTTAAGAGAAGAAGTAGATTTAATGAAAGAATGTTGAAACCATCATAAAGAATGTAGAACAGAAAATTAACATTAAGAACATCAAACCATAATGCCAAAGATTGTTAACAGAGTTCGACAAAGTTGCCTACGTCTCCAAGCCTTTATCTAAGTGGGGGAGGCTTTCTTATTAATATTAAATGCTTCAAAAGTACATCAAAATTACATCAATTGGATTACAAACTAGTCTATTTGTGTCCTGCTCAACCTTAATAATCCAACACAACTGATGACACTGAAAAAGGTTGAGCGTAGCTCCTGGAAAAGGCCTCCAAAGATCGCTTCCTCAATGGCTTCCCTACATAAAAATGTCTTGATATTCACAAATTCTTCATCATTATATTGTTCTAAAGCTCTCATGGTTGTCAAAAAGACATGGTTTAAATATATTTTTGGTTTGGGGTCACATCCCAACTTCCTCCCAAAATTTGGCCTCAAATGGGGCTCCAAATCTCTCAATAAGGGAAAAAATCCATTAATATCAAGCCAAATAATACAAAAAATCCTATTTCCAAAGTTAAAAACACACAAATGGAAAAAATATGGGCCACGCCCCTTTCCCTGGGGCCCCTGGTCATATTGAGTGCTCATACGGCTAGGAACCAGGTCCAAATGGAATGCGGCCCCGGTTCTCCTACTCCCGGTAAGTTTGAAAGGTGTTTTATGCTCGCGCCTTGGTCGTATGGATCATGTTCTATCGCCATGGTCTACGGGCTCACCCCGACGACTGGGGGTTATCCTCCAACTCTCGCGCCATATAACTTTAAAAAAATTAAAGACCACTTGTAATAAAAAGTAACACATGCACCCAGGTGGTTAGCACCTAGAGGTTGGGCCATTGCCTATGTGAGAGGTCAGGGGTTTGAGCTCAACAGAGTCCCAAACAATTTTTTGACCAGGCCTTATTTGCCTAATCTGGAGAGCCACATGGCATCTTGTGATTGGGCCACGTGTCGCATTGCCACTGGCTTGTACCAACTAGTTAGTTACGCAGTCAACATCGTACACCATGTCACTGGCACGCATCATGCCTGAAGGATGCCAACTATCTGCCATCTCGAGACTGCACTGCCACGTGTCCTCATCTTATCCTGCCACATCACTGTACGAACTGCCACATCAGCATCTGTACAGTCCAATCATTTGCCACATCAACACTCGAAAATGCCAAATATGTATGTCACGTGTCAGCCTATGGTGTTTCCACGTCAGCATGTTGATGTCATGTTGATGCCATCTGCCCTGTCATGCTAACGTACTACTCACGACAGCAGTACGGACTATTGACTGTTGACTTTGAATTTTTTGCATGTTTGGGAAAAACTTCAGACTGCGACAACTTCGCCATACATAGTCTATTTTCAAAAAAGAATATACTGTCAGAATCGACACGCCAAGCCCTACGCGGTGGCATTAATTTCATCTGAATCCAAGAAATTTGAATTTTTGGCCTTCTTGGATCCATTTTGGATCATTCCTCCCCACTGAGATCTTTTGGTTTTCCAAAAGGATATTAACCAGACATCAAGTGCGGGATAGGCCTCCCCACTTGACCTTTATCTTTAAACTATGTCATGTGCACCTATCACATCACTATCAATTGCAAAACAACCATGATAATTGAACTTATATTGTTAGCCATCTTTATTCGTTCACATCCTTCTAAACTCACTACTATCCATGTAGAAAACATTAGCAGCGATAACAATATCAGAAACATGACTAAAAATGAACCAACATCTTTGTTCTCCTTTACAGGTTTACATGACAAAAACTCATCTTGAAGCAAAGTATGGCTAGATCTACATGCCACAACCATTTTACTTTTTTTCTTAAGACCAACTGCTTCATTTGGTACAATTATAGGTGTGTTGAGGAAAAGATATGAAATTATCTTACTCAAGCATTTTCGGATCTTGCTTGGCTAATGCAAGATCGTCGGGAATGTTACCCTATGTTTATAGCATCAAAAAGTGTTTCCCAATCCACAAGTATTAATTACAAGGGGTTAAGCTGATTTTTTGAATAAAAGATTGTTGCAAAAATATAACATTTCTATACTATTTTCTGAATAACACAGATGCAAAAGGTAAATGTGGAGACAAAAGAAAAAATACCAAGTCACATATCAACACGGATGAGATAGAATACCAATCACTTACTTCATTCCAAGAAATCAAAAGAATCGTTCTCTTTAAGAAAATCCCTGAGGCGGTTTGGAACAAAGTCAAACTTAGATATCCCCGATGAAAACCATACAAAAGGACTTCGACATGAAGTAAAAATCAAACTTTAAAATATGGATTAGCTTTCCATGGATTCCTGCCCACTCGAATATTCACAATATACTTTATCAGACATGAAATTTAATTCATAAACAGCCAAGTCTACACATACTATCGAAGATAGATCAACACCTCTGAAAACAAGTGTCTAGATGAAGTAATTCATCTTTGAATCATGTTGTCTACAATAGGACCCTGTTGTCATAAAAGAGAATTAGGCATTTAATGAATTGAAGAATAAATGAAAACTGAACTATCTCAATAAAACTCAAGAGCAAACCTTAGTATGCTTTCTCCTTCTATTCTCTCCTTGTTCTTCCTTCTCCTTTGGCTTTTATACATTCCAAATTAGTTGAAGTAGTTCAACCACTTCATTTAGTTAAGTTAACAAAAGGTCAACTAACTTTTAGTTTAGAGGAAGAGTTAATAATAATAATAATAAGGGTCTTTTAATAAATAATAACTAGTAGGTGGGACCCCTTGTAACTCTTTTTAATTTCTTTAACAAAAATAAACATAACTAGACAATAAATCAGACACATCCCTCCTTGTGGCTCCCATTATCATTTCCATAATTTGAAATTTAAATATCAATGATATTTCAAATCATATCCAAACATATAATATCCACATATCCAAAAATAGAATGTTGTCCAAAAACTTCAGCAGTCCACTGTCCTCAATAAAACAATAATAAAGTAAAATCAAAAACCGTATTTGCCACTTTGAGAGGCAATTTTCCCTTTGTTGTTGTTATCCCATTTTGACTTCTCTGAATTAGTCTTAGGTTGTGTATATCCTTTAGGCTTGATCTCACTGATGACGTGAGAACAATCATCTCTCAAGCGCATGCGGGATGAAACAAATTTGGTTGAATCACTTGAGGGAGAGGAGGGGGTAGAAATATATTTTACTTTGTCATGCATGTGGCAGGCTTCGGTTTTGAGTCTTTTGGTTGCGTGGAAGGACTGTACAGGTGAGTGTGCAGGGGAAATCTGGACATTTGGGTTAGCAGGTGGAGGAGGAGAAGGTAGAGACAAATCTGGCCAGCCATGATGTTGGGAGACTGTTGGGTGAACAATCTCCTGCCATCCATCATTCTCAAGAACTTCAGGTTGCAACGAAACATGAGGGGGCACAGGGATACCAGGGACATGCTGGGATTGGAAGGGAGGCCTCTCTAGTCTACGTTGAACTACCCCTTTTCTAATCCAATTGAAAAATCCAGCTTGGAAGAGTTGGTTTAACTCTTGAGGATTTGCATCAAAATGTATTGAGAATCTTGGCCTTCTAAGCCTTATGTTCCAATTCCCTATTCCCTTGTTATTTCAGTCATGACTTCCTCTGCTAAAGAAGTTCATCCTGTATGCATCGTTTATTAGCAACTAGCTTCTTAAACAAACCATACAAGACATATTTTAATATGAAACAAAGTTTGGCTCAACAATCATATTAGACCCATGCAATCCAATCCATAAAATTCATTCAATAATTGATCATGAGCAGGGGGTGAATTAGGGTTTTGGGATATCTGAGGGGATTGTATTGAGCGAGAAAGTGAGAAAATGAAAGAGAGTAAGAACACAATTACCGCTCAACATTGCATTAAACAATCAATTGTGCAACAATAACCTAATCATATCAGTTGTGATCCATCTTTGTGTTATTTCTTAATCACTGTAATACAAAGTTTTAATTTAATTTTAAGAACAAGGCGTGCAAAATGAATCTGGTATTGTGAGGGGATTTGTATTGAACGAAAAAGTGAAAAAATGATAGGGAATTTGATGGATATTGTTCATAAAATAAACTAAATAAATCAACAACCATAACTCTTTTCAAAATTAATCCAAAAAGCATCCACTTCCAAAACCAACATTCAATATTCCTCAATTGTATACAAAACTGCTTGTTGTTTCAATAATTAAATTTCCCATAATTCCTTAATTTATAATAGTATGTGTTATAACTTATAAAAACTTTTTCCATTCAACGGTATTTTTTATTAAAACGTCGATTCCTTCTTCTTTTTTTAAAATGATCAAAACATGCACAACAATATGCTCAACATATATCCTTGATAATCAATAATGTACCATGATAAACAATCAACATTCATTATTCTCCAGTCAACAATCGAGCCCAATTTAAATGTACACATGTGTCTTTTCAAAAACATGGACAGACTTAAAAGCATGCTCGATCATACACAGGGCTTTAATCATATCAATCAACAAAATCTTGAATTGATAATAACAGTCAACCCAAACATAACCCTGAGCTTGATCTTTGTGTGTATCATCATATATAACTTATTTTAAAACAATTGATAGTATGTGTGATGATTCCAATATAACCATATCATATATGAAGCGAACAGAACTCGATTGACACACAGGCATTACTTTTTAACTTACTAGAACCCTGATCGGGCTTGGTAAACCTCACACATGTGTCTCTTTAAGGAATCAAAATCATGATGGATTAAACACAGCGATCAAGACCATAAATGAATAGAAAGACAACTCTCGACTATAAGAAACTGCTCATTTTCTTCCTTATTTGTTCAAACAAATTCATTACAAAAGGACTTCACAGAGACTTGACCAAGAGGATGGATTTATAATGAGAGAGCACATGTCTTTAAAATTCCACTGTCATTAAACTGATCACCAAATATTTGAAAAACCCCAGAATGTGCCCGAGGAGAGCAGAGACAAGTCAGAGTTCAATCGGGTTCTGTCAAAAATGAAATGTAGGGATGCAACACAAGCATGTTTCTCCCTTTAAAAAAAACACAGAGATCTGACGGTCTTCCAATACTTATCTCTGTTTCACCATCAATTAACAACCACGGGACAAAAAAAACAATTTTGAAAATGAAACAACAGTGAGCCACACAGTCCTTCGACTTATTACTCCAATCCTTTGACGCAATCATAAGTTAACACCCGAGGCGAGACAAAGGAAATTCAATTAAAATAGCCCAGTGCACACAGGTGCGTTTAACACTTGCAGAGAAGAGAAGAGGGTTAACTTAACAGTGGCGGGTAATCAAACACGGTGAGATAATGTCTCTTTCCAATCACTCGGAAGGTTAATAACTTTTGACAACAACAATAGTGAGGACACACACACATTATTTCTTAAAGAACGCCAAGATATAACTCGTATCAATTCAATACCCACACAAGCCTATACTAACACTTGGGGCCAACGAAGACTAGATCTTTGGGATGTTTCAATGAAAAGACAGTAAGAACAGACCATCAACCACAACTTGGGGTTTGAAGAAAAGAACACTCCAACTATTGGCATTTTCTCTGCAACTGAATAAGGGTTACCACAACAACTGAGAGGGAAACAAGTTGGCAGACAATGATACACAAAACGGTGGATAAAACCTCAACCATCAACCTCAGAGCATTATTGCACCACTATCACTATTATTTCACAGTGACCCATCATAAAATGACACTGACCGAGCAAACAACCAATGTGCAACTTAATAATACCCATTTCTTTGATTACAATTTCCAACATTTTACAATCATCACAGAGAGCCATAACGACACATTTACACACAGTCAAAAATATCAAGAACACACAGAATCCAAGCATCATTGAGCACCATTTGGTTCATAAAATAGAGAATCCATCATGGATGGAGAGAAAATAACCATACCTGTGAGAAAAACTCTTAAATGAAGGGTTGGACGAGCTTACCCTTCCAAAAATTTGAAAACGTGGAGCTTCACAACCGACAGAGAAAAAATACAACAATGGAACAATTCTAGGGTGATGGGCGATAGGGAAGGTTTGGAGTGACGTGCAGTAAATGCACGTCGCTTCCATCACCTGGCCCCATTTAATTCCAAGTACGAGACAGCCCCATAAGCATAACATCCACCAATAAATTAAACCATATAACCAATGCATAATCAATGCCAATCCATCGTAAGATCTGAGACCATATCTATTGCATAGTGTGCCACTAGAACTATTTCATACGTTAACCCTTGCCATAATTCCACACAATAATACATATCAACATTGTTATATGCACCTCCATTTGACTTTAATGAAATCTTCATAGTCCATTAACCAAAATGTAGTACAATAGTTTGGTCTAACACTTGCATCCATTAGGTCTTTCATTCGAAGTTTGCGTGCAATCTTTTATTGTAGCTCAAGGATTAATACATGGTTTCTTTCCTTTTGTTTGAACTATGGAACATTTTCATAGTTTTCTTTCTTTGTTTTGATCATGCTACCATTAATTATCCATTGCATATATGTGTCTAAGTAATCAACATATGAATTAGTAACAATGTTATAACATAGCACCCATGAACAACTTGATCTTCATAACCATGGAAATTGTTCTGTGTCGCAAATGATTACCAACAACATGCATTAACCACTCATTATCACGCCAAATGAAACCAAGAATGCATCATCTAAAAGGTAGGAATGTGCAGTCAACATCATAACAACAGAAAAATATGTGTCATATGTATATACTTGAACCTCTACTCTACAAGGGGGTCCCACCTAGTAGTATTATATTATATCATAATTAAACAATAGCGCTTTAACAATACTTTGCGGGCAAAATTCATCGTTACAATTATAATCGTCAACAAACTGGTGACTCCACGGGGAAATTTGTTTCCAACATATTAAGAACTCAGAATGTCTGATTTCGCAGACCAAGTAACATCAGATCAAGAAGATATAAATTAGAATGATTATGCAACGGGGAAAGTGAGTGGATTTAAGGGAATAATGACCGGGAATTGGGAATAACTCATGGAAATTGTTAAGTATGAGGAGGTTTATCCATGTAAGCATAATCATTCAACTAAAAAAATGTTCTTGACTTCTAGGAGAATATTTTTATGAATCTGCTCATTTGAATCTTGAAATTGATAAAAGAAAAGGAAAGCAAAAGAGGGATAAAACCAACTATCTTATAAAACAACAGTTGAAGAAGATAAAAAATTCAATGATGTTTTCAATAGGAACATCATGATAGTTGTGTAACTCGATTTTTATTGATTAAAAATACTTTGCAGAAGTGTCATTGTGGAAAAATTGATCCAACATTTTATTTTGACAAGAAAATAAGTCAAAAGAACAAAAAGCAACAAATGTCCTAGCAGAAATGAAAAAACAGAAACGTAAAATTGAAGCAATTAAAACTACTATAATACAGAAAAAAATCCATACAGTGTTAAACTTTTCAAGTTGGTT
This sequence comes from Picea glauca, assembly GCA_000966675.3. NCBI lineage: Eukaryota > Viridiplantae > Streptophyta > Pinopsida > Pinales > Pinaceae > Picea > Picea glauca. The sequence continues at coordinate 410,604 of JZKD02S2273064.1, forward strand.
CCACATAATGTTTTAAGTGGGAACTGTTAGTGTTGTAGGAAAACAATCGCTCTTGTAAGTCCTTCAGAATGTAAGAATTTGCGCCCAGGACAAAAGAGATCTTAAAAGGACCCAACCAAAATTTTTGAAACTTTGAATGCCTTCCTCTATCAGCATGAGTTGAATCCCACAGCAGTACCTTCTCATTAACTTTAAATTTGATAGCCTTGACACTTTTGTTGAAATATTTTTTAACAGTATGTTGTCTTCTTTTTATATTATCCAAGGCAAACATCCTTTGTTCCTCTAAATTCAAAAGTGAATTCATTCTTTGAGAAACATCAGAAGAATTTAATTCTTCGTCCTGTAGCATTAACCTTAAGGAGTGAAGTTCCATCTCAGTAGGTAGAATGGCTTCTTGACCGTAAACAAGATGGAAAGGAGTGCAACCACTTCTCACCTTGGTGGTAGTGTGATCTGCCCAAAGGGCATACGTGAGGAGAGTGTGTCATTAACGAGTCTTATCTTCAATGAGTCTCTTGATAATTCTTACCAGATTCTTATTGGTAGAATCAGCCTGCCCATTACCTTGGGGATAATAAGTTGATGAGGTAAAATGTTAACTAAAAATTGGGTTAACTTAGCATAAATAAAGGCAGGACCATTATCTGTAATGATTTCCAAAGGAAGTCCAAATCTGGAAAAAAATATTATTTTCAAGAAAAGAAATCACCTCCTCATTCTATGAATGCTTAAGCGGGACAACTTCAGTCCATTTTGTAAAATAGTTTTTGGTTGTCAAGATAAAGACTTGTCATGTTGAATATGTAGGATTAATAGGACCAATAAATTCCAAACCCCATTTTTAAAAAGGAAATCCAGGGAGGACAGGTTGTAGAGGCATAACAGAAATACGTTCTTTCCCAGCAAATTTCTGGCACTTGTCGCAAGATCTCGAAAAATTATAAGAATCATGAAATATTGAAGGACAATAGTACCCTTTCTTGATGATTTTGAAAGCAATTGTTTTAGCAGAAAAGTGACCTCCTACATGGATAACATAATTTGAAGAACCATGAGTCTCTTGAAACAATTTGTGTGCTTCCTCATTGTTCACACAGTGAAGCAACATACCATCGACAGATATTCTAAACAAGAAGTCTCCTATAATGACGTATCTATCATATTCGAGACAGAGCCTTCTTCTTTGATGGGTATCTAAGTTATCCAGACACCTTTGATTTTGCAAGTAATGAACCAGATCTTTATACCAAGGATGTTCAGACATGGGAAGGATTTGATTGTCAATGTAGAACAGTGTTGATAGAGAGTTATCATGTTCATCAATTTCTTCACTCATTTCAGTATGTTGAACTAAGTGAAGGGCTAAGTCACATCCCTTGATAGTTTCAGAAGTCATGATGGTTAGATCATGCTCCTGAATCTTGGAAAGCCAATGTGCAAGCTTTCCTAAAAGATAAGTCTGTGAGAGTAAAAACTTGACAGCAGGTAAAGGGACTTTTATCAGTGTATGCTTACCTAAGATGAAGTGGTGAAATTTTTCAACATCTTTAATAAGAGTGAAAGCATGTTTTTCAATAAAAGAATATTTAAACTCATCATCAGACAAGATTTGACTCATGTAAGCCATTGGTTTTTCATTATCTTGGTCATCACATTGAAGGAGGGTGGAAGAAATTACTCCCTCTGTGGAATTAGTATATACTATAAATTCTTTATCAAAATCCGGCTTCGCCAAAACCAGTGCAAAACTGATTGATTTCTTGATCCCTACAAAAGCATTTTCGACATCATCTGTCCAAGAAAAGGAACTATATTGTTTAAGGATATTGTGAATTGGCTTGACCATCACAGAAAAATCAGGATCAAACCTATAGACGAAGTTAATAACACCAATCAAAGCTTGAACCTCCTTCTTAGAAGTAGGAGTAGGAGTATTTAGGATAGCAGTAATCCTTTCAGTATCAATGTTTATTCTTGAATCCAAGACAATGTGTCCAAGGAGCTTGCCCTTGGTAATGCTGAAAATAGACTTAGAAGGATTTAGATAAATTATGAATTTCCTGCATCGCATGAGAATCTTTCTAAGTTGACCGAAATGATCTGATCAATTTTTAGAATACACAGTTAAGTCATCAAGATAAATCTGGATAATTTTACTGATCAAAAGCTATTTGCACAACTCTTTCAAAAGTAGCACTTGCATTAGATAATCCAAAAGGCATACATTCATAAGAAAAAATGCCCCAACGAGTAATAAACGTGGTTTTAAATCTATCTTCCCTTTTTCTCCTTGATTTGATTATAACCAGAAAAACCGTCAAGTAAGGACATCATCTGTGACCCTACAACTTGTTGCAAAATCATTTCCATATTAGGGAGAGGAAAATGGTCTTTAACGCTATCCCTATTGAATGTGCAAAAATCAATGCATAATCTGATCTGACCTGTTGACTTTCAAATGAGAACCAATTGGAAACCCACTCATAATACTTAACAAGGAAAATTATCCCAGTGTTCAAGAGTTTTTCCAACTCTTTCTGAATAGTTGCTTCCAATGCAGGGCTAATGGGTCTTTATTTTTGCCTGACTAGTTTTATGCCTTCCTTGATAGGAATGGCATGATGTATAATAGTAGGATCAAAACCACAAAGATCCTCATAAGACCAAGTAAAAACATCTTGAAATTCACCAAACAACTTGGTGAACTTCAATTTTTCTTCTTCAGAACATTGGGCACCTATTTTAATGTTCTTTGGAGACTCGGGTGTTCCAATGTTCAAGGAAATGGTTTCACCCACTTCCCTTTTTGACTCCTCTTCTTTATGTTTTTCTTTGTTGCCTACATCACTCGATAAAAATTAACTTTGTAGAGGAGTCAAGCCTTTAGGAATTTTGTTATCTTCTATTGATATAATTTCCTTAGACTTATAAGGTTCATTTTGGATGAAATCCCAGATTCTCTCATCACTAGGGAAAACCTACCATGACTCTATATTTTCACAGATGTGTGGACGATACTGATATTAAAAAGTACAATCAGGTCTTTGTGGCAAAAGTTTCCGAGTAGGAGAGGCTGCAAAAACAACTAACTTGTCGACCATTGAGTTCAATTCCCTTTTAACATGAGTGATGTTGAAAGATTGCAATTTTGAGATAAGCGCCCAAACAGTTTGGGTGTAACTTTTCATTAACTTGTTGCTAGGAGAGTATATCTTAAATACAAGTTTTACAACAATTTTGAAATCCCCAAAAACTGTAAGGTGGCCACAACCCAGATTATAGACATTTTCAATGCCTAGCAGTAATGCTTTAAATTTAGTGACATTGTTTGTGCAAACAAACTCTAACCTATAGGAAAAGTTATGAATCTTACCCACGGGAGAGTACAATATAATACCATCTATGTTTCCTTCATTGGAGCATGGACCATCAAAGTGCATATGCCGCATCCCATCCTCTATGTCGATTTGTTCCAAGGGAGTGTTGTCCTCATCTGCAAAGATGGAGTACACTCCTAGGTCTTCCTCTATATAATTAACATTAGGTTGTGAGACGCTTTCTATGTAAGGTGAAATTCTCCCCTCCCTTAGGACTATGATGTTTTTACCATTCCAAGGAATGGATAAGTGTGTTTCGTCGAGTGAGAGGTATCCACCCGTCAAATCTTGCCAATCTCTTCCTAAGATGATTCAGTAATTACTTACTGGCATATCAATTACCTTAATATTAAGGGTTGTCCTTATTTCAGGATGCGCGCACAAAACCAAGGTCACATCCTTGATTTCACCTATGGTCGCTTGTTGTAAACTATAATAAGAGAGCATGCTTCTGGCGTTTTCATTTGTACAAGACAATATTATCACTTCCATAATAATTTTT
>JZKD02S2273065.1:10441-23561 GCA_000966675.3 Picea glauca
GAAATCAATGCAGATTTGTTTTTAGACCTCAGGTTATACCTAGGTTGGACTTCAGCCATTATTGAATCAGTTACTTCTTGATGTCCAGGGACATCTGTGTTGTTTATGTCATCATATGCATCTGAGGGTTGTTTTGTGCTTAAAGACTTCTCATAATATTCTTTAGTTATATAAGGTTGAGTGCAGTCGTCACCCAAATTTGTCACATCTTCTTCCAGACCTTCGAAGTCTTCCATATCATTCCCTCCTATAAAATTTTCATTTTTTAAAGGGGTTTGAATTTTCTCATCTTCATTTTTAGTCTGTATTTGTGGATTTTGAAGGTTGGGGTTTCTCCTAAATTCTTTTTTAACAAAAGGATCAGTTTTTGATTGATCCAGTTCCATCCTAGAAATTTTGTTCAACAATTCCTTGATTATCCTGGCCATATCGTCCATTTTATTGTTTGTGGAGCTATTAGACCCTGAGGGTCCGGCTTGTTCCCTGAAATGTTTGGTTTCTTGGTTTCTCGTTTCTACCTTATCTTTCAACTTGCCAGAAGCCATCATGTTAGATTCGATTTATACAGCATCATCCTGCATTTAGGTTAGGGTAGCCCCTCTTCTTTCTCTTAAGAGGAGGGAGAAATCGAGTTCGAAAGCTCCCGCGAAGGTTACTTTGGTTGCAGGTTGGGATGGTTTAACTTTGGTTGGGATTTGATTATACAGCTTATTAAATCTTTGAATAAATTCCATAACTGTTTCCGAATTCTTTTTCTTTAAAGAGCTGGACTCGGTCAAATAATACAAGTGATCTTTCCTTTTTCCCCATTGCCTAAGGAAAGTGTCTTCTAGAGTATCATAGGATAATATTGACCCTGCAAGTAGGCTTCGAAACTAGGTTCGTACCTGTCCTTCGAAAGTTTGGACAAAAATACTCGAATACACGTCTTCGTGTTCGAGACCTAGGATATCCGTGAACTGATCGAAGAAGTTTATATGTTCGGTTCTGGTCAAGTCTCCTTCTCCTATAAACTTAGGTAAGTTTTTTATATAATTTTCGGGAAGGTCATGAAGAGGGATAGGTAGGACCAAAGGTGCATATCTTACAGCCACTTTAGCGAAAACTCTGGGAGGAGGGAGAGGCCCTTGGCCTCCTACTCCTCCTCCTGGAGCCCCACCACCTCCTAAAACCCCTCCACCTCGGAAAACCCCTCCACCTCCGACTCCGATGGCTACCATTGGTACTATTGGATAGGGAAACGTGGTATTGTATAGAGGGTTTTGGAACACTAAAAGTGAATCTTTAGCTTCTTCATGAGGCGGGACAACCAAAGACGGGTGATAAGTGATGCGAGGACTTGGCTCTTTGGATTTGCAAGAAATGTAATTAGGGGAACCTGTGGGTGTGTAATCCGAGTGTAATGTATACTCTCCTAGATTTGGTGATGTCAAGAGATCTAACTAAAAAGTTGGGGGGATATCGATCTATGATAAATCCACTGCAGGGCTTTTACCTCTGTATATGTCAGAGGTTATCGAATGGGTTTCACTCTTAGCCTCAGAGAGAGCTAAGATTGGATTGATGGTTTCGTGAGGTGAATTGTGCAAAGTTGAAGGTTCAAATGAACTCTTGATTTTGGTTTGTGGATACTTAAGCTGGTAGATTGTAGTAGTTGGCTTAAGGGAACCTCTAGCTTTCAGTATTTTTTCGGGATCGAAAATAGGCGTGGTTTGTTTGCCTTCTGGGTTTAGTCTAGTATTCCTTCGATCAGATGGCAGCTTATTTAAACATGGAGTCACCAAGTGAAAGATAAGAAAATCCTTTAAAAGATGTTCACTCTTTGTTCACTATCAAAGGGTGAAACTTGCGAGAATGTCGTTATTCCCAAGGAAAAGGTTTCGTAACTTCATCCCCGGCAACAGCGCCAAAAAGATGTTGTTCCAGAGTCTGTACTTAAGGCTTAGAAAGTACAGTGTCTAGGCATCTGAAAGTGAGTAAGGGATAAAGAAAGGGAAAGTATCAACCTTCGGGAAAAGAGGCTACTATTGATTTCCAGGTTGTCGTTGTCTAGCCTCCAGTTGTTCCTAGATGTTTATATCCCGCTCAATCGCAACCCATGAATGCTCAAGTTCTACCCAGGTATTGGCTATTTTAAGAATAGTGTCTAAAATATTCAAGGCAATATGTGTTTGTTCTAATAAACAGGGCTCAATGTTAGGTTGTCTTACAACGGGGACAGTCATAGAGGAACAAATTTTTTTTAAAGAAATCAGAAATTTTTTATGCTGTATCAATTTGATCTTATAAAGAGCACGTTTGAAATTAATGTTTAAGGACAAAATGCAGACCAAAGGCCTTTTTCCATAATTGTGTTATATTTGAAATAGAAAGTGTGTGAAATATGGGAAAAACATTTAGTTGTTTATAAAGTAAGGCTCCTGTCAAGGGAGAATCTCACTCCGTAAACAGAGGAAGAAAATAGAGTAAGAAGGAATATGACGAAGCATAAAATATGACAACTTAAAGGTTCATAGCTCTTATATCTGTTGTTAGCTGATACAGAGGAAAAACTGTAAATGATATAGATGAATAAAATTTAACCACCACAGTAGAAGTTTTACTAAATTGCAGTGCAACATTCATCAGATGTATATAAGAGAAATAAAATTGAAAATGAATAACAAAGAGAACAAACTCATAGCACAGTCGTGACGGAATCAGGATTCTCCGGATTGATTTATATTAATTCAAAAATAAGATAGCCTCTATTACAATCGACCAAAAAGGTCCAGCGTTTGTTCTTTCTACAAAATGTATATCTATACAAACTTCTATAGTATGGGATCTCAAATGTTCCAAAGGTTTTCGGTTACAACAAAGGAGATTAATCGTTTCAATTCTTGGTTTCTTTCTTCATTTGATAACGGAAACCTGCCTCTTCACATGCTTCTTGCAAATGACGCACTTCTCCACCAGCTGGGATATTAGCTTAGAAGGTTCTACTTGATTTTTGGCCACAAAAGTGTAACAATCCTTCGCCAATTTTGGCAACTTTTCCTCCACCTGTTGGTCTTTGGCGTTGATAGAACATAATTGTACACTCAGTTTAATCAGCCATCTGTCTATCTGGACTATGTCCATCTGGGTTATTTGTGATATTTCGACCAATTCTCTTTATTCATTTTCCTTGATCTTGAGCAGATGTTTGGCTGTAATGATATGGCCCAGTGTTTCAGTGTTGCCTTCATCGTCAAAACCTAGCCAACTTCCATCTAGAAAACCGAAGGTTTCTTCACAAGATTTTCTTATCTCTCTAGCTTGTTGTCTGCCTTCGGATATGTCATGCTCCCATTATTTCAACAAAATATTACCTTGGGTCTGCTCCGAGATAGAAAACCTGGAATTACTGCTTGTCTCCCTCCTCCTCGTGGCTATAATAGCCTTCTGGAAAGCAACTCAGGCCGCCCCAACATCTTTTTCTCTGAGAGTGAGGTTTTCCAAGACTCGATCAATGAGTTGGCAGTTGCTTTGAATCGTTTCTACCTTAGCAAGTAGGCCTTGTTGAGCTACCGACATTCTTTTTCTGATCTCTATAGCTTGGGATTGAAATATCCCGATATCAATTACTTGGATTTCAGCGAAGTCTAATTTGACTTGTAGCTATTCTATCAATTCTATTTACTAGTCTACCTCTGTCTAACTTGTCTGAAGCATCAGCTGCGTTTGTTCGAGGTCGGCTTTGATTTGCTCAATTTCCTTTTGATCAGCTACCCTAGTTTGTTCCAAACCTGTAGTTGCCTTATCTATGGCAGTGGCCTCTGTTGTAGCTAGTTTAGCCTCTAATGTTTTGATTAAATGATTTTTTCGCTTCAGCTGATCTTTTAGGATCCCGACTGAATATTGGTTTGATGTAGCAAAAGCCCCCAATGTTCCTGCTATTTGAGTAGCAAATTCTTGCTTCTTCACATCTTTTCCATCGACTAAGATTTTGAATTTCTTGGCTACCTTACCTGCCTCTTGAAGAAATTCATGTTTCACGATAGCCTTTCTCTTCTTATCAAAGAAGAATTCATTCGGAGGTAGCTCTTCTGTTGTTATGGGTGTCAATTCTTGGCCAAAAACCCACCCTGCGTCTGGGACCCCTTTCGTGGACTATAGGGGTGTAATAGAAGCGATGGGATTGTCGACCTGCTTAGATGATTTTCTTGGAGTAACAACCGAGGTTGGCTCACTCGAAGGGCAGGATGTCTCGACTTCCCGTTTCGGGCCCCCAGTTTTCTCTTTCTTGTCTTCCTGTTCTTCTCAGTTGGGTGTTGAATCTTTGGAGCCTTTGGATTTTGTTTCCTACACCCCTATGGTTGTTGTATTCTCACCCCGCAATACTGGGGGAAGGCAGCTCCACCGATTTTCTTGGAATCTGAACACATCGGCCCTCTCTTTAGGTGACAGAGCTTCTATCTGAGCCAAAACCTCACCATACGATCTCGCACCTCGAAAAATGTCATCATGAGGTGAATTCTCGTGCTCAAACCTTTTGAGGCCACAACTAGCCAAGTGATTACTCATGACCTTGTGTGGGTCGTGTTTCTTAAATTCAATGTGAGCCAATTCAATGTCTTCCAAGGCTGTTGCTTCAGCCTTTGCATGCCTGAAATCTAATAAAGAATAGGTGTTCAAATGAATAGGGAATGGTGGCCATACCTTCTTCGAATATCCCTTAAGCTCTTTGCTCACGCCACCAATCACGGTTTTCCTAAAAACCTCGTGACAAGCCAACCTATCGGGTATAAATAATGGTAGAGCATGTGGAGGGACAGAAGCGCCGAAAACTCTGAGGTATGAAAATTCCGCTTCCACGTACCAGTTGCCCACACTGCTCAAATTTACCGTGACGTTATCCAAAATCCTAGGTGGTGGATTACCAAAGATGGTGATATCCATCGGTACCATTACCTAATTGAAAATTTCATATATGAAATTTGAAGCCTTGTCCTCCCACAGCTTTGAATGGTAGACATGGATAGGCTCAATCTCCGATGGAGCCCAGCTCCAATTCATTAAGGGAAAAGGTGTCATGGAACACATGGTGTCCATGATTAATGCAGACATAAAAAATGAGGTGGCTTTCCTGCTCGCCCTGTGCGTTTGATATACTGTAATCCGACTGGACAGACTATCTGACAATAGTTTAGCCTAGTCGAGGGAACAGCCTTCTGCGACTGTATGTATCAGAGGCACCCATGGGAGGAAGAAATGTGTGGTGTCTTCCCTCCCATACAATATACAAGTCATCATCGCTATGTATTTGAACTGTGGTTCCAAAGAAGATATGGAATAAATTTTGTTGCTATCTGCTCTAAACTTCGCTGGGTGTGAGACTCAATCCTTGATCAAATCGAATAAACTTTTCACGTATTTATCGCATTCCTTCTGTTTAAAACACTGTAGAAACTCTGCATTGTATGTGAAGTCCGACGTGGGCGGTAACTTATACATCACCTGTAAGATTTCTGGTCTAAAGGTCCCAACAGTGACCGTTTGTTCGCTGATGATGGTTCTGGTAGGGATATCTACATGATCTAGCACCCATCGGATCATTTCATAGTAAGGCAGAAGACGTGGCCTGGCCACTACTTTGTGCATTTCTGCTTGGACCACGATCTTGTCTTTGGTGGCCAGGTTGTCCTTCTCACTGTCACTAGAGTCATCTGAACAGTCTACCAATTCGGACTGCAGAATCTCAGAAATATACGACCAAGTTCTGACTGAATCAACGCTTCGAGGTGAAGTATCAGAAATGTTATCCGAGCCTTGCCCTGAAATCTCAGCACTTGCCTTGGACGCTTTCTCTCAGCCATGACTGGAAATTATGATTTAGCTCTCCTGTGATAAAAATATGTATACATACAGAAATCAGTTTGTTAAGGAAAGTTTCTCTGCGTAAAATAGAAATGAGCTTTGTGACACGGAAAAAATATCTATATTTTCAATATTTTAAAACCTTGACGTCCTTATGATCAGAACGGTCAAATCAATTTTAGAAACAGATTTAGTAATAAAAACCATATCCTTACTTTGCCTCTTCACCTCATTCCCAATTAATGCCATAAATTTCGACGGTTCGTGACACAAGTTGGCGTAAGGAAAATTTAAAATTTACCTCGTAGACTGTGCATATTATTATTTGCATTAAATACTTCTTAAGTTCACTTAGTTTCTTTAGCTCGGATTTCTTAAACTTTAACCAACCTTTCGGTGTTTGCCTTGTCGGGAGTTTTCACTCTAACCTTTCGAGCCTCTAAAACCCAAGAATCGCGATGATTGGACTTAGTTAAGAGAGAACATAAGTAGGATTAACATTTAATTTATCATGTTTTAATCTATATCAGGAATTCGTAACTCGGGGCTTCAAAGGTATAGTTTCCGATAGGAGCAACTGCCAAGTCACGAAATCCCAAGATCGCGATGATATGATCTATTTAAATTAGAAGATAAATTGGATTAAGTGTTTTAATTAATTAAAATTTGGGCAATATCGCGACTTCGCCACTCGAGGTTTCGAAAGTATAGCTTTTGGGACGTGCATACACCAAATCGCAAAATCCCGATGGGTTTTAACCATAGTCAAAATTAACCATCCTTGACACTAACCTGGGTTACTTATGTAAAAGTCTCGCGGATTCGCCTATCGGAGTTATGACGGTAACGTTTTTGGAGAGAGTGGATGCCGAAACGCAAAATCCCGACAACACTTGACTGGGGTTTAAAGGATTTAACTCTTAGATTTAACTTGAGGTAAGCTTTTAACCACTTTTCGCGACCTCGCACATCAGGGCTTGTAAATCTTGTGATTTGTAACTCCCGAAGCGCGATATCCCGAGGTACCAAAAGTAAAACAAATCGTTTAACGATAAAAAGTGGTGACTTATGAAAGATAACATCTTACGTTATTTCGCATGTCAGGACTACTGAAAACTTTAGGTTGTAAGTGTCACGAAGTGAAAAAGAACTTAAATACCAACATTTGACTTTAAAAAATTATATTTAAACCAATTGAAAAAGGCGGCTCCAACATAGACCATGCTTCTATAACCTTGGATAGACCAGTGCAATCCTTAATAAGATGGCTACCCTTACAAAGCCTGCAAAGGTACTTGGAATTACGGGTTGTGTAGGTGATCTTGACATCATCAACACTCCCAACATGATTAACAGTAACTGATTGTTTTCCATCATGTCTGGCAGTGGTTGGAAGTGTGGATCCTTGCTTATTTTTCTTCTTCTTAATATTTTGTTTCTTCTTCTTCTTATTCATCGGGTTACTATATTCAGAGCTTTCACTCGGTGAAGAAGATGAAACAGAAGAAGACCTTGCAGGTGAAGAAGGNGGTTTGTGGATACTTAAGCTGGTAGATTGTAGTAGTTGGCTTAAGGGAACCTCTAGCTTTCAGTATTTTTTCGGGATCGAAAATAGGCGTGGTTTGTTTGCCTTCTGGGTTTAGTCTAGTATTCCTTCGATCAGATGGCAGCTTATTTAAACATGGAGTCACCAAGTGAAAGATAAGAAAATCCTTTAAAAGATGTTCACTCTTTGTTCACTATCAAAGGGTGAAACTTGCGAGAATGTCGTTATTCCCAAGGAAAAGGTTTCGTAACTTCATCCCCGGCAACAGCGCCAAAAAGATGTTGTTCCAGAGTCTGTACTTAAGGCTTAGAAAGTACAGTGTCTAGGCATCTGAAAGTGAGTAAGGGATAAAGAAAGGGAAAGTATCAACCTTCGGGAAAAGAGGCTACTATTGATTTCCAGGTTGTCGTTGTCTAGCCTCCAGTTGTTCCTAGATGTTTATATCCCGCTCAATCGCAACCCATGAATGCTCAAGTTCTACCCAGGTATTGGCTATTTTAAGAATAGTGTCTAAAATATTCAAGGCAATATGTGTTTGTTCTAATAAACAGGGCTCAATGTTAGGTTGTCTTACAACGGGGACAGTCATAGAGGAACAAATTTTTTTTAAAGAAATCAGAAATTTTTTATGCTGTATCAATTTGATCTTATAAAGAGCACGTTTGAAATTAATGTTTAAGGACAAAATGCAGACCAAAGGCCTTTTTCCATAATTGTGTTATATTTGAAATAGAAAGTGTGTGAAATATGGGAAAAACATTTAGTTGTTTATAAAGTAAGGCTCCTGTCAAGGGAGAATCTCACTCCGTAAACAGAGGAAGAAAATAGAGTAAGAAGGAATATGACGAAGCATAAAATATGACAACTTAAAGGTTCATAGCTCTTATATCTGTTGTTAGCTGATACAGAGGAAAAACTGTAAATGATATAGATGAATAAAATTTAACCACCACAGTAGAAGTTTTACTAAATTGCAGTGCAACATTCATCAGATGTATATAAGAGAAATAAAATTGAAAATGAATAACAAAGAGAACAAACTCATAGCACAGTCGTGACGGAATCAGGATTCTCCGGATTGATTTATATTAATTCAAAAATAAGATAGCCTCTATTACAATCGACCAAAAAGGTCCAGCGTTTGTTCTTTCTACAAAATGTATATCTATACAAACTTCTATAGTATGGGATCTCAAATGTTCCAAAGGTTTTCGGTTACAACAAAGGAGATTAATCGTTTCAATTCTTGGTTTCTTTCTTCATTTGATAACGGAAACCTGCCTCTTCACATGCTTCTTGCAAATGACGCACTTCTCCACCAGCTGGGATATTAGCTTAGAAGGTTCTACTTGATTTTTGGCCACAAAAGTGTAACAATCCTTCGCCAATTTTGGCAACTTTTCCTCCACCTGTTGGTCTTTGGCGTTGATAGAACATAATTGTACACTCAGTTTAATCAGCCATCTGTCTATCTGGACTATGTCCATCTGGGTTATTTGTGATATTTCGACCAATTCTCTTTATTCATTTTCCTTGATCTTGAGCAGATGTTTGGCTGTAATGATATGGCCCAGTGTTTCAGTGTTGCCTTCATCGTCAAAACCTAGCCAACTTCCATCTAGAAAACCGAAGGTTTCTTCACAAGATTTTCTTATCTCTCTAGCTTGTTGTCTGCCTTCGGATATGTCATGCTCCCATTATTTCAACAAAATATTACCTTGGGTCTGCTCCGAGATAGAAAACCTGGAATTACTGCTTGTCTCCCTCCTCCTCGTGGCTATAATAGCCTTCTGGAAAGCAACTCAGGCCGCCCCAACATCTTTTTCTCTGAGAGTGAGGTTTTCCAAGACTCGATCAATGAGTTGGCAGTTGCTTTGAATCGTTTCTACCTTAGCAAGTAGGCCTTGTTGAGCTACCGACATTCTTTTTCTGATCTCTATAGCTTGGGATTGAAATATCCCGATATCAATTACTTGGCTTTCAACGAAGTCTAATTTGACTTGTAGCTATTCTATCAATTCTCTTTACTGGTCTACCTCTGTCTAACTTGTCTGAGCCATCAGCTGCATTTGTTCGAGGTCGGCTTTGAGCTGCTCAATTTCCTTTTGATCATCTACCCTAGTTTGTTCCAAACCTGTAGTTGCCTTATCTATGGCAGTGGCCTCTGTTGTAGCTAGTTTAGCCTCTAATGTTTTGATTAAACGATTTTTTCGCTTCAGCTGATCTTTTAGGGTCTCGACTGAATATTGGTTCGATGTAGCAAAAGCCCCCAATGTTCCTGCTATTTGAGTAGCAAATTATTGCTTCTTCACATCTTTTCCATCGACTAAGATTTTGAATTTCTTGGCTACCTTACCTGCCTCTTGAAGAAATTCATGTTTCACGACAGCCTTTCTCTTCTTATGAAAGAAGAATTCATTCGGAGGTAGCTCTTCTGTTGTTATGGGCGTCAATTCTTGGCCAAAAACCTACCCTGCGTCTGGGACCCCTTTCGTGGACTATAGGGGTGTAATAGAAGCAATGGGATTGTCGACCTGCTTAGATGATTTTCTTGGAGTAACAACCGAGGTTGGCTCACTCGGAGGGCAGGATGTCTCGACTTCCCGTTTCGGGCCCCCAGTTTTCTCTTTCTTGTCTTCCTGTTCTTCTCAGCTGGGTTTTGAATCTTTGGAGCCTTTGGATTTTGTTTCCTACACCCCTACGGTTGTTGTATTCTCACCCCGCAATACTGGGGGAAGGCAGCTCCACCGATTTTCTTGGAATCTGAACACATCGGCCCTCTCTTTAGGTGACAGGGCTTCTATCTGAGCCAAAACCTCACCATACGATCTCGCGCCTCGAAAAATGTCATCATGAGGCGAATTCTCGTGCTCAAACCTTTTGAGGCCACAACTAGCCAAGTGATTACTCATGACCTTGTGTGGGTCGTGTTTCTTAAATTCAATGTGAGCCAATTCAATGTCTTCCAAGGCTGCTGCTTCAGCCTTTGCATGCCTGAAATCTAATAAAGAATAGGTGTTCAAATGAATAGGGAATGGTGGCCATACCTTCTTTGAATATCCCTTAAGCTCTTTGCTCACGCCACCAATCACGGTTTGCCTGGAAACCTCGCGACAAGCCAACCTATCGGGTATAAATAATGGTAGAGCATGTGGAGGGACAGAAGCGCCAAAAACTCTGAGGTATGAAAATTCCGCTTCCACGTACCAGTCACCCACACTGATCAAATTTACCACGACGTTATCCAAAATCCTAGGTGGTGGATTACCAAAGATGGTGATATGCATCGGTACCATTACCTAATTAAAAATTTCATATACAAAATTTGAAGCCTTGTCCTCCCACAGCTTTGAATGGTAGACATGGATAGGCTCAATCTCCGATGGAGCCCAGCTCCAATTCATTAAGGGAAAAGGTGTCATGGAACACATGGCGTCCATGATGTATGCAGACATAAAAAATGAGGTGGCTTTCCTGCTCGCCCTGTGCGTTTGATATTCTGTAATTCGACTGGACAGACTATCTGACAATAGTTTAGCCCAGTCGAGGGAACAACCTTCTGCGACTGTATGTATCAAAGGCACCCATGGGAGGAAGAAATGTGTGGTGTCTTCCCTCCCATACAATATACAAGTCATCATCGCTATGTATTTGAACTGTGGTTCCAAAGAAGATATGGAATAAATTTTGTTGCTATCTGCTCTAAACTTCGCTGGGTGTGAGACTCAATCCTTGATCAAATCGAATAAACTTTTCACGTATTTATCGCATTCCTTCTGTTTAAAACACTGTAGAAACTCTGCATTGTATGTGAAGTCCGACGTGGGCGGTAACTTATACATCACCTGTAAGATTTCTGGTCTAAAGGTCCCAACAGTGACCGTTTGTTCGCTGATGATGGTTCTGGTAGGGATATCTACATGATCTAGCACCCATCGGATCATTTCATAGTAAGGCAGAAGACGTGGCCTGGCCACTACTTTGTGCATTTCTGCTTGGACCACGATCTTGTCTTTGGTGGCCAGGTTGTCCTTCTCACTGTCACTAGAGTCATCTGAACAGTCTACCAATTCGGACTGCAGAATCTCAGAAATATACGACCAAGTTCTGACTGAATCAACGCTTCGAGGTGAAGTATCAGAAATGTTATCCGAGCCTTGCCCTGAAATCTCAGCACTTGCCTTGGACGCTTTCTCTCAGCCATGACTGGAAATTATGATTTAGCTCTCCTGTGATAAAAATATGTATACATACAGAAATCAGTTTGTTAAGGAAAGTTTCTCTGCGTAAAATAGAAATGAGCTTTGTGACACGGAAAAAATATCTATATTTTCAATATTTTAAAACCTTGACGTCCTTATGATCAGAACGGTCAAATCAATTTTAGAAACAGATTTAGTAATAAAAACCATATCCTTACTTTGCCTCTTCACCTCATTCCCAATTAATGCCATAAATTTCGACGGTTCGTGACACAAGTTGGCGTAAGGAAAATTTAAAATTTACCTCGTAGACTGTGCATATTATTATTTGCATTAAATACTTCTTAAGTTCACTTAGTTTCTTTAGCTCGGATTTCTTAAACTTTAACCAACCTTTCGGTGTTTGCCTTGTCGGGAGTTTTCACTCTAACCTTTCGAGCCTCTAAAACCCAAGAATCGCGATGATTGGACTTAGTTAAGAGAGAACATAAGTAGGATTAACATTTAATTTATCATGTTTTAATCTATATCAGGAATTCGTAACTCGGGGCTTCAAAGGTATAGTTTCCGATAGGAGCAACTGCCAAGTCACGAAATCCCAAGATCGCGATGATATGATCTATTTAAATTAGAAGATAAATTGGATTAAGTGTTTTAATTAATTAAAATTTGGGCAATATCGCGACTTCGCCACTCGAGGTTTCGAAAGTATAGCTTTTGGGACGTGCATACACCAAATCGCAAAATCCCGATGGGTTTTAACCATAGTCAAAATTAACCATCCTTGACACTAACCTGGGTTACTTATGTAAAAGTCTCGCGGATTCGCCTATCGGAGTTATGACGGTAACGTTTTTGGAGAGAGTGGATGCCGAAACGCAAAATCCCGACAACACTTGACTGGGGTTTAAAGGATTTAACTCTTAGATTTAACTTGAGGTAAGCTTTTAACCACTTTTCGCGACCTCGCACATCAGGGCTTGTAAATCTTGTGATTTGTAACTCCCGAAGCGCGATATCCCGAGGTACCAAAAGTAAAACAAATCGTTTAACGATAAAAAGTGGTGACTTATGAAAGATAACATCTTACGTTATTTCGCATGTCAGGACTACTGAAAACTTTAGGTTGTAAGTGTCACGAAGTGAAAAAGAACTTAAATACCAACATTTGACTTTAAAAAATTATATTTAAACCAATTGAAAAAGGCGGCTCCAACATAGACCATGCTTCTATAACCTTGGATAGACCAGTGCAATCCTTAATAAGATGGCTACCCTTACAAAGCCTGCAAAGGTACTTGGAATTACGGGTTGTGTAGGTGATCTTGACATCATCAACACTCCCAACATGATTAACAGTAACTGATTGTTTTCCATCATGTCTGGCAGTGGTTGGAAGTGTGGATCCTTGCTTATTTTTCTTCTTCTTAATATTTTGTTTCTTCTTCTTCTTATTCATCGGGTTACTATATTCAGAGCTTTCACTCGGTGAAGAAGATGAAACAGAAGAAGACCTTGCAGGTGAAGAAGG
>JZKD02S2273076.1:12303-25103 GCA_000966675.3 Picea glauca
CCTCTTCCTCTTCACTTTTTCCCTTTGAAAAATCACCCAAAACTGGTCGCTTCCATTCCAAGTAATCTTCGTACAAGACTTTCACCATCTCCGACATAGCAAGGAATGTTTTCCGGAACTCTTTCTCATCTTGAGAAATCCTTTCTTCCGATGCCATCTTCTCGCTGTGAGAAGCTCTTCTTCTCAATCCAATTAATGGATTCTCTGCAACAAGCTCTCCTTCACCACGCTGTATATTTTCACTGGTTAACATGCAACTCAAATCCAAACGTCAACTAACTCTGATACCACTTGATCCGTAGGACCTTTTAATGACTTATGGTTGAGTTTTAATTTTTGCATGCATTAATTAACCATTTGAGAAAACTTAGTGAAGAATGAGGAAAGAAGCATTATGACAGCCATATACACATATGCATATCTGAAATGAATAATAGACAACAAACCATAACACGCAGATTGATAACGGAGTTTGGCACAACTTTGCCTACGTCTCCGGGCCTTTTCTCTGTGGGGGAGGCTTCTTTATTTCTGTTCAAAAGCTCAAAAGTACATCGCTACAATGAAAAATCTCTACAAGACTGATCTAGTCATGTTCTTCCAGATCTCTAGAACCATACAAAGAAAACGACACACAAAACGGACGTCCGGAGCTCCCAGAAATGGTCCGACAACGTCTCCTTCTCAGAAGCTTCTCTGTCTCAAAATGGCTTTGGCTTGGCTTCTCCTCAGCATAATTCTGCTCTGAATGCCTGTTATGGCCTCAAACATGCCTTGGTTATATAGCTGGGAAAGTTGGTTTCTCATCCCCAACTTCCTCCCAAAAATTAGGCTCCAAAACTACCCAATAACTCCCAAAAACCATTAAAAATAGGCTTAATTACCATTCAAACCCAAAAATTGGTTATAAAACCCACTTTATAGTTAGATTTGGGCATAAGCCCCCTCTTGCCCAGCGCGCGCCCCCTTGACAGGGTCATATAGTTTCATATGGCCAAGCACTATCCCTAAGGGCTAAGCGCTGGCCCCTCTCCATACAATACTTTGCAATATATTTTATAATGTGGGTTTTACAATATAAGAAATAATTTGGTGTATTGGCAAAGACCATTTCTTAAGGTGTTGGGCTTGGTGGTGGTCATGGGTTCAAATCTCATGGACCCCAAAAACAATTTTTTTTGAAACATGCCACTTCAACTGATGACTAGGTGCCACGTGGCTGCCCATGATTGGGCCACGTGGCATCTCCCCATTTGTCGGATTAATGCCACTTGTCAGTTATTGACTGGTCCAGTTGCCTGCCACATGTTTGCCTTGTCAACGAACCTGCCCAATCACCATCATCCAAAGAGTGCCACGTCATCTCCTGCACAGTCATCATACTGATGTCATCAGCGTTGACTTTTTGACCAATTGACCTTTGGCTTTTTACTTGTTTGGGCTTCTGATCAGAACGCGATAACTTTCACATACGGAGCCCGTTTGACAAAGTAAACATACCTCCAGAATCAGGAAAATGAGACGGACGCAATGGCGTTGGTTTCGTCAGATTCTGAGCACTTTCATTTTTGAGCATTTTTCAAGCCCTGTCAGGCTTTTGGATCCGATTTCGGATCAGTACCTCACCTTGTGGGAAGAAGGGGCTAAAGGCCCAGAGGGTAAAGGTAGTTGGAAAAAGTTAAAAGCCAAGATCAAACCTTGAGATGCTTCGCCCAGGGATCCCTGAGAAAGAAATTAAAGTCTTCTCAGCAAGAAAATGAGGGACCCATAAAATAAAATAAACTCAAGACCTAGTTGGAGGATAGGGGGTCTCATCATGAGCCATCCTATTAGGTCCATTGATCCGAAAAGATCTTTTAAAGACTATGGTTGAGTTTTAAAACATGTGTTCATTAACCATTTAGGAATTTGATGAAAGAGGAAGAATTAATGATGATGGAAGCCATATAAAATATACATATCTGGAAATAATCACAAGAATCAGCGAACCATAACAACCAAATTTGATAATGGAGTTCGACAATATTGCCTACACCTCCGGGCCTTTGTCTCAATGGGTGAGGCTTTCTTATTTATGTTCAAAGCTTCAAAAGTACATCATAAAAGTTCCAAATGGATTACAAACTGATATGGATGTGTTCTGCTAGATCTCAAGAACCTGTCACAACTAATGGCACTGAAAACGGATGAATGAAGCTCCCGGAAATGGCCCGCAAAGTTTCTTTCCTCAATGGATTCCCTGCATAAAAATGGCTTTGGATTTACAATTCTTCAGCAATTTTCCTCTTCTGAACCTCCCTCAAAGGCTTCCAAGAACCTCTAGTTTATATAGTCTTGAAGTTGGCAACAAAATCCCAATTTCTCCCCAAGATCTGGCCTCAAAAAGAGCTCCAGATCCTCCAATAATGGCCAAAATCCACCCAAAACTCGCTGAAAAATCCAATAAAATATTAATATATAGTTGAAAAACCACAAATTGACAAATAATAGGTTGCAACCCCCAATCCTCGGGCTCCTGGTCACATGTGCGCCGTCCATGTGGCCCTATGTTGGCGCTGACTTACTGGCCCCCTATGGTCCTGGCTCCTGGTTGTGTGCACCGACCATATGGTCATGCCCTTACCTCCATGCGCCCAAACTGTTAGCGCCCCCAATCAATTAGCTCTTGGTTACGCGCCTTGGTCGACGGGCTAGCCCAGCCGACCGATGCTAACCCCACAATCTGCGCCAAACGTTTTAAGGAATGGGTTGTAGTCATATGGTTTGGGCATATGGTAACGCATCGGGGCTGAGGCCTAGCCCCAACCCTATTCTTCGTTGAATGAACAACCAATACACCTTAAATATAAGTTTTAAACATTATATAACAATATCTAATGTGGGTGGGCTGGTAGCCCGGCCCTGCCACAATGCTTACCCCGACTGGAGGTCATGGGTTCAATTCCCATGGAGTCACAAAAATTTTTTCCAACTGTCAACCAAAGAAGGGGTGCCATGTGGAAGCCCAAGACTGGGCCACGTGGCACCATACCATTCACCTGAAATATGCCACATGGAACCATACCATTCGCCTGAAATATGCCACGTGTCAAACTAGGATTTGTCCACCTATCAACAACATCTTCCCAATCAACATGCCACTATACCTGCCACATCACTGTACGGTCATATGGACTGTACGGTCAGCTTCCACGTCAGCACTGTACAGACTATACGGTTAGCAAAATTTTGTATGTTTGGTAAAACGAAAAGAACGCAATATCTTTCACATACAGTGTCCATTTGAGAATATTCAAGTTGCGCTGGGTTTGTATCAATGAGGTATACGCACACATATGTTTTGAAGCGATTCTGAGCACTTTTATTTTTAGGCCTTCCTGGACCCATTTTGGTTCCTGGATTCATTTTTGGATCATTCCTCCCCACTAAGACCTTTTGGTCCTCCAAAAGGATGCTAACCAGTCATCAAGTGCAAGATAGACCACCCCACTACGACCTTTTGGTCCTCCAAAATGATGCTAACTAGTCATCAAGTGCGGGATAGACCACCCCACTTGTTCTCTGTCTTTAAACTCTGTCCTGTGCACCTGTCTCAACAAGATCAATTGTAAAACAACCAGGATAACGGACAACATATTGTTAGCCACTTGTACTATGTCACATCTTACAGAATCCATTATCATCCATGTTGACAACATTACTAATGATAACATTATAAATATGACTGCAAATGAGCTAATGTGTTTGTAATACTTGCACGACATTAGCTTATCTTGAAGCAAAGTATGATTGAACTTCCATTCTACAATCATCTCAAGTTCTTTCTTAAGATAAATGACTTGATTTGGCACAATTATAGGTGTTTTGCTTGCATGAGATGCCTTCCTTAATTGTTCCATGGTTTGAAGAGATTGATTTGTTTTTAAATGATGAGCATGTACAATATATTCTTTGTCTGCTTTGATAAAGTGATATTGATTATGTTCCCTGTAGAAGATTGTTTTGCGATCATACAAATAAGGAATGCCTAAGACCATTCCACATTCATTGAGTGGCACCACATCACATGTTACCTTATCCACAATCTTAGATGAAATTGAAAAATTTAATGTGCATTTCTTTGTTATGTGCAATTTATGGTTGTTGCTTATCCATTTAAGTGAGTAAGGCTTATGATGCATCTGAGTGTTTAATCCCAATTTTTTAACCACTTCCTCTGAAATCAAGTTAGATTGAGATCCACTATCTATCAATGTGTTGATCTTAGTATGTCTCATAATGACCCTTATGTGAAACAATTTACTTCTAGAATCAAATCCATCACCAATTTTACCTGTCAAACCAACCGCTGTGACTTTAGATTCATCACCTGAATTCGATCCCAAGTCTCTTGGTTGTGATGCTACTGCAACTGTTTGCCTCCCTTTCCTCTCTTTGAACCACTTCGGTCTCTTCTCAGGATGCAATTGCCAACAATGGTCCTCGTCATTCCTTTCTTTCTTGCAATGCTTGCAAGAGAGCTTCTCTTCCTTTCTTGCCACTGGATTTGCCTTCTTTCCATTCCACTTCTTTTTGTCCTCTTTTATTGAAGATGATTCCCCTGATACACCAAATCATGTTTTCCCTGCCTCGATGTATGTAGCTTGAACATAAACCTCATCAATATTAGTAGGTCCAAACAGAAATACAGTGTTACGAATGTGTGCAGGTAAACCTCCTATATACTTCATAAGAGTTTCTTGGGTATGTAAAGGAATGTGTAACATGAATGCCACCTTACAAAATTCATCTGTGTATTCTTTCATTGTTTTTCCTTTTCTTAGTTTAAGACCTTTCCATTCAATTAAAGCCTTCTCTTCATAACACAAAGGATAAAATTATTTTCTAAGTGCAGAAACAAAACTTTTCCATTATGGAAATACATTACCCACTTGTTGTGTGCCATTTTGCAACTTGCTTTGCCACCAAATGAGTGTTGTGCCTGCAAGACAAAGCGATGCCAACTTGATTTGAGTTGCCTCATCCTTGATTTGTTGCACACTGCAATAAACCTCCATCTGTCTGACCCAGTTATCAAGCCTCTCTGCATTAACTTCACCATCATACATGGGTAATTCAAATTTCACATCAAGCTTAAGTAAAGGCATGTCGTGTTTATGTTTATGGGAATGTTTTCTTGTGGTGGATTTGGAACTTGTACTTGAAGAAGAAGAAGTTGATGGAGAAGGAGGTGAAGGAGGAGTTTGAGGAGGATCCTCTCCTTCTTCATTTTTGACCTTTGAAGATTCACCTAGAATCGGTCTCTTCCGTTCCAAGTAATCATCATATAAAACCTTCACCATCTCCGACATGGCGAAGATGGTATTTCAAAACTCTTTCTCCTCATGAGAAAGTCCCTCTTTCGATGCCATCTTCTCACTTTGAGAAGTTCTCTTTCTCGATCCAATCTCAGGATTCTCTTCAACAAGCTCGCCTTCACCATGACTCAACCTTTCTCTGGTAATCATGCAAACTCAAAAACCAACATTCAACTAGCTCTGATACCACTTGATCCGAAAATATCTTTTAAAGACTATGGTTGAGTTTTAAAACATGTGTTCATCAACCATTTAGGAATTTGATGAAAGAGGAATAATTAATGATGGAACATGGAAGCCATATAAAATATATAGATCTGAAAATAAGCACAAGAATCAACAAACCATAACAACAAAAGTTGATAACAGAGTTCGGCAATATCGCCTACGTCTTCGAGCCTTTGTCTCAGTGGGTGAGGCTTTCTTATTTCTGTTCAAAGCTTCAAACGTACATCATAAAAGTGCCAAATGGATTACAAACTGATTTGGTTGTGTTCTACTAGATCTATGGAACTCATCACAATTGATGGCACTGAAAACGGATGAACGAAGCTCTCGGAAATGGCCCGCAAAGTTGCTCTCCTCAATGTCTTCCCTGCATAAAAATGGCTCTGGCTTTACAATTCTTCAACAATTTTCCTCTTCTAAATCTCCCTCAAATGTTTCCAAGAACCTTTTCTTTATATAGGCTTGAAGTTGGTAACAAAATCCCAACTTCTCCCCAAGATTTGGCCTCAAAAAGAGCTCCAGATCCTCCAATAATGGCCAAAATCCACCCAAAATTGGCTGAAAAATCCAATAAAATCTTATTATATAGTTGAAAAACCACAAATTGGCAAATAATAGGGTGCAGCCCCCGATTCTCGGGCTCCTGGTCATATGCACGCCCTCCATGTGGCCCTTTGTTGGCGCTGACTTACTAGCCCCCTCTTGTCCTGCTCCTGGTCATATGCACCGAGCATATGGTCGTGCCCTTACCTCCACGTGCCCAAACTGTTAGTGCCACCAGTCGATTAGCTCCTGGTTACGTGCCCTGGTCGGTGAGCTAGCCCAGCCGACCGACACTAACCCCAGAATCCATGCCAAATGTTTTAAGGAATGGGTCGTAGTCATATGGTTTGGTCATATGGTAATGCCTCGGGGTTGGGGCCTAGCCCCAACCATATTCTCCGCAGAATGAACAACCATTACACCTTAAATATAAGTTTTAAACATTATATAACAAGATCCAATGTGGGTGGGCTGGTAGCCTGGCCCTGCCAAAATGCTCACTCTGACCGGAGGTCACGAGTTCGATTCCCGTGGAGTCACAAAATATTTTTCCAACTGTCAACCAAAGAAGGGGTGTCACGTGGTAGCCCAAGACTAGGCCACGTGGCACCATACCATTCATCCAAAATATGCCACATGTCAAACTAGATTCGTCCACCTTTCAATAACATCTACCTAGTCAGCATCCCACTGTACCTACCATGTCACTGTACGTTCATATGGACTGTACGGTCAATTGCCATGTCAGCACTATACGGACTATACGGTCAACACAATTTTGCTTGTTTGGTAATACGAACAAAACACGATATCTTTCGCATACGGTGTTCGTTTGATCCCATTCAAGTTGCGTTGGGTTCGTATCGACGAGGCCTATGCACATATCCATTTTGAAGCGATTATAAGCACTTTGATTTTTAGGCCTTCCTGGACCCATTTTGGTTCCTGGATCCATTTTTGGATCATCCATGGGTATGTAGCGGTATGAAACTACTATTCATCTGGTCACCACACTAGGGTAGTGGCTCTTGGTGGAATAACCAAGAGAAAGGGGGTCTCATCACAATTCAACCTTTGCATCTCCGTTAAATGCTTGTGGGTAATGCTGCCACCAGTGATCACCACGCCAGGGCAGTGTCCCCCAACTATTCTCTTGAAAGAAAAAAGAAATAAGATAAAGAGTAAAATGGAATTGAATGGGATAGGAAACAATTTCATCCATGATAAGGTGCAACTCACCCTCTTCAAAGGCACCCACAGGTAAGACCTACATTTCCCTGTCATCACTACACCCCTTGCCCAAACATCCCCCACACCATCTCATCCACTTATATGACCTAGATTGGTCTTCACCTGGAAACACCCCACGCCTAAGGAGAATTAACCCAATAGGATGTCCTGGAACCCTCTCCAAACCTGGCTTGTAGAATAGCATAACATCTTTGAGCACTTGTCTGGGAAAAGGGGGGTTTTATGCACATGTTTGGTTAACTTGATTATTAGACGTGATTGACATTGCTATGATACCTGTGACTTATGAGGCCATGGAGGGCGTACTTGTTTTTGATGTAGGACCACGCTCGACAGATAGGTACATATGGGGAGATGATTAGCTCGGACCTCCATAGGGCTAAAAATCCCACTATATGGATGCTAAGACCGTAGCTAGGGGAAAACACATACCAGAGGCTTGCAACGGAGAGAAATAAGGACGTTCGACTAGAGACACCTTGGTAGGCCTGGACCCAGGGGGGTCTTGCCTTTCCCCATGAACATTGGCCTTAGGAGGCCCATGACATCACCCTTGTGACTCTTGATGTCACCCATCATCAGATGGACATGATGGAGGCGGTTGTGTGCCAAGTGGCATATGTGGCATGATCCAGAGGCCTTGGAAGGCCTAATGTTTTTCTCATGGAGGCCAACGTCTCACTTATGAGGCCCAACGTCACCCTAGAAGGGCATGATGTCACCTCTTCTGAATGTTTTAGGGTTTAATTTGTCAAATTTATGTAAAAACTAGATTTTTGATGTAATTGGCCATGTCGGCCTTTTTTTACCTAATTTGTAATTAAGGTCATTTGAATTGTATAAATAAGGGAAAAATCCCTTGTATTTTGCATCATCTTTCACTCACACAAGTGTGAGGTCTGAAATTTGGCCTCTTTAAGGCTTATTGGCTGAAATTAAGTGGTGTGCAACTCTTGGAGGAGGCTTCTTTTGGTGATTTTTGGAATTTTCATGGTGGAAAGTCTTCAATTAGGGCATGTTACTAGATTATTCTTGGTGAATGTAAGTGAAAATCTGCAATTTTTCTATCTTTGAATGGTTATGGTATCTTTTACTTTGCATTTACTAAGAATATGAAATTGCTAATGTAAAATCCTAGGAGATTAAGCACATGTTATTGTCCTTCTCTCAAATGCTAGAGCCATACCCTTGTAGCACTCTAACACCATTGCTTCATTAAGCTTTTATTTATCTCAAGCTTGAGCTAAAGAAGAAGGAAAACTGCTAGGGCCTAGGGTTACCTACTTCCTAGTAGTCGGTTTCCTTCTAGGGTTTGATGATTGAGGCCTTGGGTTCCCAACACCTCAACCATTCTCCCTCTTGTCTTTAGTCCACATATTATCATTTGTTTCCTTCAAAGATTGTTGCTGCAAAAGTGACTCCATTAACCCTAAAAGGCACTAGTTTATACCTTATATTTGATTGATTGATGAAAACAATCCTCAAACCATCTACCTCAAGCTCTTTTCTAACTATTCCTAACCCTAGATTAGACTAACTTACTAACATTCTTGTTGCTATTACAAAAGTAAGATACAACCATATATTACAGCAGTAAAAGCTCCTAAAAGCAAGTGTTAAAGTTGATTTTTACATTGCCTTCTTAGATTCTGAAAAATGCTAGCATATTGCTAATTCTAGGTTACCATTTTGGGTCATTCTTGAAGCTTGTTTAAGGCATAATTGTGAAGCTATTATTATATATACATTTATGTTTGCTTCATCTTGTATATCAACTCATTTATTTTATTGAAAGTCCAAGGTTTTACGAAGCACTAATATCAATTGTTACTTGCAAACACTGTTTTCTTGTTGTCTTGTTCCGAGCAGGTACACTCAAACAAATATTTGCTTCATCTTATTAAACCTGTGGGACTTTTTGATCAGTGTAACTTGTGAGAGGGGAAGAAATTTTCCTGATACTATAACCTTTTCCTTCTCAAACCCCCAGGTCACTGGGGACATCTCCCTTGGGCTTTCACCCCTAAAGAGAAAGAGGTGTCTTATTTAGGTGACAATGATAGGATAAGCTCCTGTTATGCCAATTCATTATTCACTTGCCTTTGGCTTTTGGGCAAGTACAAATTGCGCGATAACAGACACTTTTGTGGGATACAATGAGACCTCAAAATCATATAGAATCTATGTACCAGGGAAAAAGTTCATAGAGGTCAGTAGAGATGTGACCTTCCATGAGGAAGCAACCTTTCATCGTTCCATAGAACTTCCATGTGATACAGAGGAGCAGGAAACTCCATCTCCAAAACCTTCAAACTCACCACTTTCAGATGAAAAGAAGGAAGAGACCATACAACCTTCAGTGGATCCCTTAAGGGATTATGTTGAGTTTCCCCTAGAGAAACCTCCTGTCAAAAGGAAGCCGACATGGTGCCATGAAATTTTAAAGGAAGAAGAAAAACATGCAACACCTAAAGGTACCTTCAGAGAAAGCAAGAAACTAGATAAATACTCAGGTTTGATAGCTCAGTTGAATCTTGTGATTGACTCAGAACCTTCCACTTTTGATGAGGCTGCCAAACATAAAGTGTGGAAGGATGCCATGATAGAAGAGTACGAGTCAATATTGAAGAATGATGTATGGGAAGTGGTCCCAAGACCTCAAGGAAAATCATTAGTACCCTCTAAATGGATTTACAAAATAAAGCTGCAGCAGATGGAAATGTTGAAAAATTCAAAGCTAGATTTGTGGCTCGTGGCTTCTCTCAGAAAGAAGGAATTGATTATGACGAGATCTTTGCTCCTATTTCCAGGTATACCTCTATGAGAATCATCATCTCTCTTACTTCGGTTTTTGATTGGAAACTTCACCAAATGGATGTTAAGACTATCTTTCTTAATGGTGAAGTTGAGTAATAGGTTTATATCAAGCAACCTAAGGGTTTCGTGATTCATGAGAAAGAATCTCATGTCTGCAAAATCAAGAAAGCCTTGTATGGATTGAAACAAGCTTCGAGAGCTTGGTATGGAAGAATTGACAGTTTTCTTCAGAGTCTTGGGCTCTCCAAGAGTATAACAGATTCTGATCTTTATATAAATACTGTGAAGAATGATCTTATTATCTTGGTTTTATATGTGGATGATTTGTTCCTTACTAGAGAGGAACATCTAATAGCTCAGACTAAGAGGGAGTTATCAGCATAATTTGAAATGAAGGACATGGGTCTTGTGCATTAATTTCTTGGATTAGAGGTGTGGCAGAAACTTGGTGAGATCTTTGTGCATTAATTTCTTGGATTAGAGGTGTGGCAGAAAACTGGTGAGATCTTTCTCTCACAAAGCAGGTATGTAGTTGATGTGCTTCGAAGATTTGGGATGTTGGAATGCAATTCCATGACCACACCTATGATTTCTAAATTGAATAAGTTACATGATCAAGCTACAGGTTCAGATCCAGAAGACCCTACCGTATATCGTCAGATTATTGGGTCCTTGATGTATCTAGTACACACCAGATTGGACATTTTTTACGTAGTGAATTCCCTCAGTCAGTTCATGTGTGAACTGAAACAAATTCATATGGTTGCTGCTAAGCATATTCTTAGATATGTCCTAGGAACCATAGCCTATGGGCTCAGATGCACTTCCAGTGGAGGTGTAATGCTTCATGGCTATACAGATTCAGATTGGATGGGCAATACAGTGGACCGGAAGAACACTTCTGGATATTGTTTCAGTTTGGTTTCATCTATGATCTCCTGGTCCAGTAGGAAGGAGGGATCCATAGCCCAAAGCACTACAGAGGCATAATACATTATTTCAAGTTATTGTGTTGGTTTTGTCACATGGGTGAGCAAAAACACAACACTTACTTGCCTATTTAAATCAGCTAAACAAGTCATATGTTTGCGAGTTGATTAGATAACCAAATACACATGAAACAAGGAAACAAAAACAAAAACCAAAGGAAATAAATATTAGAGAAGCTTGCAATAACTAGAACCATGAAAAAACAAAAAATGACAATCATACAACTACCAATGGATCAAGATATTGATAGGCTAACACCGTAGAGAAAGGCATGGACTTATGAATCCCCTCTTCCTCCTAGGGAGGGCTCTTGAGTTCCCTAATAGAGAGCTCTTCTCTTCATGCAATGGAAAGTGACAATGGTGAAGAAATACAATGTCGATCCTCTCAAGAGGTGAGTGAAATGGCCCTTGCTATAGTGCTTGAATGATTCAAAGAGAAAAGATGATTCTCCAAGAATAATTTTTGCAGCATAACAATACCTTGAAGTTCTTATTTTTCTAGCACACCCATGGCACATATTTATAGTGTCCATTCATGGCAAGATACAATTGGTTCATAGTGTGAACAAGGGGCCTTTTAGGGCACTTCCTAGACCTTGACCAGCCTCAAGCTAGATTTCGCTCAGATATGAGTGTCAAATCGTGTTGGGGGTCGGACTGGAAGTGGCTGAGAGGCTAACAAGATTCATAAATGCGTCGTTCATGAGAAGTGCATGGATTTTCTCGTAGACAGTCGTGCATCTTGTGCATAATGCACGCTTGTATATGTGTTAGCCAGCACATTCTGTGCACAGTGCACTCTCTTCCTTTGGTGAATTTGTGCACTTTAATTTTTGAACCAAGTATATAGTTTTGTGCCTTTTTGGTGGATTTTGGTGTTGTAGGTGTGCTAATTGTTGCTGGCATTGATGTCTTTCTTCAACCATTGTGCGTAATGTTGCAGATGATTTTTTGGTGATAACACAAGTGTTGCTAGTAGAGAAGCAGTGTGTCTCAGAAAGCTACTCTCAGATTTGTACAGTGCTGAGATGGAACCCACAATAATTCACTGTGATAACCAGAGCTATATAAAGCTCTCTGAGAATCATGTGTTTCATGACAAATCGAAACACATTGGGATGAGATATTGTTAAAGTTTCTGCTATTATTAGGTTACTTTCAATTTACTAGATAACAATAGCATAGACATGATCACTGAGAGAAACACAATCACAAGAGTACACAAGCATTTATCCTGGGAAACCCTCAAGGGGAAGACAACCCAAAAAAACTTCCTTAATATAGATAGCCAATACAATGCCAAGATAATGAACCAGACAATAGAGAATATCCAACACTGAGAAACACACCTCTCTCTCTTCCTTCTTCCAACAATCGACAACTGCAGCTTCCTTCAAAACTTGTGCACTAAATGAGTGAGCTGAGTGTGTGTTCAAATGAGGCGTTGGCCTCTCTTATTTATACAATTCTGGCACGTTTGGAAGTGTCTCTTCACTGGCAGGGCCGACTTCTTCTTCTGGGTGGTTATAACCACCTTTAATATATTCTGGGGCCTCTTTAATATATACTGGGGCCGACTTCTTATTTATCCTATTACAATTAGGGTTTGACC
>JZKD02S2273076.1:25113-35370 GCA_000966675.3 Picea glauca
AGGGTCTACCCCCCTTGGTTTCCCTAGGAGTAAGCCTAGAAGGAAGAGGTTCCAGTCAAGGTGACAGTGTGGACTGTGAACCTAGGCATTGTGCCTCCAAGGACACACTAAGTGAACTAGACTTTTCTCACGTCTGCAAGTGTGTATTAGGACAACAACATCTTTGGCGACGCTACTGGGGATAAGTCATTTATCCTTGGTCAAAATGACTTAACTTGATTTTTTAAGAACTAAACAATAAAAACTTTAGTCCCTAAAATTCATTGAACTTTTATTGGTTGATTTTGTGTGTTTCCTTTCCAAGTGGCGACTCCATTGAAAAAATATGTCAAGTATACTACTAGGAGCACTTCACAAGGAGTGATTTATTCTTTTCCTGAACCTGAAAAGGTTTATAGGAGGAGGCTAAATCGCCTTGCTCCTAGAAGGCTACTTGAAAGTCTTGGGGAAGAAGCACTCACTGATATCCAATATTTGTTCCAAACCAATACTCAACAAACTGTTAATAATCCCACTAATAATCCTAACGTCATAATGAGTATCTTTTTGAGACCTTTGACCTTTGCAGCAATCCAACATTCCCCTCATACAATTCTTGAAAAATAAATTGACAAGTTGCCTACCTTTCAGGGGAACAATGCTATAAGTGCCAAGTCCCACATCCTCAACTTTCAGATGTGTGTGGAAATATATTGTAGGGGTCATGATGAAGAAGATGTAAAGATGACTTTGTTTGTATATTCACTGGAAGGTGATGCTGCCGAATGGTTTACAGACTTTGATGCAAACAAGTTTAGCACCCTTGAGGAAATACTGAATAAGTTTAGGAAAAGATGGGGTGATCAAAAGGAACATAGATTCCATATTGCTTCGCTTACCACTATCCATAAAAAAGAAAATGAAACTGTGGTAGAATTTAACACTAAGTTTAACAGCTTAGTGAAAAGCCTTCATAATGACATTAAGCTTTCAGACAATGCAACTTTGATTTATTATATCGAGGCATTTGAGGGTGAAATGAGGTATGCCTTAATGGATAAGGATCCTCAAACTTTGGGAGCAACACAAGCTACATCTATAAAAATTGAACATAATATGCTAGATGCTAGGAAGTCTAACATTCTTGTTTTTACTAGAGGGTCCTCTTCCCAACTGTATGATGAGAAGAAGAAAAATGTGGAAACTCAGAAACCCTCTAATGATGGCATTAAGGAGCTCACTCAATTGATTAAACAAATGAAAATTAATCATGCTAATCAATTGAAGGAACATGTTATCCAGATGAATTCCATGCAGAATAGGTTGATAGCCATGGAAAGGGGCCAAGCTAGTAGGCCTCAACATAGGCCAAATGACAAGTGGCCTAAGAAGCCCCCTCCCAAAGATCAAACACCACCAAATCCATTTGAATCCACTAATTGTGTTGACCACCAGGCTATTCATTATTGTAGACCTTGTGAGCAATTCCATGATGAATCAACTTGCCAAGTCTTCCTTCACCTTTATGGTGAGGAGGGACCTTATGGAGCCAAAAATGAACAAGTTAATATGTGTGGTCATGAGTATAGTGTTGGGATGTATGATTGGATAGATTTGGATAAATGTGACGAGGGGGTGAAGAACATGAATTGCATGAGTGATGTTGTGGTGGATAAAATAACATAAATGTTTGGTCCTAAGCCTACTCCACAACAAGTAGTTGAAATGGCTAAATTTAAGGACATTACCTATCAAAGGAATGGGAACAAAAGTCAAGACAAAAACCAAGCAAACATTCCCAAGGTATCTCCAACTACCCCTTAGTCAAACATGTATGCAAGTTCAGAATTAAACATTGACTTAGGAGGATGGTTAAGTAATGCGAAGATGTTGGTGCCTGTGTCAGAAATAATGAAGATACCTTCTCAGAGGGAGAAGTTGCTCAAAGCCATAGATGGTCCTTCTCAGAAAATTATTGACATTCCACCAACAAAAACTTATCAGGATGCACCTGTGATTCTACAAAATATGGATAGGGGGAATCAAAAGAATAGACCCCTTTTCCTATCCTTGCTTGTGAATGATTTTATTCTTCATAATTGTATGCTAGATTCAAGAGCCACTTCAAATGTTATGACTAAGAAAGTAATGTAACAGTTGAACTTAAGAATATATAGACCTTATCATAACATTTGTGCTATGGATAGTAGGACAATTGAGGTGCATGGTTTGATTAAGGGTTTACAAGTACAGTTAGTTGCATTCCCAGATATCATGATTGAAATGGACAGTGTTGTAATTGATGTGCCTGATACTTGGGGTATGTTTCTAAACATAAAGACAGCTGCAGATTTAGGTGGTAGTTTACAGATGGACTTAACTTATGCCACCATCCCAACTCCAAATGGTTTAGAGTTTAGATTGAATAGAGAGTTGGAAAGAAAGTATCATGTGGAAGATCCTAGGAGAAAGTAAAATGAGATTGTTTTTTGGGAAGTTGAAATGGGATGTTATGAGATAGAATATACTTCTCCATTTACCAAGATGGAACTTAATAGCAAAACCCCAAGCATTTACAATGTTTGGGACCCCATGGATTCTTTTGATGGCCTTTTTCTTGAGGAAAGTATGGATCAGACAGATAGTAGTTTGCCTCCTTCAGAGTCAAAGGCAGAGTTGGATTTATCAGTTGAAGATGTGTCATCAACTCAACCTTCATCAACAAAATCAGTTAAATGTCAGAAAAAGTCAGATGGAATTCTTGGGTCACATCCTCCTTACTTAGCAGAAATTGGGAAAGTAAAAGATAGAATAAGTAATGAGAATCTGCTGGGAATTACTAAGGATGATAAGGTTAATATTGATAAAGTAAATTATGTCATCCCTAGTAAAAGATGGGACAAGCCTTTTAAGGAAAAATTAAGTTCACAAATTTTTCACTTGGCACCTATGGAAAACCATCAGAATTTTTTTAAGGGGAATTGCCCCAAGTGGCCTAAGGTTAGAAACCATGATTCAGATGAAGAAATAAACAGTCAGCATAAAGTGTATTAGTCTTCTAGAAACTCTTCTAAGCCAGTGGGATGACATAAAGGAAGACATGCTAGTGAGAGGACCCCTCCTTGAAGTGTTTCTTCATATGGCAACTTGGTGTCCAAAGGGACACCCTTTGTAACGTATCTCTAACCCTTTTCCTTGTATTTCATTTTTGTATTATTTCATTTGTTATGTTAATATGTACTTAGAATTATTTCAGTTTCATAGATTCATTTTGTAGTTATGATGTTGTACTTTAATTATTTCATTATGTAGATGTTGTTTATAGCATTTATTTCATTATGTAGATGTTGTTTATAGCATTTATTTCATTATATGTATGTGTATGTTCATGTTGGATATTGGTGAGCACCTTTCTGTAGATGTTGGATTCTCGTATGCTCTCCGTCCCATTTAAGAAGATCGAACACACATCCCCATGTGGATCCAGATGTTGACCGCCTATTCAACTAGGGGGTCAACTCCATGTTCCATGAAGATATGCATCATCAGATGCAAATATGTCGAAGACAGTTTGGTTCTACTGGGCAATTTATGCCTCCAACACAAGTTTTTGTAAACAGAATTTCTGCACCCCTACATGGGTTAATAATGTAATAGGTCTGCATGGATCGTAGTTAGGTCAGGTACCTTGGGATGTTTTCATTGGGAGAGTTCTTTTCACCGAGGGTTTTTTATCCTCAGGTTATCAATTGGGCTTTTCCGCCTTGTTGATTTCCCTTGAGTTTTTCCCTCACACCTACAATAATTCCTCCAAAGTGGTGAACGACGTTCTAATGGTCTCATCCTCTTGTATCTAGTGTTTAGGAATGATGTAAATGACCATGCAAGACATCATAGAAAGTTTCGCGGAATTTCGTCGAGTCTAGATAGTTTTTTTTTTTAATTAATTTTCCTAAGGTTGGGATTTTAATTATTTAATTAATTAATTGTTTTTGAGCAATTATTGTAAAAACTAGGCCTTTGTATTTTTGGTAGGGGTATTTATGCCCAAAAGAAATTAAAAGGCACCCCCTACACCCTTGGGCCAAGTTTCATCTCAGTCGAACAAACTTAGCTAGGTGTTTGTCCACCCGGAGTCAAAGTCAGTCAAAACAACAATTTTTATTGCTAACTCAAAAATATAATTTCTGTAAATTTGAGTTAATGGGGTAATGTAATGGTGGAAAATAGCAAGAGACTTCATTCCTAACCAACCCAACCCATCTCATAACCTTTCCACACCCCCACACTCACTCACTCACTAAATACCCACGCCCCTAGGGGGATTTGCGCACTCCACCCATGAGAAAACCTTAGAAACAAATTTTATTTGATGTGTGGGCCCCTTCCTCCACATGTGCGCCCTTCATAGCCTCCCACATCACCATTTCCTTGTCCCCACTTGCCAACTCACTCATCCATGTCACCAATCCTCACCAAAACCCTAAGTGGTGTGCCTGCCTCCTTGGGAATCTCTCCTTGGCTTGGTTTTTGACACTTTGATCTCATCAAAGAGGGGTGATTTTTCCTCTCCAAGCATAAATAGAGCCTCTCCTCACTCATTCATTCACGGATCTTTGAGCTAGTGTTACTCTACTAAAATTTCACCCCACTCTCTTGCTCTTTGCCTCTTGCTTCCATCCCATTTTGCTCTTGAGAGTCTTGGAGCAACTTGTTGCTGCAACACTCTCCTATTTGGATTAATAAAGCTTTGGAGGATCTGGAATCACCAAGAGTATTCTGGTTGCATTCTATCGTATGAGGTGATATTGTGATTTTTGAGTCTATTGTATAGTGTTGAGTAGATTTTGAGTAAAGTAGTTTATTTGGGTAGATTAGCAAAGAGTATTCTTGCTGATTTATTTATGTTGGATAGCTAGTTGTTTGAAGTATTTCAGATTATTAGTTTATCTACACATATTCTCTACTTCCATGCTTCACAATTTGTCCTGAGTTTTGCAGGTTACTTCAAGGATTTGTTGGGAAAGCCTCAAGAAGGAGTCTTCCATCAAAGCCTTCTTAAACTTCTAGCTTTGCTTAGTCCTATTTTCTGCACTCATTTCATTTATATTTCAATTTGATAGCCATCTTAGATAGGTCAAATTATTTTACATTTCGTTTGAAGATTTTTATGTGAAAAAATTATGCGTAAAAAACATAATTTTTTCTTAACTTTGTTGTGTTGTGCAACATTTCTAGCAAGCACTTGCTTGCTAGTTTTTGCAGATTCTTACCAGGAACAAGGGGATATGCTGCCGAAATTCACCCACACAACACATCAAAACATCAACCTTTGAGTGGGTAACAAGTATCTCTCTTCTCTCGCTCATTTCTAGTATTGTAGCAAGCCCCCGGGAAGATCCCTTGAGGCTTGCATTTTCTTGTTTCATTTCAGCCATTGTAATTTATTTTTTGCAATTAGTTAGTGCCTACACCTTGGGAGAGTGATTGCCTCAGCCAACCCCCCAAAATCGTTGGGCTATGACATAATTTTTTTAGCATTCTTTATTTCTTGCCCCACTTGTCATTAGGACAAGGTTGTGTGGCTAGTTTGTTCTAGTAATAATTGTTATTTTTTATTTACAACCCTCTTTGGCACAACATTGGTAGGCTTGCCTCCACCTTGTGCCATTGTGAGTGGTTTGCTTTCTCTCTTTCAAATTATTTCTTAATAAATTGCCTACACCTTGGGAGAGAAACCCCCCAATATCGTATGGCTAGATTAGTGATGTGATGGTTGTTTGTTAATGGTTATGTGATTTAAAATTTTCTAGAGGTAGACATCATTTACTCACTAGATCGTAGCTTAAGCCTTTGAGGCATAAATCATTTACTTGCTTTAAGTCTCTCACATCTTTCTATGGTATATCTCTAAATGCAACATACATATGTGGTTGGATAATGATGTCTTAAAGTAATTTTTTTCATTTGGAAAGTTTCTTTGTTTCAAGCTTTCATTTTCATTTAAGTTGGCAAGCACTCTTGGGCAATTACATGATGTTGGAACACATATTTTCTTCTAGCAAGCTTCTATCTTTACTTGGCATGTTTCTCTCATGCAATAAACACATAGCCAAGTAGTGACAATCTTACATTTTGTTGTAGTTATTGGCAAGTTGTTCTTGCCTTTTCCATAGCATCTTTTTCATATATCTTGCACATGTTATGGGTTATCAAATGATGATGTGAATGTTTTCTATTTTCAGCTTCTCTTTACAAGTTCATATGTGTTTACATGCTGCAATTTCATAATTTATAACACATTCACAAAAGTCATTTATAGTTTCGGTTTTGGGCATAATTCATTAATTTTGGGCACCTAAAACTTATTTAAAACACTCACAACACAACTTAAGACTTAGTCCTAAGTCATAACAATATATTAGACCAACTAGGACACCCAATTCCACCATCTTCACCATCTAAAAAGGGTTTGAGGAAAACAACGGAAGGTGTAAGCAGGAGACTGTCTCACGGTGCACAGGATGTGTCCTTTTCGGGAAGTACTCAGACTTTAGGGTTGACCGTGAAAGCTAGGGTGGGCCTCGTTTCCTTACTATCTTGAGCATCCAGCAGTTATTTGGCTATAGGAAGAGGAGGAGTAAGGTTTGACACTTAGTTAGGAGGGTGAATAAAATTTATAAAATCTTTAAGCAACTCTTAACCATTTAGTCTTCTAGGAAACTTTCTTTCGGGACATATCTTATGGTTGTTTATAAATCTACATTGCAAGCACACATACATCTTTATTTTTCATGAAAGTCTATGGTTTAATTTTCTAAGTGTTGAATCTCTCATGTTGTGTTGAGCATTTATCTTTCAAGTATTTCATATCTTTCATTTTATGCTCTTTGTGGTGTGATTCAACAAGAGGTAGCACATCCCATTTGGAGGCATCATCTTGTTGAGTCTTGAGTGCTTTAGTGGTTGCCATTGAAAAGCAATCCAACTCTTATTGGGGCATGCTTGGCCTTATGTGAATGATCTTAACCTTTGAATATCTTTTAATTCTCACATTTTGGCACTTGGTTAATCTTGTCTATTTGTATCTTGTGTATCTCTTGTATAATTGTTGTAATATCTCTCATTCATTATTGTAAGTATTTGTATCTCTTTGTTGTGAAGTAATTGTAGCTTTGTAATACTTGTAATCTTTTGTAATTAAACTCCCTTGAACTTATTTGACCCCTTGCCCAACCTTTAGGCACTAGCCTTAGTTGACTTAGGAAAGGGTTTGCTTGACATACGTACTTGTGCATCTTGCATTTTCTGCCTTAGCATCATAGGTTAGTCTTCACCCTAAACCTTTAACAAATTAAAACCAACTCCTAGAACATAAATTCTAAATCACATCTAGTAACTAGGGTCTACCCCTCTTGGCTTCCTAGGAGTAAGCCTAGAAGGAAGAGGTTCCAGTCAAGGTGACAGTGTGGAATGTGAACCTAGGCATTGTGCCTCCAAGGACACACCAAGTGAGCTGGACTTTGCTCACGTCTGCAAGTGTGTATTAGGACAACAACATGTCCTATATATGATCATGGATAAAGGACTCAAGCTCATCTATGTAGATACCAAAAGGGGTGGGGGAGAGGGGGCATCTTTGTTTGACCCCAATGGTACACCTAATAAAGTTTGATGTCCCATGTGCAATGCAGAGACAACAAAGAATAGAATTGTATAGATAATGGTAGTCAAGAGCATCTTGGAAATATCGATGTCTTTAAGCCTTTGGAACAGGGCCTCATGAGGAACAGAGACGAAATATTTTCGAAAGTCTACAAAGCAGCAATAGAATTTCAAAGAGAAATGTTGTTCCTTCTCAATAATGGCCCAAAGTGTAAGGATGTGGTTTGGTCTGATGTGTAGTATGAAACCCTATTGTCCCCTAGCTCTAAGGAGTTTCCTCTCAAGCTCCGTGGAGAGCTTCATATGAAGGACAATATCATAGAGCTTGGAAAAGATGTGGCTCACCATGATCGTTCTATAGTTGTTTGAATCTCCACTAGGGCCCCATTTATGGATCAGGTAAATAGTATGGTGCGACCAAGCTTGTGGAAAACCTGTATAGACAACATGGTTACATAGGGCGGCCAAGTGGTAATCCAGGGCATGAAGACCATGCTTGAAGAAAACAAACTTCAAAACCAAGTTTGGGCTCTTTAAGTGGTGTGGCATGTTAAATGGGTTCACTAATGCTCTTGCCACCTTTATGAGCATAATGAACAACATCTTGGGAAGTTTTTTATTTCATACCTTAATGACATCTTGGATTACAACCCAACATAGTAGGATCATTTGTAAGATGTTGAGATTGTATTGGATCTTCTAAGAGAAAAGCATCTTGAGGCAAAACTCAAAAAAAGTTGTTTGAACAAGAGTCCATCCAATGCCATGGATTTGTAGTCCAATTTCAAGGAATACATGTAGCTCCTGAGAAAGAGTGCTCAAATAATGGCCAACAACCACTATTGTAACACACTAAAAAGTTTCTTGAAAGGAATAACTTCTATAGGGAACTCGACCACCACTACTCATCAATTGCACCCTATAAATCAACTTACAAAGAGTACCAAGTAATTCCACTAGGAAGTCAAAGAAAAAAACCTTTCCAACATCTAGAAGACACAATTTTCTCAACACTTGTACTTGCACTCCTTGACATTCCATAACCTTTTGAAGTAGTCATAGATGCCTTCCAATTCGCTAGACATTTTTCTTAAGAAGGGAGGACAACCAGTGGCTTGTCTCTCTAAAGCTCTATCCAATGCCAGGTTGAAATACAACATTTATAATGAAGATTCCATACCCTAGTTCAAGTAATTAACATTAGCAGCACTTCCTTCTCAGCAAAGAAACTATTTTGCATACAACTACCAAACATTGGAATTCCTAATTCCTAAGCTAAAATCCAAAAAATATTGCCATATGAGATGGGCATCTTATTTCCAAGAATTCCACCTCATGATCTAATATAAGAAAGAAGATGCAAACAAAGTGGCAATCCTTCTCAACCACTCCCTCACACGTACACTTTTCAGTATATTAGACGTTCCATGCAATTAAAGTCTATTAGATGTCAGTATATTAGACGTTCCATACACTTAAAGTCTATTAATATGATTTGTATAGCATCTTGTAAGCCAATGGAGCGAATGTCTTCCTTCTAAACCTTTTGGTTAATCTTAAGATTCATTATGTGGTTAACATTGACAACCTAAAATTACACGAGCAGATGCATTTAAAGGAGGAACAAGTTATGCATGCCCAAGATATTATTCCAAATGTCTAACATACTCTCCGAAAGGGCACATAGCTAGATACTAGGACAAGGGCAACAAGAATCAAATAGGTGTAAGGCATACCTAGTTGATAGAAAACGAAGCCTACCTTTGCAAGCTAAGTGGATCTACCAGCACACATCAGATAGCAGTTCCCCTCTATACAACAAATATTGAGGACAATTCGAAAGCAAAGACTCAGAAATAATGAGCACCTTGAGTGCTCATGTATTGTATCGTAAATCTTAAGATCATCTTTAGTTGTGTATCTCGTAAAGAGTTTGCCTTTGAAAATTTTGTGCTTGGCAAAATTTGATATCTCATGTATTTGAACTCGTACATCTAGGTGGCACTTATAGCTTGTAACACTTAGAGATTCTCTATAGGTTAATGAAGGTTCACTCTTCTAGGGGTAACCTACTCCTATAAAGATCTTCCATTTTGCCAAACAATTGCACATATCTTTTGAAGTATAATACAGGCCCAGGATTAATGAAAATATTGTCGTATGTTTTCATGAGCAAGTTCTTCATGTACTTTGGCTTGGCACTTTAGGATCTGTGTTTCAGATAGATTTGTTCATTATGCTCCATATCTGACCATACAACCAACCAATTTCCAACCCAAAATTTATTTCCTTGACATTTTACCCGTTAATACATGCATTAAATCCTTAAAAAAAAACTTCGAATCCCACTGCAAACATACCGTTGACTGTAGTTGCAGAAAATCACCTATAAAAGTGAGAATGTTGAAGAATGGTTATTTTTCCATTATGGGTTCTCTGAGCTTTTAGATCATACTTAACAAGTTTTCCTATACTTACCTAGTCATGGCAAGTTTGACTGAGTTTTGACAGGGGTAGGTATATTCTGCTTGTTTCCGCTGTGTGCCAATTTGACTCAGCGAACTCCTAGTCCTACTACAATGGCATTTTATCAAACATAAATCAGTGAAATGA
>JZKD02S2273142.1:0-19180 GCA_000966675.3 Picea glauca
AAAAATTTCGATAATGGACTAATAAACAATTTCACAAGATTTGAATTTTAATCACATATGGGTGACTTTTCAAACGATATTTTTAAGGTAAAATATTTTTAAACCAAGCCAAGTTTTATGTTTGAATTCATTCTTACAGTCATGAATTAAAAGTAAAACAAACGAAAATGCAAACAAATTAAAATGCAAACAAACAAAACAAACTCAATGATGTAAGCTTTAATCCAATCATCGTTTCAAAACTCATAAATAGAAACATTTACAAATGGGAGGTGGTGGCAGCTACAGAAAGGTGCAATCTCTTTCGATCGTGATAAGTATCAAAAATCATGCGTGGCTGCCAACAATGGCGATGTACTAGGAAAAGCATTTATCTTTGCATCACTAGAAAATTTATGTCAGGGAATCTGATGAAATAATTTTTTAAGAAACAATTAACAACAGGTCAAGCGCTCAGAAAATAATGTAGTCGAGCATCAGATGTATTTCTGTCAATAATGCCTGGTATCAAATCTTGGTTACGAGTGAAACAATGTTTAGGCAATTGACTCCGATATTGTTGACAGGGCCACTGTTGCCAGCATGCGTCCATAGCCTCGACAGGGATGTCATTTAACCACTATAACATCTTTGTCCTATCCAAGAGTCGTCCATTCATGATAAAGAACATATTTACTTTTGATCAATTCAAAAAGACATACCTAAAAATTTTCTTAAACCCGACATTGTTTCGCTGCGAGCAAGCCTGTTCAGTACCCCGACGAAGTTGCCTTGGTATCATGGATGAATTTACCCACTGCCAGCAGACCTGTTCAGTGTCTCAGTGGGTTTACAGACACTTCCCACACCTTGCAGTGCTTTCAACTCTCTATAATTTGTTTATAAATTTGTAGAAACTTTATGATATTCAAGAGAGTGGGGTGATACTTAAAATCTCAAATTTTGGAAACAAAACTTGATCCTTTGCACTTATTTTATCGCTTGACGAACTTCATCATAATCTGAACACTTAGATTTCAGCTAAGAAACCATCTCGAGGACAGGACAGTATAATTGAGTTTTTTTCCTTAAAACATGGACAACATTAAGAGTTTTATTAATGATAATTATGTCTTATTGTAATTTTAATGAGAAACCAGGAACACTGTTTTGAACAAAAATTTACTTCTGCTGATCCAAGTTTTAACATTGATAGCACTGGTTCTTTGAGGATTCGTCAACTACTGTTGATGAATGAAAATTCTGATTTCCCTTCCATAAATGAAATGGTGACTCAGACATAATTATTTTGAAAAATAAATCAAAATGAAAAGAACCAAAATTAAAAGCAGAAAAGAAAATTAAAAATATGTACAAAAGGGTGGATTTGAGATCATTAGGTGAAGTACCTTTTGAGATCCTGGCCATTCACTGGGAAAGTGTATGGATATCCCTCTAAATTATCCAGATAGAAAGAGCTGGGAACCATTTTTTCATAAATTACAAATGGTCCTAACCACAGATTCTGGAACTTGGTGTGTTCCCCCTTTCCCTCGTGAGCTTTGTCCCACTTGAGAACCAAGTCTCTGACATCGAAATTCCTATCTGAAGAAGAATTTGAATCAAACCATCTTTTTACAATTTGTTGATGCTGATCCAATTTCTTCTTTGCTTGTGTTCTCACTTTCTCCAGTTTTAATAAGGCATTAATTCGATTTTCTAGAGGAGGGCACTCCTCTTCTTGAACTTTATGTGACAATTGCAGAGAGGGAAGTAAAACATGTAGAGGGATAATTGATTCTCTTTTTTAGACGAGGAAGAAAGGGGAATTACCAACATAAGCTTTTGGGGTTACCTTGTCAGCCCAAAGTGCATTGTACAATGCATTATGCTAGTTCTTGTGATTTTTTGAAATTGTCATTTTAATAATCTTGATTAAATTTTTGTTTGTTGATCCTACTAAGCCATTTCCTTGAGGGTAGTAGCTTGCATAATACTTCAGTTTAATCCATTTTTCCAGAGCAAAGACGTTCATATAAAGGGATGAAAAGTAAGAGGCTTTATAAAAAACCATACATTCGGGAATGCCGAATCGAGTGATGATATGAGAGTTAAGGAAATATACTACCTGATTTGTGTTCACCACCTTCAAAGGTACGAATTCATACCATATAGTAAAATAATACGTTGCTATAAGGATATACTTGTGATGCTGCAAAGAAGAGGGATTAATTGGTCCTATGATGTCAAGGCCCCATTGTTGAAAAGGGGAATCTACAATAACAGGTTGCAAAGGGAATGTTACCCTTTTCACCTGTCCTGTAGTTTATTGGCATATTATGCATTTACAACACAACGCATGGGCATCTTTAAACATGGTAGGCCAATAGTACCCAACTCTTAGCACTTTGTAGGTAGTGGTATCTCCACCGAAATGACCATCGAGTTCTCCTGCATAAATTTCAGATATCACTTTTTCTGTCTCTTCATTTTCTAAACAACACATAAGAACACCATCAAAATTCTTTCGAAATAAAACATCGTTTATTAACTAGAAAGACGTAGATCTGAGCCTAAGTGCTCTTCTATTTTCAGGATCAAGATTATGGGGAGAAAATCCATGTGTCAAATGAAATTTAATGTTCTCATACCAGGAATTGGCCGTAACTTGTGCACAATTGATCTGTTTTTCATACGACTGATTCACAGTTGATGTGCTTATTTCAATTTCTTGTTTTTCAACCGAATAAACCATCAGTTTACACAGGCCTTGACCTCTGGAAATTTGTGCATGGGTTATTTCAAGGTCATATTCCTGTAACAAAGTCATCTAATTTTCCCTTTTCTCAACCAACTCTTTTTGTACTAACAAGTTTCTCACAATAGGGCAAGGAACAATAACCTTGGTTCTGGATTTCAGCAGGTAAGACTGGAAGTGTTTTACTGATTTGAAAACAACATATGCTTGCTGATCTACTGTGGGGAAATTAATCTCTTCTCCTTTGAAATATGAACTCAAGAAGGCAATGGGTATGCCATTTCTTTCAACATTTTTTTTTGTTAGCACAACAACATAAGATTGGTTACATGCAAAAGTGTAAAGAGTGAAATCCTAAGAAAAGTCGCGACTCATCAAGGAAGGGGCTTCTATTATTTCTTTTCTAATTAAGTCGAAAGCCTGACTTTCTTGTGGTCCCCAACGGTACAAAACATATCTTTTAATTAAATTCTGTAATGGTCTTACCATTTCCGAGAAACTTGGGACAAACCTTCTGACGAAATTGATCTTGCCAAAAAAGGACTGCATGGCATTTTTGGAAGAAGAAGGGGGGAGTTTAATGATAAATTGGGTTCTTTCGGGGTCAATAATCATTCCATATTTAGACACTATAAATCCAAGAAGTTTACCTTGCTCCACTGCAAAGATCGATTTCTTAGGGTTGAGAGATATGCTGAACTTGTGACATCATTCTAGGACTGCCTTAAGGTGAGACAAGTGATCTTTCTTATTTTTAGAGAAGACGACAACATCATCAAGGTAGAACACAATTGACTGGTTAATGAGACCATGGAAGGCAATATCCATTGCTCTCTGAAAAGTGGAACTGACGTTTATCAGTACAAAAGACATTTTCCTATAGGCATAAGTGCCCCATGGGGTACGAAAGGTGGTTTTAAGCTGGTCTGAGGGAGACATAAAGACCCGGTTGTATCCCTAAAAACCATCTAAGAGAGATAGTATTTCAGAACCAAACACCTATTGTAGGATTTGTTCCATTGGAGGAACATGGTATTTGTCTTTATCAGATGTTCGGTTTAAGTTCCAAAAATTGACACAGAGTCGAATTTCACCATTTCTCTTCCTTACATGGAATAGATTAGACACCCATTGTGTGTGCCTAACCGAGAAAATTATCTTTGCAGTTAGTAATTTGTTTGGTTTCTTTTTAACAGTGGGTTCCAGTTTAGGATGCATCTTCCTTAATTTCTGTTGAAAAGGTTGAGTCTGGGGTTTCATGGGAATAACATGTTGTATGATGTTAGGGTCGAATGTTTTCAAGTCATCATACGTCCAGGAAAAAACGTCTTTAAATTCTTTAAATAGATTTATAAAACAGATCTTTATTGCTCAGAACACCCCTTTCCCAGGTTAATATTTTGAGGGTTATCTTTTGTTCCTAAATTAACCATATCATAAATCAAAGACGAAATGTTAGTTTTACAATTTACTGTCCCCTTAAATTTATCGTGCAAGTCATAAAATTTATCTAATCTTATGAAATATATGGGGATAGAGTTTACCAACTCGGATGTCGATTCAGGAGATCGAGGATTAGATATTACCGTGAAATTCTGGAGGTTCTCATCATGAGTACCTTCATCAATGACTGCACCTTGGAAGGTGTCTTCCATATGTAGGAAGTTGATAATCTGCTGGTCATCATCGAATACCCTCCAGTTTGTAATGTTATCTGGGATCGACGGTCTGAACAACGATTCAATCGAAAACTCTTTAGGAGAAAAACCTTTAGCGGCCAATAGTTTAGAAGCAACATTGGCCAATAAATCAACTTCTGAATTACTTAATCTAGGAATGGAATTTATGTTAAATGTTGAAAATTTTTGCATCA
This sequence comes from Picea glauca, assembly GCA_000966675.3. Taxonomy (NCBI): domain Eukaryota; kingdom Viridiplantae; phylum Streptophyta; class Pinopsida; order Pinales; family Pinaceae; genus Picea; species Picea glauca. The sequence continues at coordinate 4,611 of JZKD02S2273142.1, forward strand.
AACTCCATACCTCAGTTTGGTATCTTTTCAGATGTGGTGATAAGCAATGTATGGAATTTCTTACCTACTTAAACAATATTTATGAATCACCAAATACCATCAAATTATGCATGTCCATATCCAAAGCTTTCCTAAGTCCTTGTAGAAGTGCTTCATATTTGGCGGTGTTATTAGTGCACTCAAAATCTAGCCGATAAGCAATAAAAGTTTTATTACCTACATGGTTGATGAGTATACAACCTACACCTGCTCCTTCTTTGGATTTGGATCCGTCAAAGTATAAGGATCAGATCTGTGCATCATTGGAAGTACTTGGCATATTTGGCAAAGCTTATGTTTGAGTGTAGGTTACAACTTTAGATTGCTGCGTAGGATTAGTGATAGGAGAGATTTCGGTCATGAAATTACCAAAGAAGGTATTCATTCCCTACATTTCAAATGAATTAGCGGATGCAGTGAAAGGTTCATTTGTATCTTTTAGATCTGTTACAGTATGCTTCAGATAACATTCTCTGTTTATCTTGATTTTGTTGGGCTGCCCATTTTCAGGCAGCCACAGGTGAGACCAATCTGTGGCAAAGTAACCATGTAGTTGTTCTGACCAATCCTTGCTTAAAAACAAACCATAAACTTCAGGGATATCAATGACGATAATGTTAATTATCTGATGAACCTTAGGATTGGATGATAATCTAACCATAACATTCTTAAGCTCACCAATTACTTTAACATTTGTTCGATCTAGCTGAATGATTTTGAGATCAGAAGGTTTAACTTCTGCATTAATTTTTTGGCACACAGATAAATGAATCACATTTGACGATGCACCAGAATTGACCATACAATTATGTACATTCATATTAAAAATTTCAAAGGTTAACAAAAAAGGCAGGACATTTTTACGAGTGTTGACTACAAAATTCTACTGATTTTTAGCTGCTGTCCCTAAAACAATTTTATCTACATTTGCTACAGTTTTTTCTACTAAGTCCCTTTTGTTTGGGGGTTGAGATGCCTTTTTAGTTGGGACATTATTAGCTGCGTTTGAATCAATTTCTGCTGATGTTTTGCTGTTAGAATCGTTCTTGTTGCTGTTTTCAACGATGCTTTGAAGCATTTTCTGCAAAATAAGGGGAAATTTTAGCAGTTCAAAAACAAAAATATTAGCCCTCATTTTTTTTAGATCTTCAATTAAATTGTATTCTAAAACTAGGGCTGCTAAGATTTTTTTAATTTCAGTTTGCTTTGACTATTTTGGAAACACATTTTTACTCACTTAGAAGGAGGTTTGTTTTGCGTTTTGCTTCTTGTGTTGTAGGGGTGAACAATTTCGAAATTTGCTTGGAATATACTGTCCGAGAAGTGACCGAAAATAGGGGGAGATGAGTCCTCCTCTTTTGGTACCTTTTCCTCAACTACATCTTCAGAAATTTTAGGAGGAACATAAGCAAAATTATCTTGTGCTTTTAATATGGTTTACAGAGCATACTGTAAACTTTTGAAATTTAGACCTTCTGTGGTCGGGTTTGGCCGGTTGGGAGGAAAAGGTTTTCTTAAAGGAGGTTTAAAAATTCCTTTCCTTGTGGATGCCTCCTCAACTGATCTATTCAATTCAATGACCTGGTTGGACAATTTTTGGAAATCTTTCTGCAAGCTTTCTAAGTCTAAAGTTTCTGGTTGATTTTTGGTTTGAGGAGGCCTAGTGAGAATCTCTATCTTCTTCTTAGAGGATGAAGTTGTTTCAACTTCAATGTTAATATTATCTTTCAAGCTCAATATATCCTTCTCAATATGACTTTCCTCCTCAAAGGCTTCAAGCAATGTGTTCTTTTTAGACCTTTTAACCCATATGGCTATATTATTGTGCAAGACTTTAGCATCATATGCAACAATTAAACTTTTAGCGGGCATTGAATCTCCAGGGATTTTATTCCTTAAAGTAATAAATATTTGGTTAAAATCCTTCACTTTTTCCTTAGGATTTATTTTTAAGCTGGAGAGTTCCATAAGAAAGACTTCCAGAGATTTATCATCTCCGATTTTTTTCCAATAAACAAGTTTTAAAGTTGTCCCAAGAGACAATGGTTTGGGGTTGTTGAGAAAAATACCACGTGGAGGAATTTCCCTCAAAAGTATAAGGGAATAATCTGCATACTACATCCTCATGTTCAACACTCCAGAGTCTAATGGCCAACATAATTTTTTTGATGTGATCTCAACAGATTGCTTTGAATCTGGATCAAACTTGGGCAACCATTTCTCCAGATGTTTCAGTAATGGGTGTTGGGGTCCGGGTATAGCCATGACATATTGATCGAGCCAAGGCCTGGTAGGATTGTTTTGGTTTTCCATGGGAGTTGGTGGTGTCGAAGACTGTGATGGTTCTGATGAGGAAATGCCTTCATCTGAATACTCTCCTCTTGAAGAGGATGGAGATGAATTAGGTGGGGAAGGTGGAATACCAGATCTTCCAGCTCCAAGGATAGGCATTTTAGTAGGATTGGTAGTATTTTCACTTAACGGGTTTTGGAGCAGACCAATGCCTTGAAGTTGTTCTCGGATATCCGAGAAATCAAGGGGTTGATTAAGTGGCATACCAGGTTTTCTGATACGGGCTAAGGCACTATGCATTCTTATGAGTGACTAATGAACAATTTCTTGGACGTCGACCCCTTGAGGAACTGGTGTCACTGGTTCAACGTGAATCTTAGAGTTATCGTTTGAGGTAGTTGCTGTTTAAAGTGTAACGTTATTGTCTGAGTGCCTACGTGTCATGACATGGGAGTGAGTGTGTGGGGGAGGAGTCTTGCGACCTCCACATGCCATCAATTAAATTCAGGCCCTCCTTCTAGCGCCATTTGTTGATGGGTGTAAATGACACACCATCAACTGGAAGGTCAAATCCGGACCGGGGTTATCTAAATAACCCAAGCCGTTTGGAGTGAGATGACCTGACGGGTTTAATGGCTTCGTTGGCTGACTAAAAATCCTAAAATGACAAAAATAAATAAAACTAATCTGAAAGGAACTATAATACTATGTACATGAATTTAATTATTTACAAGTGTTAAACGGAAACGTAAACATGTGATTATAAACATGGTATTTACAGTTTGCAAGTTTTGGTGGATGTCTTGCGAAATCAATGTTTTTGCAATTGTTTACGAAGTAGATAAAGAAATCGTGTATATATATATATATATATATATTGTTAAATAACTTAAAATCTAAGAACTCAAAAATACTAATATGACGTAATTTGAAACAAGAACATAATAACAGTCAAAGCCAAATTTAAACTGTTCCTATTTCATTAATAAATAAACAAATAACAAAAATAGAATACGAGTAAAACTAACCTGAGATTAATCAATTAATAAGTTTATGTCTCTGCGCAATTCAAACTCCCAGCTATCTTGCCTGTGAGAAAAACATGTAACATGCTTGTGCTAACATTCCCAGAGTAAACTCAACGGTGTTTTTCAGAGTAAATATATAAGAACAAAGTAATAAACATATAGATCCTGTGATCTTGTGATGATGAATACTTATAGTAATAAAAATTTAATATAAAGTATTCATGTAATATATCACTTAACATCAAGCATAAATCAATGATATTTAGATGAAATAATGATCACATATGTGATATATGAACAACAAATTCTAGACATAATTTAAAGTGCTAAATAAAATGAAATATTATATGCTAATAAGACTAAATCTGTATAACATATTAACATTCCATAATATAAAAGGTAAAACGTAATGGGACAATGTCACACTGGTCTAAAGCTGAGGTGTGAACAACTTGTCCATACAGTCTTGAAAGTTACTTGTCCATAATGCGTCCAAAAAAGGTGTCCTGCACTACTGAGAATGAACAATATTTAAACTACTTCAGGATTCAGGATTTAAACTCTATCACACATGATAGAGTTGAATCCACAAAAAATGGGTAATATTACAAAAATAGCAAGAATAGTAACCACTCATGCAAGATTTGTTTTGTTGAAAATTAAACCAAAGTTTGATAAAACATAAAGAAAGGAGAAACTACTGAACATTTGAGCGTATAATTGAAAGTTTTTTGCTCCAAGCAATCAACAACACAATCTTCCATTTCCTGAGAATAGAAAACTGATTTGATATATTAGAAAAACAATTACTAATTATTCAAAAGAGACTTAGCTACAAAATCATAGATTCTGTAGCTAGTCTTATTTTTAGCAAATAAATTGAAAATTAAATCTACTTATTTCATTTTTTCATAACAGAATTGAATGAAATCAAAACAAAAAAATGTTTTACCATTAAAAATTAGCCAAAGAGGGATATGACAGTTCAGAGTTTATAATTCTTTAAATCTGGTCATGTTCTTTATGATTATATTTCCAACCCTCTTGATTCGTTTATTTTCCCTCTCTGTTTGTGCCTTGAGATTGAGGTTCTCTTGTTTCAATAGAGGATTCTGAGTAGTCAAGGTTTTAATTTGGGCCTGTAAGAGTGGAACATCAATATAGTAACGGTCTATCCAGTCGAGACAACTATCATAATGCACCAGGGAAATGGCAGATCGACCTGGAACACAGTCGACAAGGGGTGCTTCAATCTTACCTTTGGGTTGTTCGAGATCATGCCTGATACTTGAAAACCCTTCTTTACCCTTAAGACACATGGTTCAATTGGTCATGAAATCATACTGTTCGACATGGGTGATAACCTCTCTTCTAGAACATTGATTTTCTGGGTCTTCTCGGGCCAAGAAATCCTCTATCTCATAGAGATTCTTGACAACATATTTAACATCAACGTTTAAACTAGAATTGATCACAGACACATGAGGATATTTTTTCTTTAATTCTACAATCACTTTTTTCGGATATCTTCCAAGTGAAAACCTACATGGTAATCCTTTATCTAGAGGGGTTTCATCAATAAATCCTGGTCCATCAATTGAATCAATGAACTCGCTTTCAGACACTGGCTTGTCCGGGTTAGGGTTTGCAATTAAAAGAGGGTTGGCTATAGTGTCAGCTTGGGTGAAGCCATTTCTCATCAGAAAGTTTTCCCAATTGTCACCTATTTTCGACAAGTGATAAACCAAAAATATCTTAACGATTCCATGTTGAAACTGACTTGAATTGATACCCTGTCGTTTATAACACTTGGACATCTTGTAAAGACTCATCAACATGTAAAAAGACATATCCATATCAAACCATATGAAATTCATAAGCAGACAAATATGGTACAAAAATACTAGTCGATGTCGGCCTTCACACGTAACAAATTGCTTCAAAATTAAAAGGAGACTATGCCATCTAGGTTTTAACAGAGCGATTGGAATACCTTTTATACAAAAAGTGGTTTTACGGGAGGTCACAAATAAAATCCATGGGACCTCTTCTATCTTGGCGTTCTTAAACCACCTCTCACCTTTTGATGGGAGCCCTGTCACTTTGATCACAAAATCCTCTGTCAATTCCAACTGTATATCTCCAATATTGGCTCTGAAGTCGTTGAAGGTTTGTGCAAAATCTTTTGCAGCCTGGAGATTATAGCCCTCGAACTTATTTAGGAATACATCCCACCCATAAGCCTTTAAGTCATCAATAACGTCATCATGGGATAGCAAATCTTGGCATCTGTTTGGCTCGATACGGACTACGGGTGCCATTACCACTGTGACGAGGATGCAACAAAAATCACCCAGGATAGGTTTAGGTTCCTAACGGACGAGCAACAGAAATAGGTCTGGGCAGAAAGTGAAGGCATAAACATAATAGAGTATGGGTGCTATCATAATTTGGATATGAGAGTTATGGAGCACAAAAACCAAAGGGTTCATAGAATTCCAAACCATCTCTCGCAATGAGTGCCAAAAACTACATAGTACAAAACCCAATGAATAGCTTCATTAATGTTTTGGGCCAACAAGGTAAGGCGAAAACACAAGTACAACATGCTTGTACTCATTTGTATGAAAGTTTATATGACAATTAAACTCATGAGAATAATATCAAAAGTTAACCAAGGTTCTTCATGCGTCAAAACATTCCAACAATGAACTATCAAACCATTGAATTCATAATAACCATGATAAAACAAAAATTTCGATAATGGACTAATCAACCATTTCACAAGATTTGAATTTTAATCAAATATGGGTGACTTTTAAAACGATATTTTTAAAGTAAAATATTTTGAAACCAAGCCAAGTTTTATGTTTGAATTCATGCTTACAGTCATGAATTAAAAAAAAATAAACGAAAATGAAAACAAACAAAACAAATTCAATGAGGTAAGCTTTAATCCAATCATCGCTTCAAAACTCAGAAATATAAACATTTACAAATGGGAGGTGATGGCAGCTACATAAAGGTGTAATCTCTTTCGATCGTGATAAGTAACAAAAGCATGTGTGGCTGCCAACAAATGGTGATATTAAAAATGTTGGCCTTACAAGCACATAGTTGTGAGGGATATATTGGATATGATGGCCTCACAACATGTCCACTCCTCACACACTACTATGAGTGTGATATTGTAGAATTTTTCCACATAAAAAAATACATGCCCTTCAGTATTTGTGAAGAATAAAATCTTATGGATGGGTTGGGAGCCAAAACATAGAAATTACCTGAAAGAACTAACTCTATCCCCAATAAGAAATTAAGAATTCATAACCAACTACCTTATAATGAGCAACAAGAAGACTAACCTAGATCCTAACATTTGAAATATATCCCTTGGGAGAGTATTTGTTCTAATGTTATGCTGCAGATATTTCTTTGACAACCTACACACAAAGAGTAAGAAAGATGCAATATAGGTGGTTACAAATAACTAAATTTCTACTATACTAATGGGAATTAAACACGTTAGTGTTCAACATAATCAAATTCTTATATATAAAAATAGTAAATAAAAACACAAGACTCAGAAGAGAAAGAGATCTCTTTATTATGTTAACAACATGATCCATATGGATTTCAATGGCCTTCCACCTATTGCAACTGGCTCGTTTTGGCAGTTTTCCAGTTTGGCAGTTTTTTCCTAGTGTTCGGGTCCTTGACTTTCGGGGTCGTTTTGAGGCGCTAAACAATGTTTTTAGGGCTCACGATAGCCAAAATATAGGTAAAGTTGGAGTCGGATGGAAACATTTGTATTCCTCGGATAGAACTTTCCAATGGGCTATCGTGCGCCTAAAATGAAGATCATATGCAAAAGTTATGACCCCAAGAAGTTGATGTACTAACTTACCCAAAAGGGGCCCACATGAATTTTGGCGTTTCATCTCCTAGGGTTAGGTTTTTGAATGTATAGGGTTTTTGGCATTCCTATTTATTGTAAAAAGGCCTTTAGAGCCTCATTGTAATCAAATTCTTGTGAATGAGCACAACCGTCACATATCTTCTCAGAGATAAGCTGCCTCCATTCTAGCAAGCTTGTTTTCCGCTACATTTTGCAGTTTCACCTTATTTCCTTATTGAATAAAAACTAGTTTTACTGTATATCTGTTATTCCGTGTTAAGCATCTTTTTATAATGATCTGTATTAATTTCATTCTGCTCAGAAAATATGGATCAATGGTATGAGAGCAGTTTTCTCCTTGTTGTTCTTAATGCATGTCCCCAACGAGGATAAAATCTCTCGTACGCCCAAGAGACCTCTCATGGTGGGAGAAAATAAAGACGACGAGACAAGAAATCCCTTCAAAATGTTGCTCGAGGAATCCCTCATGCAACAAAGGAATGAGATGATGGCTATTTTTGCGCAAATACTTCAGCGGCTACCAACATGTGACACATCTTCCTCAAATAGAGGTGCCACCCCCTTCAAGGTACACATCAAATTCAATATTCCTATATTTGAAGGTCAGATAGACGCAGATGCTATAGAAAAATGGTTAAATATGCTAGAATAGTATTTCTCTATCCATAACTTATTGAATAGAGAAAAGATTACTTTTGCGCTCCTCAAAGCTGTTCCCCATGTCAAATATTGGTGGGAAAATTTCTGTGAGTAGAAGGAAACAAAGGAACCCTCATTATTTACAATCTTGGTCACCTGGGAGTCCTTCAGGGATTCTATTAAGGAAAAATACTACCCTGTTGGAAGTTTTGATGAATTGAACACAAAATGAACCACACTATGACAGGAAAGAAACCAAGCGGTGCCTGAGTTCACAAATATCTTCCATACCTTGCACACCAAGATGGGTATCAAAGATTCTAAGTGACATATGGTGCTCAAGTATCGATGTGGTCTGTATAGATACATCTAGGTAGAAATGGAGTTTCTAAACATCTCATCCTTGGGCGTGGCCTACCGATATGACGTCAAAATTTGGCAGAAGCTCAAACAAAAGGCGTGACAATTTAGGCCTAGGAACCCGTCATAGAAAAAACTAGGAAAGGACGGCCCCAACCTATAGAACAAAGGATAGAGAAAAGACAGAATGCCTCAAGACAACCAGTCCAGGCCATAAGAAAATATGGACACCAAAAAGGAAAAGAAAGATACCAAGAAGTGGTGTGACTTCCATAAGAGCCCCTGGAATAACACTGCTGATTGCCACTCAAAGCAGTCGCTGGTGGATGAGGTGAAAGACTCTGAATAAGATGTAGGTTTTGACTCCGAGTAAGAACTATAAATGGGAAGACGAATCATTGACGTAGAACTCAGTGCTACCGTTGCTACCACCAAGCCCCAACCCGATGAACCGGACGAGCCAGAGGAAGGTGAGCACATTTTTCATTCACATATGTGGGTGAAGGGTACCCCACTGCACTTCATTGATGATAGTGGTAGCCAGAAGAACCTCATCTCAACAGAGGTTGTTAAGCGACTCACCCTGCCGACGATGCCACACCCACAAACCTACACCATCGGATGGCTCTGCCAAGGAAGTGACATCCGCGTCAACCAATAATTCCACTTGTCATATGGCATCAAGCCCTTGAAAGATGAGGTATTGTGTGATGTTTCCCCTCTCAAAGTTTGTAATTTTCTTTTGGGACAACCATATTTATGGAAACACCATGTTGTATATGAGTCTAGGCCTCGCAATGTTGTTATTACTTTGAACAAGAAATTGTACAGGATACCCGAGGCAATCCCACCTAGTGCTATTTCCTTGATCTCTGCGAATCAATGCTAGAAGGTCATCTATTAGACGAGGAAGTTTGTCTTCTTTGTGATTCTCTCTCAGAATGAGTGAAAGATCACAACCACATATAGGGTCTCCATGACCAACCTCTCCACACATCAAAAGCAAGTGTATAAGGTCATGGAAGAATATGCAGATATATTCTCCTCACCTACTGGGGTACCTCTGCACTGTTAGGTCAAGCACCCCATTGACCTGACCCTCGATGCACCTCTGCCCAATGGGCTAGTCTACCAATTTTCTCTATTAGAGAATGAGGAGATCAAGTGATAGATCCAATAACTTCTCCACAAGGTGCACATCTGTCCCATCTCATCACCTTGTGGGAGCCCAATCGTAATGGTACAAGAGAAATATGGAACCTAGTGACTTTGCATTAATTACCGGGCCCTGAATAAAATCACAGTCATAAACCGGTACCCAATTCACCAAATCGATGATCTCCTTGATAAGCTCACAGGGGCCAAATACTTTAGTGATATTGATCTGAAGTCTAGCTACCACCAGGTACTGATAGAACAAACATATGTATGGAAGACCACCTTCAAGTCAAAGGAAGGTCTTTTTGAATGGTTGGTCATGCCCTTTGGCTTGACAAATTCTCCAACCACTTTCATGAGGATGATGGATGATATATTGCGACCATTCACCAATACTTTTGTAGTGGTGTACTTGGATGGAATTCTCATTTACAACAAGACTTGGGAATAACACTTGTAGCATATTCAGTAGGTTTTGCACACCCTATAGCAGCACAAGCTATACACCAACTTGGAAAAATGATCCTTCAGCATGGACATGGTCCATTACCTGGGCTACATCATTTATTAACATGGCGTACATGTGGATCCAGCCAAGATCCAAGTCATCCGTGACTGGCCAGCCCCAACCACATTCACTGAGCTTCAGAGCTTCTTGGGCCTTGCTAATTTCTACTACAGGTTCATGTTTGGCTTCTCCCATATTGCATGGGCCCTTAGGCAAGTAACCAGGGGTGGTGGCAAGGAGAAATTTGTGTGGGGCCGGTCCCAACAACAAGCATTCGAKGATTTGAAGCAATTCTTGTGCTCAACCCCAATACTTTCAMTACCAGACCTGCAACAACCCTTTGAGATCAAGATAGATGCTTCAGACTATGTTGTGGGTGCTGGTATCACTCAACATGACTACCCTGTGGCCTATCATAGTGAACACTATCAGATCCTGTTCGTAAGTACCCTACTTATGAAAAATAAATGTACTCAGTTTTGCAAGCTTTTCGCGAGTGGAGACATTACATTATTGGGTAGAAGACAATCATCCAAACTGATCATAAGCCACTCTAGTTCATGCAGACACAAGGGAAATTGTAGAATGATCGCCATCAAAAGTGGTCCACTTACTTGCATCAATTCCACCTCAACATCAAGTATAAAACAAGAAGCACCAACCGTGTCGCTGATTGCCTCAACAGATCGCCAGTCGTGACACTCACCATGGTGCTAGAATCTTGCAGCCATAAGACATCTGGATGGCCCCAACTCTATGAGATAGACCTGGACTTCACCACCACCTAAAAAATGTGTGGCACAAACACAATTGTTGGTAATTTCCATCTTCAGGATGGGTTGCTGTGCTGTCTAGGCCATATCTGTGTTCCATCAAGTGAGCGAGAAAATTTGATTTGGGAAGCCCACTACAGTCGAGAGGCAGGACACTTCGACAAAGAAAAGACAATGGCAATGTTGCAGAAACATTTCTACTGGCCAAAACTTCGACATGAGGTCAACAAGTATATCAGGTCCTATACTGCATGCGCTATTTCCAAACCGACCACTAAGAAACAAGGCCTGTACACCCCTCTGCCTACTCTTGACAGGCCATGGGAATCCATCTTAATGGACTATATGTCAGGCCTCTCATCCACCAAGCAGGGAAATGACTTTGTTTTTGTGTTTGTTGATCGGTTTTCTAAGATGGTGATTCTAGCCGCCTGCAAGAAGCGCATCACAACAGAGGCCACTGCCAAGCTCTTCTTTGAACGAGTCTGGGTCCATTTTTGAATCCCACAAACCATTGTCTCATATCAGGACATTCAATTTCTCAACACATTTTGGTCGAGCCTCCGGTCATTTCTAGACACCAAGCTCACCAAATCCATGACCTTCCACCCCCAGATAGATGGCCAAACCGAGGTCATAAATTGAATGATCATGCATATCATGCACATGTATAATTCCAAGCACCCTCGCACATGGGATGAGAGTATTTTCTATGTCCACCATAGCTACAACCGAGCCCTGCATAGCTCAACTGACCACATCCCCTTTTAGTTGGGGTTGAGATTCCAGCCATTGGGTCCCATATATGTTTCACTACCCCTTGCGGTCACCTCGACCGACTCATCTCCTGCTTCAACTAAAGATGAAAAAGCCACCCAGTTCATTGAGCGGATCCAACATATCCACAAACAGTTTCAGGATATCCTACAAAACTCCAATGACAAGTACAAACAATGCCATGATCAACATCGTGTGCCATAAGTTTTAGGTGGGCGACAAATTTTGGTTGCACTTGTAGAAAAAATGCCTTATAAGACCCCATCGGAAGCTTCACCCACTCCGTTATGGGATGTACACCATCACCAACGCTATGTATGATAATGATTTTGAGCTCAACATTCCTCCTTTCCTTGGCATGCACCTAATGTTCAATGTGGATCTCCTTCGACCTTATTTCCCACCATTATTGGACACCTCAGAGGTAGAAAAAAAACTAACACCAACAGAGCTAAACCAAGACTTCATACAACATGAATCTAGTGATCATATTGTGGAGAAACAGGTCAAGGGCACTTTCCAACAAAGGATCCAACTTTATCGAGTTTTCAAAGCAAGGAAACTCTTGCACCAAGGCAAGTGGCTCACCCGATGCCAAATTTAATAGAAATTTCCTCATCTGATGGGGGCACTCAACGCAATGGAGACCATTGCTTCCTAAGAGGGGAGGACCAATCCATATGGATGTCGGTGGCCTCCTAGCTATTCCAACTAGCTCATTTTGGCATTTTGTTCCTAGTTTTTGGGTCCCTGACTTCCAAGGCCGTTTTGAGGCCCTAAACAACATTTTTAGGGCTCGCCATAGTGAAAACGTAAACTAAGTTAGATTCTGATAGAAACATGTGTAGTCCTTGGATATACCTTACCAATGGTCTATCGTGCGCCTAAAACATAGATCGTATGCAAAAGTTACGACCCCGAGAAGTTGATGTACTAACTTACCCAAACGGGGCCCACATGACTTTTGGCACTTCATCTCCTCGGGTTAGGTTTTTGGATGTCTAGGTTTTTGACATTCCTGTTTATTGTAAAAATGCCTTCAGAGCCTCATTGTAATCATCTTCTTGCGAATGAGCGCAACCGTCACATCTCTTCTCAGAGATAAGCTGCCACCATTCTAGCAAGCTTGTTTTTCGCTGCATTTTACAGTTTCAACTTATTTCCTTATTGAATAGAAACCAATTTTACTGTATATCTGTTATTCTGTGTTAAGCATGTTTTGATAATAATCTGTAGTCATTTCGTTCTGCTCATAAAATCCAGATCACAACATGAAGTCAATAACAATATGACTTGTAACAACTATGGAACTGCTCTGGAATTGACCTATGTATTCCTCCACCTGGGCCAAGTGAAGACTAACTCACACCTCTTTTTCCTCTACTTGCGATAGGTCCAAGAAAGAGAAGGAGTCTCTTTCTGATGGGATAAATGAGCAAAGATGGTTGGAAACAAAGGTTTCTAGCTCTGAGGGGAATCTCTTTCAGACATGGGAAAAGGGGCTTGCAGACTTGGTAATTTGCCAACATAAGGATGAAAAATGGAATTAATGCCTCTCTTCTACCCCTTGACCTAAATTTAGACTCCAAATAAGTGATTGGAGTAGTTACCCACGAACATAGAGGGTCAAAAACCGAAAGAACTCACAAATCCTGTCAAAAAATTCCCAATTTTTATACTTTTTTTGAGCCAAATAAATGCATACACACTTTTATTAAAAGAAACATGCATATGAAAAGTTGCATACACACATTTTATAACTGATAGGGTGCATATGGCTTCAAAATTATGTTTTTTAAAGAAATTTTAGGAGGAACTAATGGGGATTTTTGGCTGCAAGTAGGGACAGGGATAATCAACCAGGCCAACATGTGCATCTATGCTGTGAGGTGGAAAAAGATGATATAATAGATTCCCCCTAATGTGCGAGTTCAGAAGGGAAATCGATGGCTGAAATAATTTATATAATCCATGAGGGGAGTGTGCAGTAGGCCCAGGTAGAGTTCACTGAACACCAGACCAGAACATAACCTACAATAGAAAACAAGTAAGAGACTATTTTCTTCCCGGGGTGGAATACCCATGCTCATGAGTGACAAAATCATATCTGCCAAATCAAGTACACTGTAGTTCCATGAGNGTATGATTACTGGTGAGTCAGCACCGGTGTCAAAGGAGGTTGGGGGGACAGTCATAGGAGGCACTCTGAACTTAAATGGGGCTCTTCACATTCAAGCAACAAAAGGAGGTTCAGACGTTGCTTTATCTCAGATTGTTCGTTTGGTTGAGACAGCTCAAATGGCTAAAGCCCCAATTCAGAAGTTTGCTGATTATATTGCCAGTGTTTTTGTTCCTCTCGTTGTTGCATTGGCTTTTGTGACGTGGTTGGGCTGGTATCTTGCTGGAGTACTTGGTGCCTATCTAGAAGAATGGCCGCCACCTGCCAGTAATCACTTTGTTTTTGCACTCATGATTGCTATCTAAATTTTCTTCCTGATTTGCTGAATTATAGTTCAATATTTGTCAAATTCTGAATACATATCGCCTTGTCAAAAGCTCGATTCAATACTTGCCTAAAACATTTGTTTCTGTTTTGTTGAGTCACGTTTCGGTTCATTGAATTATAGCATTTGAACTTGACTTATATTCCTTGGYTTGAGTCTTGTTAATGTCTCATGTTGTTGATGAATCCTGGGTGGAGACCATGGACAAATGATTTCTGCAAAACAAAGGTGTGCTTAAGAATATTTATAGGCTGAAGCCTATACATAGCCATATTTAACCACAACAGCAGTCTACCGACCTCCAGCACAGGATCATGCAGGTTTGGAAACCCTTGCCAAAATTGCCAGCTCCATGGAGGGAGAAATACATGTTGAAATACATCATGGAGGAGATTACAAGTTTAGGCAGAGAGAAAGGAGCTTCATATAAGAAGCCTTGAAGTCATTTACAAACATGAAAGAAGACAGCAATTGCAAAGCATCTATAAGTTACATCTCTGGTGAAGATACATTGATTCAATGTTGGAGTAGAATCAGCAGCAATTCAACTTCTCATCTCCACAGCGGAAAATA
>JZKD02S2273142.1:19190-35367 GCA_000966675.3 Picea glauca
TGGTTTTCCAAAGTATATTGTCATTCTTCACCAACTTGATGGGCAAGGTAATATACATGTTTGTAAACATTAATTTTGAAAATTTGCATGGATGGAAATAATGCTTTTCTGAAATTGAATAGAAAATAATACATAAAGATAATCCACTATGGGAGACACTGTAGAAGGTTATTTAGGTCTTTTTGAGATTTTATTTTTTGTCCTCAAAACATTTTTGGTAGCTTGCTTCAAGCTGTTGGGATCAAAAGATACGCAGACACCAACATGGGCATTCTTTTCTAAGATAGATGATGGCTTCAAATAATGAAAAAGAAGTTAACGTCACCATGAAGGACCTAATAGAAATGCGTCAAAGAATGTTGTACAAATAGTTGGTTCAAGGGACCCAACAGGGAAACCTACAACAAAAATGTATGAAAGATGAGATGACACTAGATTAACTGCTTAGTATGATGGGCAGTTGTGGATGATGAGGAGTTGAACTTGATGAGAATAGAACCTGGGTGGTAATGATTTGTTACAAAAAATTATGAACTTGTAATGCTAGGCAGTGATTGGGTTATTCGTGATATAGAATGAGACGATGGCCTTATGACTTTGGCATTACTTATGATCAACATGGATCAGTAAGGCTTGGTGTAGTGATTCATTATGATGTAGCTAACTTCGGCATTGAAGTGAGGGTGATTGGGAGATTAGTATTTATAGTTCTAAGCAAGATAAATATTATCAGTCAAGGAGCACTCATTAAATGCTGGAAAAAAAGCTAATGACGTCTGGTAGATGAGAATAAGGACCTCCTAACATGATGGAGTAAATATTCTTGGCAAGATCAAAATAAATTATGGGGTTGGATAGAGCATCTCTGAAATTGTCAAAGATCTTGTCAAAATAAAGGATATGGGGCATGGTTGTGTTGATTGAGGGGTTCTCTTTTTTGTCTCCTTTTAGTAGTAGTAATAATAATAATAATCTATTTTGAAGGTCACAACCAAGCCAGACATCAAATTGGTGTATGAGACCCCCTCCACCTAGCGATTTTACTGGTAAAGTCTATGGTAGTATACGTACCCTACCCCCCTCTGGATTTGAACATATGAACTCTTAGAAGAAAACTACAACTTCTGGTCTACCAAGGGGATTTACTAAGGCATAATCTGTTCTACCTGTGGGATCAAAGGCAAAATCTGGTCTACCAAGGGGAATACTTCAGCTTCTGAGGATACAAATGACAATGACAATGAAAGTATTGGATCCCGATGATGTTTTGGAATCATGGAGGTGTAATATTAACAATTTTTGCACCTAAAATAAGATTAAGGGACTATTGAAACATTGATATTTAACAGTTGACATAAAATAAATTCTCACTATCTCACTGAGATAACTACCCTTTTCAAATTTTGAACTACTCTTTGAGAATAGTTCTTATTTTTTCCAAACTAACATCCACAACCAAACTAACCAATAAAATAAGAAAACTTGAACATGTTTTAAATCAGAAAATGGACTGTAATGCGTCACTACTGTTAACAGTTTTCCTAGCATACAGTACATGACTCAATTTTTTTTCTGATTTTGAAATTCTCTGGACATGACAACTGGATGAGTATGGCCAATCTTCTCCATATTATCCTAATTTTGTGAAAACAAGTTCACAATGTATACACATACTTCGAGACTTCCTTGAGGCTCTCGCATAACAAGTGTCATTTTGTTCGAACAAACATCAAAAGCTACTGCCTTCAACAAATACAATTTACAAAAATATGGGAGATCTATGATATTTTTGGTTAAAGAGTTATTTTCAGTGAAACAAGAATCACGCTTTAAATTGAAATTTTCCAAGTTTGAATTGGATCAGCCTCCAAACAAGCCGATTCAAAGGTCACTGATTCAAACTCACATTAACCAAGTTTGACTCAGTCAACACAGGTCAAACTCATGATTTTGGCATGGATCGCAAGTCAAGGGTAGATTGTGCCAGTTGGCCTATGGAAGCAATTTTCTGTAGGTTTTCTCTAATTTTTCTGCCTGTTTGAACTAGTTTCTTCTCTACCAGCCAACTACAAGTGGCAAATAGAGCTACATGAGGTTGAATTAATCCATTTAAAGCCATCCACTAACCCTGCTGGACATCTATGGGTAGGGGATAAGAACACGTAGGCAATCCAATTCTTAGGGATCTAAATATTGCATAAAAACAATTCTTAGGGCATATTCTTAGGGCGTATGGGAAAGGGAGAAGAAGGCATAGGAAATCATGTATTTATTAGGGCGTATGGGCAGGGAAGAAGAAGGCGATATTTCCATCTCCTTCCAACACAAAAATGGAACTAACCAAACTTGTAAAAACAAAAATACTAATCTTGAATTAGCAATGTAAATTCAAGTGTACAGAGGTACTCACCATCCTTGCCCTCGACTTGATCAAGTGTGCTGGACTCGAATGTCACAATTCATTGTGTAGGTGTAGGGCCTCCTTATCTCCACTGCGCGGGGGTTCTCTCCTCCCTCTCGCTAGGTTCGATTGAATGGTGGTCGGGGTTCTCTCCTCTGCCCCCTCTCGTGCCTTATCTCCTTCGTTTCACTATGCTAGAATGGTGGGGTTTCAACTAGCTGGGGTTTTCACTCTAGCGTTGTTGTGGGCTCATTGTTGTGTGTGAAATATGGGCACGAGCTCCTTATACAATTCAATTTTTTTTTTTTTTTTTGAAATTTGTTATTATTATTGTTTTTTTTATTTTTTTTGTTTTGTTATTTTTATTATTGTTTTTAATATAATTAATATATATAAATTATATATTATTTAATATAATATATATAATTGATATAATAATAATAATAATCTAGGACAATTGTCAATACCCCCACAAGTGTTAATATATTATTTCACCGAGAACAAGTGTCAATACCCCACAATCACAAGATTTATATCATGGCATTGGAGTAGAGTCTACATTAGGAACATCGAGAGTAGTGGCAAGGCCGATACACTCATAACCCTAGACAAATATCCCATCAAACAAATAACAATGATTTTGGTTTAAGGTCTAATGCCTGTTGTTGGTTTTATCGACTCCCTTCTCAGGTTATCTGAGTTATTGACCCAGGGTTCATGTCATTTGTGTTCCAACAAAGCCTCTAACTATCGAACTTCCTGGTAAACCAGAAGGCATCGTAACGCTTGGAAGGTACTGTACAGTCTCACCTGAGATAGCTAAGGATGGTTGATTGTAAGAATCAGGTGTTTACAGCCTAGGACAGAGTAGGAGGTAAAGGGTTTCTTGATTAAGGCCCTGTTTTGTGAACTGTTATTATGTTCTACTTTTTCCCAGGAATTACATGCATATAACTCAAAATATAAACAGATTCTAATAATGCATTTGGTTATTAATCAATCGTAGTCATCTATTGCTTGAAAGAAGTTAAAGATATGCAAACATTCAACACATTACAAAGATGTTACCGTGGTTCACCCCTCCTAGGCTACGTCCACAAAGATTTGTCTCTTGGCTCTTTTATTATAGTAGTTCTTGATCTCCCTACGCCACATGCTTACGGTTCTCTGCAAAAGTGGGTAAGATCTATGTGAGGCGAGCTAGATCGCACCAGGATCTGCAACCTGTGGTCTAATCCTCAGATCTACCTTTCCTCATATCTTTCTTGCTCAACAGATTACAAAACTTGGTTCATACAATTCAAACCCCTCACGTATCGCCAACAACAATACTCGGAAAAATCACTCAATAAAAATCACAATCTTCATAAAAACTAACATAAAATCATCATCATCATCAACAACAACAACAACAACCACAACCCCCACCCTATATGATACGTTCATATCTATATTTATACATTTCAGGCTCTTCAACCACTTATAGAATATTACCAAAACCCTAACCCTTCTTACGCTAGGTTTTTCTCCCATGTGCGTGCTGTTCTTCCTCTAGCTATCGATTCGCTCTGTGCATGCTTTCTTTCATTCACGTGTGCTAATCTTTTGCCAGTTGTCACTTCAGTTTCCTGCACGCTTTCTTTCCCATGATCGTCCTTCTTTCCACTTCGACCTAGTTCCAACAGGCCCCCAACACTAACATGTGACTCATATCGAGTCACCTAATTGCACTGTGATTCCTCGATCTCCCTAGTGATCGTGTGAAACTTCTCCTGCAATTCTACTGCTTTTGTCAGTGCCTGTGTGGTTTTCTCCTTGATAATATCAATTGTTTGCGCTGGTACTTCTTCACTTATCAGTCCTGCACATTCCAGCTGACTCCATGCTAACTGTGTTCTGGCTTCTTCTATCTGCTCCAGTACTACTGCTATCCGTTCCTGCAACGGTTCTATTTGAGCCTGACACTCTAGTTTTCGTGTTTGCGTAGTTAGAAGTTCTGCCTGTAACTTCTTTAATTCTTGTGTCCCCTTGACCCGTTCTGGGATTGGGATGGTTTTCTGTTGTTGCGTGAATTCTTGGATTGTTTCATTGATCCTTTCCTCCTCGTCCCATTGTTGGAACTGTGGGTCCTCTTCCAGATTTGTCTAGAGTTGCGCTGCTTTATCCAACAAGTCCATTGCTATGCTGACTTGTTTTTCCAGCTCCTGTAGTTGCACTATTTCTTCCTGCTTCCTCTGCTCCTTTACTGCTGGTAGAGTGGTTGGTCTAATCTGTCCATAGAGAGTCTCGATCTCCTTCTGATACTGATCAATTGCCTGTGTAATCTGATCGATCTTTTCTGCCATTGGAAGTTCACTTCCTTGCGTAGTAGTTGGAAGTTTCCCAAAAATGTCTTCCACTATGCGTTCCAACTCATTCATGCATTCCTTTTCCTCATGTGCTTCATATTTGTCCTGCGTGCAAACTGTTTCCAGTGTTTCCTGCTTCTTTGTTGCTTGCTGTAGCTCGACCACATTTTGATGTGCTCGAGACTGCATCTCATGGTCGATGCTAAGATGAAATTGGTATAAGGTCTTTGCTGGCATCTGTGTTAGGACCAATTAGATCTGATCCAAATCCTTTAGTGGTGTCTTTCCCAAAATATCATCCATTCGTAGCATGCTCGTCTTTATGTAAACCATGGAATGTGGTTTCGGAAGAACTAAGTCGCATTCTCCTACCTCCATTCTTTTTGTGGTCAGTGCGCTCGATGGATTTATGCCTCTGCTGCTACTTGTAATATGGGATTCTCCGAATTTCTTCAGGAGTTGCCCCATTTCTGCTAGCTCCTTCTGTAGTTTATCCCTATGGTGCACTGCATGATCAAAGTCCTATGCGAGACAATCTTGGACCATTCTGGAAATAATATCGCCATCTTCCTCTGTGATTGTGTATTTTGGTGGTGATCATTGTGCCTTTGATTTCTTGTGCACACCTGTTTCCTGTACCGCTGGTCTCTTAGTTCCCCCTGGTTCCTGTGTGATGGGGTTCATCACGGTTTCTTGTGCTCCCTCAGCCAGGTTCTACTGTTCATTGGTTCATTGAGTAGTTTTTGTTCTCCCCTTTGGGTCCTTGGCTGCTCTGAGCCGCCCTATGTCTGAGTTGACTTGATTTGGCCTGTTCTTGGTTTCTTGGGTACTGGGACTTGTGGAGGCTGTGTTTCTTGCTGCGGAGCCCCTCCTTCTGCTGTTTGTCCTGATACTGCTCTAGGTATGGTTGGGATCTTCTATTCATCTGGCCACTCGTGGATGATCATGTCGATGTCTCCCTCGGTGATGCAATAGCACATCTGTATCCATTGTTTATGTGGGTCCTGTCTTGGCTGTATCCACATGGCTTGTTGTCTAGCCCCAAAATTGGCGATGCCCCCGAATCGCACGACAACCTCTGGTGTTATCCTCCATGCTCGGTTGATTTCTTCCTGCATTTCCCATAGGTAAGCTTCAAATATAATTCTATTTTCTTTCTTATGCTTGGCTAATGGCATGGATTTCAGGACGCGATATCTCGCTCCTCCTGGCTGTGGTGTGGTACAGAAGATGACGTGGTCTAGTTATTTCCATCCCATGAAAGCGATGAGAGTAAGCAACCATGAGTAGTGAAATTTCGTACCTGCTTCTTGCGCGTCTTTATAATCGATTTGGAACAAGTTTGATAGATATGGCACCCAACTCATGAAGGTGCCTTCTGCCCACTGAGCTACAACTGTGATAACTCCTACCAATACTTCATCTTTACGGCATTTTTTTAGCAGTTTGCATGCTAAGATATTTTCTCCCAGTTGTGTCGCGACATCGTTAATTCGCTTGATTATAATGCCTCTCATTCCCCTGTCAGTGCCATATTTCTTCTTCATTTCTTCTTCCAATTCATTTTCCTTGGACTTGTTGTCCAGTATCAGCGTGGGATCCATACCCCGGATGGGTAGTCCTGTAATTTACGTAATAAGTTCAATAGTTATGTGGATGGGTTTGTCCAGCCATACATCCACTCCATGCGTAGCTGCTAATAGTTGTTTGACACATGCCGACACATATTGGCCTTTGCCAAAGTGTGGTATCTTCAACAATCCTAGGATTCTGGTTATGTCCAATCCGTCTTCCCACTTGCATGGCTTAGTGATAGTTCTTCTGAGAGGGTTCAGGACTATTGTCTCCGAAAAGACTTGTGGTGCAAGATCTGGATATTTTCTTTCATCCACTACGTCATGGTCAGAAAACTTGATATTCCCGACGTGACCCAATAGTTGTGAGTCCACCTGTATGCCTTCTGGTGTGCGAAGTAGCACAATATTTGTAGTTGTTTTCTTTCAAGGTGAGCTCGGTATCTGAATCCTATCTTCTAGCTTTGTTGGTTGGCTCAAAGTTCCAAAAACTTCCTTTTGCTCCTTTTCCATCCAATCTTCCCAAGCTTTGCCCATTTCTCCAATCGACTCGTCCGAAAAAGAAAAGTCTGGGATGGGTATTTGTGGAACATCTGGTTGGAGCTCTACTTCCGAGTTCTGTGTGCTTCCATTTATTTCCATGGTTGCTTCGATGTTTTCTGGCTGTCCTTCCTGATGAGTTCCTATTGCTTGATTCTGAAGCTCCTGCGCTGCTGCCAGCATATCTTCTTTCATGGTTTCCACTTGGGGCTACAGGATCTCTTCCTAGATCGGTGTTGATTCAACTGGAATATCCTTCAGTGATGAGATTTCGTCAATATCAATGATCTCCGATGGCTATTTCTCATTTTCTTCCCCTGTTCCTCGCGACCTAGTTTGAACCCTAGTTGATATGACTGTCTTGCCTGGTTCTGTCAGTTTTGGTGGTGCCATACTGGTGTATGTCAGATGTTTGTTTGGTTCAAATAGCTCAGACAAGCTCTGCGATCTCGGTCTATGCATTCGGGCTACTATTTCTCTTTCTCCGTTCTTCTTTTGCGAATAGATGTTTCTATGATCGTGTGTTGTATGGGTGTGCCATGAATCTTGTTGAGGGTGCCTCCTACCTTGTGTGATTAATGCACTGTAAGTGTGGGTTTAATGCATTGACGACGGTTTCATACCTACCCTTATGAATACTTTGCTGTCGCTAGTTGGCGCGTTTAGTGCGACATCCCATCCGTCCTTTCCTTGCTTTAATTCTGCCTCATTCTGTCATGTCAGTGTGATTTTTATAACTTTCCATTTCCTGCTTGTTTCCATTTCTGATATGTCTGTTGTTTTTTCCCTCACTAGTTTCATGTTTCGTATGTGACTTGTCCGTCATACCGCGAACTACGCGGTGTATTGCGTGGTGGGTAGTCGACTATCTTTGTATATCTTCAGCTAGATCCTGTTGATCATTCCTCTGAGGTCTGCACCTACTATATCTTTCAACTATACAACTCCTCCATCTGTGACAACTTTTACCTCGTATGGTCCTAGCCAATGCATCCTCAACTTCCATGGGTGCTGCAACACTTTACTATCGTAAAGCAATACTAGATCTCCTTCCTTGAACATATTTCTCTTGATGTGACGGTCGTTCCACGCTTTGTCTCTCGCTTTTTGTACTTGTTGATGGAATCCTACCAAGATTTGGTCTTCCTCCATTGAGAGTAATTGATCCAGTCGTTCCTAGACTTTGCCTTGTTCTGTCATTTGTGTGATAGCTGCTACATGTAGACTAGGTATTAGAAATCCTAACGATACTATTGCTTCTTGACCATAGACCAGTTTGAATGGTGTGTGACCTGTCAAACTTTTTCATTTGGTTCTATACACCCATAGTACTATTGGTACCTTGAGATCCCAATCGTCCCTGTTGATGTTACATATCTTCGTCAGGGCGTTCTCTAGAATTTTGTTGAATGCTTCTACCATTCCATTAGCCTATAGGTGATACAGTGTTCTTTTTTGGTGATGAACTTTGAACTCTTCAAGCATCACTCGGATGGTGCTATTGATGAAGTGCATTCCTTGGTTGCTCATTAGAAATCTTGGACACCCAAATCTAGTAATTACCTGTTTGAAAAGAAAGTGGGCAGCTATCTCTACGCTGCAATATTTTACTGGTGCGGCTTTCATCCATCTCGTTAAGTATTCTGTCGTGGTGATAATGTATCTCGCCCCTATTCTCTTGGCAGGTGGGTTAATGGGTCCCACAAATTTTATTTCCCATTTGTCAAATGCCTGAAGTGTCACTTGTGGTCGTAGTGGCATCTCATCCCTTCTGTTGGGTTTGCTGACCTATTGACAGACATCACATTGCTGACAATATTCTTTCAAGTCTCGATGGATCGTTGGCCACCATAATCCTGTGCATAGTACCTTCTGCGTGGTAGCTTTTCCTACATAATTCCCTACTGCTATTCCTTCGTGGGTTTCTGCTAAAATTATTGGTTGTTCGTGGTCTAGTACATATCATCGTAAGATGCTATCTACACCTATTTTGTATAGATTCCCTACGATCAATTGATAGTCGGCTGCATAGACTACCAGGTTCTTTTTCTGTGCAGTGGTATATCCCTGCAGTGCAGTACCTGTGCTCAAGTACTGGATGATCTCTGCAAAGTAATTGTCAACAATCTGTACTGAGAAGAGATGTGCATCTGGAAAGTTGTCTTCCAAATTCATTGGTTCCTCTCCATTTGTGACTCTTGATAAGTGGTCAGGCCCTGCATTCAGTTTCCCTGGTTTGACTATTACCTCGAATTCAAATTCTTGAAATAGCAGTAACCATCGACAGATTCTCCCCCCCAACACTGGCTTGTTAACTAGGTATTTTAGGGCTGAGTGGTATGTAAACATCTTAAAGTGTTTTCCCAATAGGTAATGTCTATAGTTTTGTAGTGCGTAAACCATAGCTAATCCTTCTCTTTCCATCATGTTATAATTTTGTTCCGAGTCTGATAATTTCCTGCTTGCGAACGCTATCGGGTGATCCAAGTCTCCTACTCCTGGTTGCGCTAAAATAGCTCCAAGTGCTATTGCTGATGCATCTACATGTACTTGGAATGTCTTTTCCCATTCTGGAAATACCAATATTGGTGCGGTGACCATATTTTCCTTCAGGGTATCTAGATTGTGTTGGCACTCATCGTTCCATTGATACTTGGTATCCTTCCTTAACAGTTCTTCCATAGGCACTATAATCTGTGCATAGCCTTTGATGAATTTCCTGTAGTATCCCATATGTCCTAACGTTTCTCTTAGTCGGTGGACTGTTTTTGGTGCTGGTAGGTTAACAATGACTTCGATTTTGGCCGGATCCATTAAGAAACCCTGTTTTCATACTATGTGTCCCAGTAGTATCCCAAATGGTGTTCCAAATATACATTTCTTGATATTCAATGATATATGGCACTGTCTGCATCATTTTAACATCAGGCGTAAAAATTGCACATGGTTTTTTAACAGGCTATAAACTGTCCAATAATCCAGGTAGACTTCAAGAAATTGGTGGATGAATTCCTTAAATGCTACGATGACCACTCTGGAGAATATCGCAGGTGCATTCTTCAATCCGAACGGTATGACTGTGTACTGATAAGATCCCCATTATGTCGCAAATGTGATATTGTGTCTATCCTCTTGTGCTATTGTAGTCTGATGATATCCCGAGAATCCATCAGTGAATGAATAGGTTTCGTGTCCTCCTATGTTCTCGAGTACTTCGTCCATAATGGTGTGGGGAATGGATCATGTAAGTTGGCATCATTCAAATTCCTTAGGTCGACACATATCCTGATCCCTCTTCCCTGTTTCTTGTCCTGTACTACCATCAGGCTTATCCATTCAGATTCTTCGACTGGTTCAATGATGCTGACCTCAAGCATCCTGTCGATCTCATCTTTGAATTTTTGTTTGTAGATGGGGTTCAGTTTGTATGGTCATTGTTTAATGGGTCTCACATCATGTCTGAGTGGTATCTTCATTTCTCCTAATTCTCCGGCTATTCCTTTCATCTCTGTAAAGGTTGTGGGAAAAAGGTTGCTGTATTCACGCAACAATTCTGTGATGATTTCTAGTGTCTGTTCATTCCAATAATCTCTGATGCTGGCCATTTTGGGATGCTCGGTGGTCCCTATGTTAACCTTCTTGATCTTGATTGGCACAGAGATGACCTCTGATTCTAAGGTTGGTCCTCCCACCTCTCTCTCACCTTCAACTTCTTTGATATGAATATCGTGTGGATCATCTTCATCTGGTGCTTCTTCCTGTACCTGGTAGCATGACAACCGTTCTTTGACTGTCTTCTTATTTCGTTGTTGTACCT
This sequence comes from Picea glauca, assembly GCA_000966675.3. Taxonomy (NCBI): domain Eukaryota; kingdom Viridiplantae; phylum Streptophyta; class Pinopsida; order Pinales; family Pinaceae; genus Picea; species Picea glauca. The sequence goes on from JZKD02S2273142.1 coordinate 29,871, forward strand.
CTATGATAACTTCCACTTTCGATTTTGTAATTAATATGACATATTTGATCCATTTCAGGGCTGTGTCTATGTTGGGGTTCTCATGCTCGAATGAGAAAGTGACTGTAAGGTTATTTTGGAGTGTCGCCCATGTCTTGGTTCCTTTTCGCATTTCCTGGTCTATATACCAATTTGCTGGTATGCCTTCTAAAGTATGACTGAAGTGGTGAGACCATTCTTCTGGTGGCGTCATTTTACATAGTGTTTTATATGCCTCCAAGTGTTCTGCTGGCATTCCTAGTCCATCATGTTTTTGTCGGTTGTTCCATATATTTTTTGTGTCGAACCTTGTGCGCAGTAATCGTTTGCATTGGTACCAATCTGTGATAGTCTCTTTGTGCGCACCCCACCATCTTGCGGGTGTAGCCTTTAGTGCTAAATCTAGTGCTAATAGTCTCTAGTTCTCTAAGAATTCGTCTTTTTATTGTGTCAAGAAAGTTTCCAAATCATTTAGTCCATGAAAACTGGGTGGTTCTCTAATTTCTGTGCCAAGCCATCTTACTGCATAGTCTATTCTTGCACACCTTATTGTGGATACTTCGTGTAGTCTTTGCTGCCAGTTTTCTAACCCAATGTTTGAGTCTGTTGTGCATGAAGTAATGCTCCACCAACTGAGTATCCCATCTGCAATTGGGTTTATATAGTCCAGATCACACGTAGTTGTTCTGTACAACAGGCCGATTTTGTCTAGATCCAGGCAAGAGGGTTCTACAAACCTCTCGCCTTCTGATGGGTCGAGTGGGGTTATAACCCTGTAGTCTCCTGACTCAAGTGTCATTTTTCTGGTTTTCAAATTAATTATGGCTTGGTTGTCGAACGCCCAATCCATACCAAGTAGCGCTGGGTAAGGTGTTGTACTGTCTACTATTTCGATGACTTCAAAGTCTGCCTTAGTGCGCACCCCATCTAGATCTACGGTTACTCCTTTCAGTCTACCTATTGTTAGGACTCTATGTTGATTTCCTAGTTTTAATTGAACAGTTGAGTATCCCAGTGTAGGTTCTCCCATGCATTTCCATGTGGTTTTTGGTAGTACATTCACTTCAGATCCTAGATCTAGTATAATATCTCCCATGTTGAAATGTCCAATATTAGCATTGATTCTAAATTCTCTACTTGTTCTTCTTCTTGTGTGTAGGTGGTTGACAGTTTTTAGTTCTGGCTTCTGTTCCATGTCACTGCTACATTTCTCTAGGATGTTTTGCAATACTTTGATAGATGAAGGATCACTTAACCTTTTGATGCATGATTGCAAAAAGTCTTTGATGGTACTTACTTGTTCCTTAGGTTGTATTCTGTTGGTATGGTCCAGTGATGGTGGCATGTCATATTCCAGAGCTTCCTTGTTCTGTTGCACAATCGGCGCTATGTCCTCGTTTTGGAATTCTTGTCAGGCTTTTGTAAAGATCTCCTTTTCCTTTTGCATGTTGAACTGCTTCTTAGGGTTGAGGTTCTTCTTTACCCATTAGTTCTACGTCGGGTCCTGTCGAACTGCGTCATTTCCTATTTTCGTTCCTCCTCGAGTGACTATGTTGATGTTCCATCCATCATCCCTTGCTTCGGCTGAAATCCACTGAAAATTCTAGTTATTTTGGTTCCTTTTTTCCTGTATATTTATGAGTAGTGTCAGACATTCCTCTGTATCGTGATCCAAAGCGTGACAATACATACAGGTCACTAGTGGTAGTGGGCATTCCCATGCATAATGTCATGGTTGCTGGAAATTGTGACATGTGACTATTCCTCTTCCATGTCCAAAACCTCCTATGGCTCGTCCTTCTCCTCTATAGTATGCGTGATCACCTCATGGCACGTTATATTGTGGTCCCTGATTATACTGCGTGGTATTGTACTGGGGCTGTGTTGGGTTGTACTACGGCTGCGCGTTATTATAAGGTTGATGCACAATATTATACTGCTACTGTGTAGTGTTGTATGGTGTTGGGGCTTGAGTGAACGATGGTGTTGCCTGCCCAGTCATCATTTCTGCCTGTACCCTGTATGCATCTGAGGTTCTTTCCCGCATCAACTCCATAGTTCAACAGTCTTTTTCGTCGTGGTCAACTGACTTGAAAAATGTTCAATATGAGTTCATTGGGATTGTTTGGTATTTCTGCATCATCGTGCAATGGTAAAGGTCGTGACCTAGTTTCTTGTAGATTTCACACCATAATCCCCCCTGTGGCAGTGGGTTTGGCATGCCTATTTCCATATACTACGCGAACGTCGGACATTCATTTTTGTGGTGTCCTTTTGTCCTGCATGTGGTACACCAAATGACTTCTCGTTGGTCCTTGTTATTATTCTGGTTCAGCTAAAATGTTAAGTTCTTTAGATCCTCTTTCAGTTCTTCGATATCCGAGTCCATCTGTTTGTACTGATTCTCTTCCAATTGCAAGGCTTCCTGCAGAGCCTCTGCTTATGTCTGAAACTTCTGTTGTCGTAGTGGATATTTTAAGTGTGGGAGTAGTGAGTTGACAAACATGTGCCAATGTTGCATCTTAGTCATAAGGTATTTTAACTTCCCTTTTAATCGCTTGAATATTTGATCAATCTCCCATACCGGTTCTCCTGGTTTCTATCTTATCTCAATCTTCTTGTTCATATACTGATCCTTTGAGCTCGGCTTCTGGAACTTATTAATTAGTAGTTTCTTAATGTCGTCCAATGTCCTTGTCATATTAGGAGCACTGTTTGTGTATAGACCCATGTACCATTCTAGTGTGCGGTCTCTTAGTGTGATCACTAGCTACATGAGTTTGGTGTTGTCATCAGTGATCTACTTTGATTCCCATATCTTAGCGTAAATGAATAGATGCTTCTCAGGGTCTTCTACTGCTTCTCCTCGAAACTATGGTAATCTGATAGTAGGGTCATGTCCTGCCATTCTGATTACTAAGCTACTGCCTCCTTTGCACCATGTGGATAATTGACTAAGATTACCTGAACTGGCTCCTCCAATTGTCTCTCCTTGTGTAGATGTGCTTCTTGCTGTCGGACTTCCTCTGAACTTTGGTTGCCTAAATGGTGGTGTTCTCTGTGGTGTATTGGTCTCACATGGGTTTATGGGTTCCACACTGACATCGATATGAATGGGGTGGATGTATTCTCCTCCCATTCTTGGGTCTCTTGTTTTCCTCTCATAGGTGGTGCGCAGGATTTCCTCAATATTCTCCACAGCCTGAAGATCCCCTACCTCTTCTTCATCACTTGCCAAGCCCTCCCTTTTGGCTATGGCTCTCATCTTTGTGTTTATGTTATATTGGTAGGGTTCTCCACTACACATCATTCCTGATGATGCCAAGATCCACTTGAGCTGGTTGTCATCCATCAAGATCAGGTCCAAGGGTTCCTCTTCCTTCTTCTCTTTATCCTGCCCTCCTTCCATTCCTCCTCTTTTTGTCAGTGCTTCCCCCCTTCTCCCATGCACGCAGGGAAGTCTAACTATCTGATTCCATTATCATTAAATCTTTAATATATAGAAGTATCTTGATAGAAGTATACATGGATCTAATGTACCTTCCTCTGGGTCCTTGTAGAAATTATTGCTTGGTTGCACTGTATGACTTTGCTGTGTCTGCCCCAAACTCTGTTATGAATCCTGCCACAATATTGTCAAGCCAAAAGTCTACTGCGCGAGTGAAGTTGTTGTTCACCTGCTGCAGCTGCTGAATCTGTGCTAGAGTCCAATCTAGCTGTCGAATCTGGTTTGTCGAGTGATTATTCGTTAACCTTAAGATCTACTCCTGTAGTAGATGCGAAAAATCACAGAAAATGATTTCGTGTAAATCCGTAAACACGTATTTATCCAGGTATCCACGTGGTGTTATTCTAGGGTTTCTATTGTCTTTGTGTGCAAATTCTAGCTCTTTAGTTTGCAACCAACCCTCGATTTCTTCTCTCGTGGGGTTCCAAGGTATCCACATTCCCTTCTACTGGCTCATTGCTTCTTTGATGGTTCTTGTCCAATCTATCTCATCTACTTAGTCCTATATTGTTCCTCTTAATATGACAACAAAACCATTTGTTGGTTTTATCGACTCCCTTCTCAGGTTATCTGAGTTATTGACCCAGGGTTCATGTCATTCGAGGTTCCAACAAATCCTCTAACTATCAACCCTCCTGGCAAACCAGAAGGTAGCGCAACACCTGGAAGGTACTGCGTAGTCTCACTCGAGATAGTTAAGGATGGTTGACTGTAAGATTCAGGTGTTTACAGCCTAGGACATAGTAGGAGGTAAAGGGTTTCTTGATTAAGGCCCTATTCTGCGAACTATTACCGTAATCTACTTGTTCCCAGGAATCACATGCATATAACTCAAAATATAAATAGATTCTAATAATGCGTTTGGTTATTAATCAATCATAGTCATCTATTGCTTGAAAGAAGTTAAAGATATGCAAACATTCAACACATTACATAGATGTTACCATGGTTCACCCCTCTTGGGCTACATCCACAAATATTTGGCTCTTGGCTCTTTTATTATCGTAGTTCTTGATCTCCCTGCACCACGTGCTTACAGTTCTTCACAAAAGTGGGTAAGATCCATGTGAGGTGAGCTAGACCGCACTAGGCTCTGCAGCCTGTGGTATAATCCTCAGATCTGCATTCACTCATATCTTTCTTGATCAACAACTTACAAAACTTGGTTCATACAATTCAAACCCCTCATGTATCGCCAACAACGATACTTAGAAAAATCACTCAATAACAATCACATTCTTCATAAAAACTAACATAAAATCAACAACAACAACAACAACAACAACAACAACAACAACAACAACAACAACAACCACAACCCCCACCCTATATGATACTTTCGTATCTATATTTATACATTTCAGGCTCTTCAGCCACTTACATAATATTACCAAAACCCTAACCCTTCTTATGCTAGGTTTTTCTCCCATGCGCATGCTGTGCTTCCTCCAACTGTTGCTTCTCTCTGTGCAAGCTTTCTTGCATTTGTGCATGCTGATCTTTTGCCAATTATCACTTCAGTTTCCTGCACACTTTCTTTCCCACAATCGTCCTTCTTTCCACTTTGGCCTAGTGCCAACACCTATGGTACTAGGGAAAAAGCCAATTGTTGGACAATTATCGATGGTGTTGGGGTGATGTTGCATTTTTTAGAATGGCTTAATGAATAGTGTGACAATAATATGTCCTCGTTGTTGCAAATCCTTGTGATTATGGAGAAAGTGAAACTACACTCAAAATTAATTTACACTCGTGAAACCCAACTACATGCCAAGTTAATTCACAACCCTGATGTCTCAGTGGGAAATTACATCCCATGATGGGTTATAGTTGGACATTGTACTTGAAATGAATTTTGAAATCACATTCCTTGGGAACTTGTGTCATTCATGAGAGAAACCTTCCTCCTCTATGTTGATCCTAATTTGTCTTATCCCTTCCAATGTTGTGCCACCATTGATGGGTTCTCTC
>JZKD02S2273164.1:10774-26330 GCA_000966675.3 Picea glauca
GCATTTTGTGAGGAGGGCGCAGCTTAGCCAAGGAGGGCGCAAGCTATTGGAGAGATTCTCAGATCTGCAGCAGACCGTGGTCCCGATTGCAGATCCATTCCGACCCAGTGGAGAGGTAGCCAGGGCGCTTCCATTGAGCCAGTTTTCATCAGATTCCGATGGTGGAATCTTACAGAGCGACCCATATAGTTGTTTAGGGCGCATGCATTCCGGATAGGCATTTGGCTTTGCATGCAGGGGTTCTTCATCAGATCCGGCCAAATCCTTCCAACCCATTTCACTACGGGATGAGACGATCGTTTTGAGCTACATAGCGGCAGATTCCGACGGTGGAATCCATTGGGGCGCATTCAGTGCTCAAGGAGGGGCGCAAACCCCCCAGGGTTTCAGATCTAGTGCCGTAGATGTCCGTTTTGGATTTCGTCAGACATTATTTCCATTGCAGCAGCCAGGGCGCATTGATTGGAGCAGTTTTGAGGTCATTCCAACGGTTGAGTTTTGAGATCCATTTTTCTAGCTGACAGCGGTCACCGTGCTCAACCGGGATCATTTATTTTGGTCATTCCATCTGTGCATGCAGTAGATCTGTTGTCTTCTTGCGGTCACGGGTATTTCTTTGTCATTTGATTGTATTCCAGTACAGATCCCTAAGATCTGACTGACGTTTAGTTGATATATTTCAGTAGGCGATTTGTATTCCCACGCATGCACTTTTATTATTCATAATATTGAGTTATTGGCCTTATCTGCTATTGCATGCGTCATTTTATGATTGTAATACCTTTGTTATGCTACATGCAACTATAATAACTTACATGCAACCATAATAACTGACATGCAAACACTTTAAACAAAGATCATCTACATCAAACCCTAAAACGCATCCAGAAACCCCTAGTGTATCAGATTTGCATGTTAGAGCAGTAAGATCGTAGCAAATATCTTGATCATCTGGATCAGGGATATTTCACTAACCTCATGCCTTGTACGGAACTATGATATGGAACCTTGACTATCCAAGACACATGGTACATCATACTTGTGACACGTGGACTAACAACAACACAACATGTCATCATAAGGAAGAAGGCTCCTCCACTTAGGTGTTGACACATGTCCACTTCCTAATGGTTCAACTATGTCATCTTGACATATAGACATGACTTATTTCAGTTTTCTCACAATGAAGGAGATGGGTCGGAACCCTACCCTAGAACCTTATCATGAAAAAATTTGTTAGATGAAAGTCTGAAGGTAAGGAAACATGAAACAAAGGGGATTATAATATTCCTTGAAGGCACAAACTCAACATTTAAACGTTTTTTGTAACCATCCTCTACAATAAATATGAGGCATCTCTCACACGGTTTCATGTTATTCACTTAAATATAAAAATTACATTATGAGATGAGAATGCATCCTCTAAAATTACATGGATTCTGCAATAGATTTATAAGAGGTAATAATCAAAGGATAAACACCTAGTGGACATTACATAACATAGAGCACACAATTCCCTCATGTCCATTCCAAAACTCAAAGAGGTGAAACCAATGAGCACACAAAGAATACTCTACATGTATTTATTTTATTCTTTTCATAGTTACTCAATGAGCCATACAATTGCATGCAATTTATAGAGATATACATATCCTTACAAGCTTAGTAAAACACAAGAGAGGCTTATACAATCATATAATTTTTATATAATTTACAATATAACAAAAAGTACATAAGGGAATTAGCTGTGTATAAATTATTTTTCAAGCTAATTAATTGAGGTTGTACACCTTTCCACCCAACTATAGGCTTATATGCACTGACTCTCTATTGTTTTACCACTCTCTATTATGAGCTCCCTCCTAAGAACATACACAACATACCTTCACATCGTCCCCCTTCCATTCCTAAACGTATTTCCTCAATATGCACCCATGTGTGTATCCCCTTATGTCTCAAAGTTTCGTGAGTCCTATCCATGCAGTTGGGTGGTTCACATTTTTCCATGGGTGTACCAATCCATTCCTCCCATGCATTTATGTGGGAGGTTATTTTTCAACTTCCCAACCATCCTTCATAAATCGATTGCTTTAGCTTTAATCTAGAGGGAATTAAGTATTATTTCCCCAAAATTAATTTAACAAGGTGGCTTGGGATTCCTTGACATAATGAACCCCTCTCTCTTTCCTCTAGTAGTATCATGGATAGTACTTTAAGTTTGTTCGAAAACACATGTATTCCAATAGAGGACAAACACCTTCAGTAACCACTCACACAATCGGATCAAATATCAACACACGGATGTTTTCACATGGTAAAACCCCTACAGGGAAACATCCACAGCCCCAGCCAACATGGCCACTTGGAGCAATTTGTTAATGCAAAAGAAAAATATTATAGAGATATTTTCAAGAGATTTTCTCACAATTTATCATTGGTAAATGACCCTCCATTCTTTCTAAATAGAGATCATGGACCAATCGGTTGTTAATCCAAGGATCAATGTAGTTGTTAAGATCGAGGAGAATATGAAACGTCAGATCACTCTATGCTGGTAACATGTTGTGATCATCATATTTCCTAACTACAAATTAATACTAATGCATACTAAAGAAACACACTTTTACCTAATGAAACATTAGATCAAGTTGATATTTACTAACTCCTAAGTGTCTAAATATCCTAGCATCCCCTCTTAAGAACAACTTGGGATAGGATGGAAGGATTTACAAATATAACACAATAGGAGAAGGAAGAAGGAATTAGATTTTATACCCCCTTAATGACGACCTCCTGAACTTGTAACATAGATAGAAGCTTGGAAAACTTCGTTTATGAGAGAGAATTTGTGAAAATTCCTACAACTTGATGTTCTGTAGGAAAGAAGAGAACTTTAATAACTCAACCATGAATGAGATTTCTGATGAAGTACATGTGTAGATCAACGTGTTTGTTGCATTGATGTTGAACTGGATATTTGGTGAGATTGATGGCACTTTGATTGTTGCACAAAAGGATGGTTGAATGCAGTTGTTGGAATCCAAACTCCAAAAGGATCTGTCAAAACCACAAGGCTTCCTGACTTGCATTATCCACTGCCCAGCTTCTACTGAAGAAATATAAATATCATTTTTTTTCTTACAGGACCAAGTGATAGGTCCTGAACCAAGCCTGAAAACATAACTACAGTAGACTTCCAATCATCAAGGTCGTCATCCCAATTTAAATCAGTGAAACCAACCAATAAAGGATTCCCCCTTCAACTATAATGTATCTTGAATTTAATTGTGCCTAGTCATACCGAAGTATTCTCTTAGCTTCTTTCTAATGGCTTTCATGGGGTTTTTGCATATACCTGGAAACAAGACCAACAACAAAGGAAAGATCAATATGGGTATGATTCAAGTATAAGATGATATAAACTAGCTGATGATACAAAGTGTCATAAACTTCGAAAGAAGTAAAAGTCGCAGCAAGCTTGACTCCATACTGGAAGGGAGAAGGGCTTGGTTTACAATATTCCATGTGAAAGTGACAAAGAAGGTCACAATCATACTTAGACTCGAAAAACAAAAATTCCTTCCTTGGTTTGCAAAACTTGGAGGCCAAGGAAATAGTTCAAAAATCCTAAGTTTGTCATTTCAAATTTCTTCATAAGGATGGTTTTCATATGGTTTAAAATTTTTGAGTCACTACCAGTAAGGATAAGGTCATCAACATAAAGGAAAAGGATTATGAGATGGATTCCTACTTTCTTGGTATAGACATTTGGATCAAAATGGCATAAAGAAAATATAGTGTCAAGAAGAAATTTGTGTATCTTTCAACACTTCTATATGATGCAGTCTTAGTTCTGTGCATCCATTTACATGTGAAAAGTTTTCTTCCTTTTGGAAGAGGTGCAAGATTACAAGTATTGTTTTCCATCAAAAAATGATACTCTTCATTCATTACTGTATCCCAATCTGGATGACCGAAATTTTTGGCAAATGTCTTTGGATCATGCGTCTGAAATTTAAAGATAAGAGGATCGTTGGAATTGTGAACTTTTCTTATGTTGATCTGAAATATCACTGAAAACATCACCAGATCCTTCTCGTTTTGAATGGACCCATCTAGGAAGTGATGTTCTTGGTCCATGTTCAGGTTAAATGGACTCATATGGAGGAAAGTGAGTAGGAGGATTTGAATTTCCATCCTCATTGTCAACACCTGAAGAGAAAACGAGAATAGTAACAATAGATGGCACAAATGTTGAAGATGGATTGCAGGCCAAAGAAGGCACACACATTGAATTAATCTCGTAGGCTAACATATTTTCATCAAATTTAGCATCTCTTTTAATAATAATAATTTCATTACAATGTGTTTAAAGAAGTTTATAACCTTTGACATCTTCAAAATAACCAAAAAATATACACTTTTCACTTTTAGGTTGCAATGTTTTCCTTTTCTCATCACGAATGTGAGCCCGTGCTATACTACCGAATACATGAAAGTGACTTACATCTAGCTTAATTTTATTCCATGCTTCTTTTGATGTTATGTTTTTAAGAGCCTTAGTGGGAGTGCGATTTACTATGTAATTTGCACAATTAATGGCTTTCACTCAATACTTTATACTTAATCCCTTAGATTGGATCATACAATTAGCCATTTCTTTTAAAGTGCAGTTATTTCATTCAATAACACCATTTTGATTTGGTGTATATGGAACAATGTATTTCATTTGGATGCCCTATGCAGTGCAATAACTTATAAATTGATTGTTCACATATTCACCTCCATTATTTGTTCTTAATATTTGAAGTTGATGTCCAAATTTCTTTTCTACAAGGGCCTTGAAGGAATGAACTTGTCAAAACATTCACACTTATGTTTTAAGAAGTAAACCGAAGTGCATATGGAAAATTCATCAATGAAATTTAATAAATACTTGCACCCAGAAAAAGAAGGAGAAGAAAGTGTACCTCACAAGTCACTGTTAACAAGCTACAAGAGGCACTTTTCTCAAACATGTCCCGACGATGTTTTCCAAGAACACAATCGGCACAAACACCATCTTTGCATGAAACAAGATGTAGACAAGTCATCATCTATTGATTGCATAATTGTTGCAATGAACGATAGTTTATATGACCAAACCGCTTATGCCAAAGTTTGTTCAAATCATCGCTATGAGAAACAAAAACTAATGAAAATATGATTACCCAAAGTTGTCAAAATTGTACGATGTTGTAATATCATCAATAATTCTAGCTACAAGAACATGTTGAGGATATTTTAGATCCTTGATTACAACTTGGTGAGGTGAAAACTCTACAGTTTAACCTTCACTTGAATGAGTGATTTGATATATTGATAAAAGGTTACATGAAAGACTTGGAACACGTAATACAACATTGAAATGACCATTATCTACTTGAAATGTTCCATATCCTACAACATTAAGAGATCTATCATCACCAACAAATATTTTATTGGTGTTACATTCATTTAGAGCAAAAAATATGGCTTTATCCTTAGCCATATGATAAGATTCTCTAGAATCAATAAGTCACTCATCAGAAGAAGAAGTAGAAGTTGCATTGAATGAGAAACCAAAAACAAAAAGCGCATGTCCATGAAAAGAAGAAGAAGAAGTAGAATTAATATTGATGTTGTGTTTTTTCATGGCTACTTCTAAAGCTTCCATCTTCGTAAAACATTTTGTCTCATCATGACCATCTTTCCCACAAAAGTCACAATTCCTCTCAGTCTTCTTATTTTTAGATTTTTCTCCTTTGTCACCATTAGGAGTGGAAGGTGGATGAGCAGGTTTGGGACCCTTGTTTTTCTTGTTGTTGTGGTGAGGACCTTTCTTCTTGGTATTTTTGGATTTATCTTTATACTCTGCCACTAAGGCTTTGTTGCAGTTGATCACTCCAAGTTGCACAAGCTTATCTTTCTCTCTTATTAAAGCATCACAAAAGAACTCAAAAGAGGGATTTTTATAAATATTACCTAGAGATTCTTTGGTGGTATAAAAAGTAGATACAAACAGTGAATATGCACTACCAAACTTAGTGTTGTAGGGGCCTCTTAAGTCCCATTGTCATAATAAATTAGATTTAATTAGAGTTAATATATAAATGTATGTAATAAAAAGGATAAATCCAAGTAAGGACATATAACAAATGGTAAATGCATAAAAGAACTAAACTAATGATTAGTTGGAGCAGGGACAGCAACTCCAACCATTTATATGTATTTATACTCGTGAATAAGGAATCAGCAAGCTGTTGTTTAACCTTCCCAAATACTTGTTTAACCTTGAGTATGACTGTGTAATGTGCTTTCTAATGTAGTCTCTCTCTGAATGTCGTTGTAATATATAAGATTACAACATCTGGCATCTTTTCCTTCTCCATTGGGCTCGGTGACCATAGCAACCAATGGGGGGTGGTCTGAACCTCAAGAAGATCAAAAAGATAAATAAGACATGTTCATTGGTGACTGATCATACATGCTGGTAAATGTTGCTCTATTGCTGGTCAGATGTTGGTGGATGCTTGTCGGTTGCTGCTTTTATTGAAGACACTCAAGACAAAAATTGTTCAGTAAATTACTTGAAAGATATCTTATGGATGACTACTCCTTGATGACTTCTCATTGATGCATGCTCATGGAATCAATTCCTGCTCGCTGAATGTCGATGCTAATAAAGATTTGTTCTTTATTGTGAGCGATGCTAATAAAGATGTGTTCTTTATTGTTTGTGGTTGATTAATTGTTCCCGGTGATGCTCAAACCTGCAAAAGAACAAGATGAAAAATATGCTTCATATTGAAGACGCCCAAGAAGATGCTCCCGGAACGATGCTGCGTGAAATATTTTATTTTGTTATGCAAATTGCTCATGTAGGTTGTTCGCATGAAGACAGGCCAGGCCTATACAAGAGTTGAAGGAATATGACTGGAAGAAATAAAAAAATGGGGAGGGGGAGAATAATTGGTCGACTAGCATAAACCATTAGAAGCGTCGATCATGGAAGATGACATGGTCGAGTCATTGGCTTGTCTATGGTTGACCTGGTCGACTAGTGAATGCCACAACTAGGTGACTAGCCGAGCCTGAATAATGTAGGATTTTTTGTATTATTTAACTGGAGAAGTGGAGATACAATATTTCCATAAGTTCACGAGTTCAATTATTTCAATCGACCAATTGGCGTGTTGGCTCAATTGACTAGACAGAGAATGGACAGAGCTGACATGAATTGTACCCAATGGAGCAAATGGTGAACTGGGTTGACATTTCTGACTATTGCTCGACATGCGGGAATGCATGACTATTGAGATCGACTGACAGCTGAAAAATGGAGTTCGTGCAAATCAAATTTTTGGTCAATGAAGATAGAGAACACTCGACTCAGTCTAAATATGGTTGCCAAAGCGCCTACCTGTGCAAAAGAAATCAATTATTCTATCTGGTGCAATCAAGAGACCCGGTCTCACGTCCAAGGCCGCATCAATGTGCTTCAAACCAAAGGATAGTGTAATTATGAGGACGTAGCAAAATTAGGTCAATTTTTTTACCATAGACGAGGCCCACTAAAATGACCTATCGTTAGATGAAAATTGGTTCGTAGCAATGTTTTATCGATGAGAGTATGGAATATTCATATATTGTTCTCCAGATATTCCTGAAAATTCCCCACTGTCCCAGCCAGACCACGCGGATTATAAGTCGACTAGTGTGAATGCTTAGAAGAATAGAGAATTCCCCACTGTCCCAGCAAGGCGACCTAGTCGAATCATTGGTCGGTCTGATTGACTAGAGAATGCACTCCATTGACCAAAAAACCAATTGCAAAATAAAACCGACTGGAAAATATACTAAAAGCCAATTCATAATAAAAATGATGTCTTTCTTGAAATTGAAAGCACATGCAAAATCACGCTCAACGCCTAAAGTTAAATATAGATTTTGTAGCTACTGTTTGGGTAGTTCCAGAGTAGAGAAGAAGTCGATATCTACCAACTAGAAAAATCCACAACAAACCTGGATGTGATCCAGGCCAGCTCATGCGATCTGGGTGAAGCTGAACACCACTTATTTAAAGGAGAAGAGATTTCCCGTAATTATGCCATATGTAGCGCCGCATGCTCATCATGGAACTCTAATTGACAACCAAAGGAATAATAAAATTCAACTACGCTGAGATAATAACGGACTGCATGAGCACTAATCGACCAAGAAAACAGTCTACTTCCTGGGGTAGTAGACTTCAATTTGACTACAAGAAAATTCAGAAAATTCAACTCTATGTATTATTTTCAGGTTGTATAGGGTCCCTGATTATATAAAGATGTATTGCATGAAGGATATCTTGATTTGATTTTATAGTTTAATCGATTTATAGAGTCAGACCACTCATAGTTAGTTAAATCTGTAATCAAGTTGAGTCTGTAATATAATTAGTCGGATAAGAAAAATATGTTGTCGATTGCGTTAGTTCCAAGATATGTTGAAAACCTGAATCGAAGTAGAAAGGAGGGGGTTAAACCTGCTTCTTCTTTCAAGGAAAGCGATCCCATCCATCTATGTAATGCAAGTTGGTTTTTCACCTACGAGTTCGGTTTCTCATTCATATTAGTCGATACCTAGTTGACCACATGAAGTCAAGCTATAGGAATGATTTCGTTTTCGTTTTTACTAGTACTGGAGTTGTAGTCGAGTCATCCTTCATGCAATTTCAGTATACATTTTCTGAAGTTTTCAAAGCATAAAGTAGCATATCGATGTTAAAGAGTAGTGGTTCAACATAGATATGGAGTAGATGAGCATGAATTGAGAGTAAATGATGAGCATGTAGCACTGGACAAAGTCATTCAAGAGAGACATTTTACAAACATACAAAGCACTTAAAATATAAATTGATGACAAGAACACTAAAATAAAGAACTTATTGATACAAGAGTTGAAAAATAGTTTTTGGGTCATGACAATAGAGGAATGGTATGAGTGGCCAATGACAATAGAGGAATGGTATGAGTGGCCAATGGTGCAGACCCTCATCGATCCTATATAATGAATCCTCCAGAAGCGACAACTTGATAAGAGCGCCTGAGAAGTCTAGGTTTGAATTGATCCACCAACATGGAAATAACAACAGTCGACAACCCCGAAAGAAGTGATAGTTGATATAGGTAAGTAGAAAATGGAGATCAAGGAGATGGGACCTATAGTATATAGTCATTTAGATACAGTTGAGACTAGTCACAATAAACCTTGTATATTGTATCTTCCTATATAGTTGGTGGTTGAGTTACCTATGAAGACAGATATGCATGGATGGTACATAGCGAGGATACTTCTGTAGCAGTAGACACCCAGGACATTGGTGCACGCTTGCTCGGGACGAACAAGGATATGAGGGTGGGGGAGATGTTGTAGGGGCCTCTTAGGCCCTTGTCATCATACACTAGAGTTAATACATAAATGTATGTAACAAAGAGGATAAATCCAAGTAAACACATGTAAAAAATGGTAAATGCATAAAATAACTAAACTAAAGATTAGTTGAAGTGGGTACAACCATTCCGACCATTTATCCTATGTATTTATACTCATGAATAAGGAATAAATAGGTGGTTGGTTAACCTTCCCAAATACCCTCTTCTTTCTTGAGTACGTATGTGTAATGTGCTTTCTAATGTAGTCTCTCTCCGAATTCCATTGTAATCTATAAGATTACAACACTTAGCAAGAATAATATATATGCAACTCTATTCTTCCAACTTTATTCTACATTCTTCACATAAAATTCTAAGTGTTTTGAACTTAGATAAATAGTATACAATGCAAGAAAAATCAATTGAACATAAATTTGTTATCTGATTTTTTATTTAGTAGGCTCGAATAATATTGTGTTTACCAAACATATATTCAAGATTTTCCCAAGCTTCATCAGGGTCATCAATTCCTTGAAGGAGAAACCTTAAATAAGGAGAGATGGACATTCCAATCAATCCATGTGATTCATCATTCTTATTTTTCCATTTTATTTTATTTTCTCAATCAATAGGTTCTAGTTCTTTTCCCAAGGTAATATGATATTGTCCTTTACTTCTTAATAAATTCTCCATATGGGATTTCCATTGGAAGTAGTTGGTGCTAGTGAAAAAAATATCACAGGGATATGTAGATAATATGGTTTTAAACTGAAACTGATGGTTTGGATGGAAAGCTCTCAAAAAATTTGGCCGACACTAAAAGCAAACTTCAGATGTAAAATTTATGTCTTTTTAAAAAAAGGAATAAATGATAAACAAAGAGCCACGTGGAAAGTATAAGTTGGTCCACGCACTTTACAATCAAGGCATGAAACTTTAAAAAAAAGTAACAAAAGAGAGACTTGAACTCAAGACCTCTTACTAAGTAAAGTAACTTTTAATCAAGTGAGCTAGTGAAAAACATATTATATTGTTTAAAAGGAGGATTAGGGGTGTTGTTGTTGTTTTCATGGAAGACGACCTTGCAGAGTGTGCTCATAAAAAAATCTTTTGACATAAGAAAAACAAATTACATCTCAAGGGAAGCAAGGGTTAGACCTCGTTTAGCTTACCTGGAAAATGCAAATTTCTCTCTATTTCTGATTTACCGAGATCGTACATAGACATGAATTTTTTTTCCGATTTGTTTCTAATTTATCAAGATTGCACAAGGTGTATGGAAAAGATCATATAGATATCCAAAAGAGTAGCAACCCATAAATAAAAAATAGAAACTGAAATAAAACCAAAATGATAACTCTGCAAAAAATTTAAAGGGCGTATCCAGGCTTCATCTGAAATGGTCATATATTGGGAAAAGGGAATCCTTTTTGAGTGGAAAAAATGTTCTTATTCGAAATGAGCACTCATGACACAATGGAAGAGTCGTATCAGTCAATACATGTACGAAAATGGTAGAAACCATTGATTAGGAAACACAGCTTCATAATCTCGATCTACAATGGGAGCAAGTCTTCAAATGAGCTCTAATGCCATGTTTGACAACACAGGTATTCCAACAAATAACAAGCACCTTCAGTAACCACTCACACAACCGGATCAAATATCAACACACCGATGTTTTCATGTGGTAAATGCCCTACGGAGAAACATGCATGGCCCCAACCAACGTGGCCACTTGAAACAATTTTTTAATGCAAAAGAAAAATATTACAAAGAGATTTACAAGAGTGTTTCTAAAAATTGATCATCGACAAATGACCCTCCATGCTCTATAAATAGAGATCATGGACCAATCGGGTGTTAAGACACGGATCAATGTAGTTGTTAAGATCGAGGACAATATGAACCATTGATTCACTCTATGTCGGGAGCATATCATGACCATCAAATTTCCTAACTACAAATGCATACTAAAGAAACACACTATGGAACACACTTTCACCTAAGGACACATTAGAACAAGTTGATCTTAACTAACTCCCAAGTGTCTAAATTTCCTAACAAAGGATTCACCCTTTAGTAAGGTTTTTGGATTCTATATCACACCATAATGCATATACATAATTTACAATCCATATCATGGCAATGTTATCTCCATGATGACATAATTATCACTAATCATAATTGATTACAAATTAATTAAGGGGATTAAAAATGGGGTGTTACATCAAGACAATGGTTCAGTTCAAATCTGAACCGCAGATGAAGAAATCACTCCCTTGTTAGTCAATGGATTTAGGCTCAAATTGTACAATAATCCTTTTACAAGGGAGGAATTCATAATCACAATAAAAGAAACAATTTTTGATGTAATTGACAACAAAGACACTCTCAATCCATTCAAATAATAAGGAGTGATATAGTATCAAAGAAAAATAATAATAATAATAATAATAATAATAATAATAATAATGAAATTCTTAGATGAAAACTTCATTGAGGCATCTAGGACAAGTATTTGATTGAAAACCTCCATGGAGGCAATCTCAGACCTGAGAAATAAATAAATTATCCATTGGGAAAACCTCTCATATGCTTTATCAGGCAAGACACTGGTGAAAACCTGCAATGACACCTTTGTCTTGAAGAGAAAAAAGGAAAAAAATAAAAATAAAAAAATGTAATGGTATAATATTGTTTCTATTTTGAAGGTGCCAAGGCACCCCATATCAACAAGAATTTTCAAAAGAATAAAATGATTAGCAACACTAAATTCATACAATCAACTATAACAATAAAAGAGTAGCAAGCATTTCATAACGTTTTTCCACATTCAATCATTATTTTCATAATAACACTTTCCATACTATCATACATAAGGTCAAAAATAAAAAGATCATTTCTTCCCTCCATTAGTTTTAATTTCCCATTTTCCCAATTTGCATTTTTTCCCTCTTTTCCGAGTAAAAAAATGGCATACAAGGAGACATCAATTTCTACAGGGTCGTCTTCAATAAATGAAAAGTTAAGTTTCCATCGCATAATAAGTATTGTCACAACCATATCAACACTATCCGATCTCTATAAAATAATCAACATGATCTCATCTTCTGCACTATTTGCACGAATCCTACAAGATCCCCTGCATCCTGTATGAAAAACTACAACAACATATTTTATGCCATTCAAAGAAATTATACAATAACAAAAGTCATCAAAATAATCTTGCAGTAGAAAAAAATTTGAAAATCCATCGCTTCCACGATCCTACGGGATACATTGTTCCTATAGATTAATTCCAACAACCTGTAAAAACACTTCAAATCGACATTCACAGCGATCAACACGTTCATCAACCAACAAAAGATCCTAAAGGTAAACCTAAGGTATTACTATGAATTTCTCCTTTCTCTACTTTTCATTTTGCAACATACAAACATTCAAAATCCATAAATATTACTCATGGTCAATATTTAAAGTAAGAAAAATGTGACATGAATGAGGTCATCCTTGTACATCATGTCAGGGGGGAGCATAATTCATGGTTTAAACATGTGATCAAATAATTGACACATCATATGCAATGGAGAATCATTCAAATCAAACTCAAATATCATGATAGCGTGGGGTAATAAGTATGTATTCATCATTTCGAGAGACGGAGATAAGACAACATAAGCCCAAAATTTTCCCTCATAAGTGAGAGTAAGGGATGCTAGTCACCATTTTCATTTTTTTCTAAAACATAGAGAGTATTCAGCAATGCAAAGGACTATGAACAAAATCCAATAGAAGGGGTTCAATTCAGATAAGGAACATGTAAAAAATACTCTAGGGTTCTCTACAAAAACGTAGTAGTTGACTATTCAGTTTTTCTGTAGCATCCCCGGCCACCCACAAGTCGGGGCATGCTACCTTCAAGCCCTCCCTTGGACTTCTTTCTCTTATCGATACCTTTTTAAAATTTAAGGATGCATAAAAGAAAAGACGTTAACGACACGCACAACAATATCCAACAAGCATGCATAATCTAAAGATTCAATTAAATGGTAATTAAATATACAACGCAAATACATTCATATACATGTAAATGATACCATAATAGAGAGTACTTATCTTTATAAAAAACTGATACCAACTGGTTGCAGACCAAGGACATTCCACCCAACTGTAGACACCACTAGTACAAATCTCAACAATAGTGTCACCTATGAGCCAAGGCTATGAATCCACAAGGCCGGTTCCAGAGTGTACTTGGGTTCCCAAACCAATCAGCTATCAAGCTCTCACAGGTTTCCCAACACCCACAACAATCCAAGTACCTAGCTCTCTTGTACCTAGCATGTACCACCCTAAGAGAATGGACCTCCACTCTTCTCTACCACATAGTCCCTCTCCTTTTATTTTGGGGCCTCCAACACAGCTGGTCTGGAATCTCAATGATGGAACTCTCAGGACTCGCAGTTGTGAGCAAAACAAGGCACAGGCCAACGCATCTCAGACATGCAGGCCCCAAGTCACTGCTATATTTCACCAGTGACCATTACATCCAACTATCCTATGGCTAATTCTTAGTAGTTCATTTCCCTTTCCAAGCCAAGACGCAGGTGAGGATGGATCAATGGATGGGTAAGTGGGTGCATGTAAGTGCGTGAGGGAAATGAAGGAACGTACAAGAAATTAGCAAACAATCCATCAGTCCCAAGACCAATGACCATCGACCCCCGACCAACGACCAACCCCATAATTAGACCAGGGATGGATTTAAGTATTTTTGTGGGGAAATCAAGAACCTCGTGGCCTTCCCCAAGAATTTCACTTAACCGATCCCCTTCCTTAGACAAAAAGAGTAATTAAAATAGCATTAAAAACTTATCCCCTCAAGCTCCCCCTCTTGTGGAATCATATCTCCCTATAACTCTAGTCCTTGTGCGTCTAGTAGCCAGCCATGTATTATTTATTAATAATGATAAAAACACATGTCTTGGGCACACTGGCATTTTAATAATTGTTTGGGTACTCTGGCCTCTCAACATTGTAACAATACATTATTTAAAATGGGGGTTCAAAACTTGGGGTGTTACATCCCCTCCCCCTTATTTTGGCACTATCCTTAGTGCATATACAAAATAGAGATCAAAATCTCAAATTTATTCAAAAAACTACGGATACTCTGCCCGCATGGCATCTTCATGCTCCCAGGTAGCATTTTTAGGACCGTAGTAGGTCCAGTGAACTTTTACTAGCTCTATAACTCACGTCTAGAGCATTTTTACCTTTCTCTCCAATACCCGCATTGGCTGAACCTAAAAATATCCCTCCATCTCTACCTAAATCAGACGCCAATAAATAACATGGTTAGGATCGTGTACATATTTATTTAGTAAAGAGACATGAAATGCATTATGCACATTCATGGAAGAAGGTAATGCAAGCATGTATGCAACTGACCCTATTCTATCCAATATTTCAAATGGACCACATAATTTGGCTGCCAGATTTGTACAACTACCCAATTTCAAAGAGATTTTCTTGGGGTTCACTTTCAAAAGTACATGCTCCCCTACTTCAAATTCTCTACATGTCTTGTTCTTGTCTGCATAAACTTTGTGTCTATCCTTAGTTTCCTTTAAATTCTGCTTGATCTTGACCACTTGGTCTTCCATGTCCTTGAGCAACTCCAGCCCAAGTACCACTCTATCTGTTGGGTTGTCCCAACTTACTAGAGTATCACATTTCCTACCGTACAAGGCTTCAAATGGGCTCGTTATCAAAGAATTTTGATACCCATTATTATATGAAAACTCAACCAAGTTTAAGTAATCTTTCCACTTAGATGGCTTATCCATCACATACATTCTCAGCATGTCTTCAATTATTCGATTGACCCTCTCTATTTTCCCATCTATCTAGGGATGATATGTTGTGCTAAAGTTTAAATTTGTGAAAAATCCTTTAAAAAATCCCCTACATAAAATGGAAGTAAACTTTGTATCTTTGTCCGAGATGATTTGTAATGTCCCCACTTTGGGACATCATCACAGTGCAAAGATTTATGATGACCAGAGTAGCCAGATGGATGTTATAACGAGTATAGGGGTATTTGAGAAGAATTG
>JZKD02S2273176.1:3069-14094 GCA_000966675.3 Picea glauca
ATTAAAATAACATTACTAATATAAATTACAACTAATGGACTAAAGCCGACATAAATAAAATAGCATTACTAATCTAATATGCCCCAATTAAGGGGTAATGAGCCAATATTAGGGCTTAACAAAGTGTCTTTAAATTCCTCCTTTCTAAAATCAACACAAGGATGTAATGATGAAAGGACAAGCAATCAAAAAAAATTGATACACTCAACAAGCAACCAAATCAAACTTTCAATGAAGATAAAAGTAAAAAATGACGAGAAAGTATTAAATCAAATGTAAATAAACAAATGTCTTTCCAGTCAACAAGCAATCCAAAAATGTAATCAATCCAAAACATTAAAATCCAATCAACATAATTTCAATCAATCAAGCACTCAGATTCGGGATCAGAGATTATATCCCTGTTGATAAAAGTAAAAAATGAAAGTGGAAAATAACTAAGAGAGGTGTTCGATCTCTGAAAACCAATCAACAACAAGCTAAACACTCAGGAGACAATCAAGAAATGGCATTAAAAGTTCCTCCCATCTTGATAAAGAAAAAGTGGGTATCAAGAGGTGGTCAGACCCACACCAAAAAAATTTGCAAATGCCGTGGCGACCCAGAAATAGGTTACACTATGAAAATAGAGCGTTTCCGCAGGCCATAACCAACTAGGGTGCTGAAAGATCGCACTAGGATAAACAGTTAGGGCACGAAAATCAAAGGTTTTTGCAGGCTGTGTATGGACTACAGAGCGAAAGTGTTTGCAAATAAATAAATTTTGAAAAAAAGATGGAAATTCTGAGGAAACTTTCAGGTCCAGAGAGTCTTGTTGGATCTCCCAAAGACTCAGAGACTGAAACAGAATGAAAAATATAGGCTAAAAGAAAATGGTCCACAAAAAACCACAAATAAGTCGTATCCCCAGTGGAGTCGCCAATTTTGTTATTGGATAAATCGGTAGATGCAGACATGAACTAATCCCCCTAGATCTACCTAGATCTAGAACAAAACGAGACGGAACATCACGCTTTCCCTAAGTTGTGTTCATTGAGTTTACTACCAAATAAGGACTAGATAACATACCTTTTGAATCACTTCCTTCTATCTTTGGTGTCCCTGCTTCACCCTAGTGTTCCTGTGAAATCAGATCTGCAATAACACAAACCAACCAACATGAAAGCAACAATAGTAGAATTCAATGAAAACCTAAACATGTGATCAAGGAATCATGTAATAAAATACTAATCATTTTATGGGAAAGAGACATTCCACCATATTATATTAATGAAAAGTGGAAGATACAACCAAATTTCCTTGATGTCGCAAGTTCCCTTTTCGTGTTCTTTCATTCCAACACACACATACACTTGCTCTAAAATTCGCATGAAGATAATACACAAAATATTGATGAACAAATGGAGACCTGAAGCATCACTAGAAACAAGATTCTTCACACAATCTTCAGCCCATTCTTTCATCAATTCTCTGCTTAATCTTGCTTAACCTTTTCCATGAGAAGCCCCTCCTTATATAGGAGAAGGTGAAGTGGTTAAAGGGATGAGGATGATCCCACCAAATTAGAGAAACCAATAGGATCGCAACCATATGGACACCACCTCACATTCTAGAAGATTCCCCTTCTAGAAACTTCGTGAAACCCCTTTCCTCATTTAGCTTTGGAACGCCACCACACCCTACCTATATAATAGCCTGCGGAAACACCGCGGGCCAACTATAGAGAAGATTGTGGAAATCATAGATTGCTGCACTGTGTAATAGATGCAGCCTGCATACCCTTTCTAAATAACAATCTTGTAGAGGAGGAAAGAAGTTTCTTTTCTCAGGCCAATGGTAATTTTGGGAGCCTGAACACATGCTTGTGAAATCATCATTAGGGTGAACAAAATAATGTGTAACACAGGGGATTCACCAAGTGTGGTGTCAGCGAAGAAGATGCATGCCATTTTCAGGCGAGAGGAGATAGCTTATGCAGTTGAATTCTTTATTATGGATAGTAAGGGAGAGACAAGCAAATCATACCCTCCAAATATACAAAAAATCCTTCACAAGCTCAAACGAGTCTTTGATCCTATTCCTCTAGGACAACCACTAGATAAAGGGTTTGAGCATATTATAGAATTGGAAGAAGGGGCCAAGCCGGTCATTACTACACCTTATAGGCACCCAAAGAAGAATAAATATGAGATAGAGAGTGTTATCAAGGAATTGTTACCTATGGGACATATCAGGCCGAGTTCAAATCCATTTTCATCATCGGTTGTGTTGGTAAAAAGAAGGATGGAACCATGCACATGTGCATAGACTATTGAGCATTGAACAAAAGGACCATTCAGAACAGGTACCCCATTCCCTGGATGGATGAACTCTTGGATGAGCTTCATGGTGCAGTTTACCTTACTAAGATAGATCTATGCTCAGGCTATCATCATATCGGGATGAGAGAGAAGGATGTACATAAAATTGCTTTTAGATGTCACTTCGGCCACTATGAGTTTCTTGTGATGCCTTTCGGCCTCACCAATGCTCATGCCAAATTTCAGTCATGTATGAACCATGTGTTCAATAAGCAACTAAGGAAATATTTTCTTCTCTTCTTTGATGACTTATTGATCTATAGCAAGACATGGGAGGACCATTTAAGGCATGTGGATGAAATTATGGGCATCATGGAGGAGCAGTCCTTATATGCTAAAGAGTCTAAGTGTCAGATTGGTATGACTGAGGTTCTGTACTTAGGACATATTGTTAGGGAAAATGAGCATAGGTTCATCAATAAACAAGCTACCATCAATTGACCTACCCCAAGGATATTCACAAAAACCAAAGGGTTCCTTGGTATTTGCATCTACTACAGAAAGTTTGTCAAGGGATTCTCCCAGATTTGCGCTCCTTTGATAGACTTAACCAAGAAAGGGAATTTCACTTAGAGTGATGAAGCACATGTCACGTTTGAGAAAATGAAGAAGGTTATGTGTACTTTCCTGGTACTTTCCCTACATGATTTTTCTCAACCTTTCATATTAGACTATGATGCATCAGGTGCAGGAGTAGGGGCTATCCTTATGTAAAATAGGCATCCTATTGCCTATGATAGCCATAAGTTGAGAGGCCTTAAGTTTCTCTACACAATCTATGACAAAGAGATATTGGCCATAATGCATGCTTTGTCCAAATTTATACAGTACTTAGATGGAGCGAAATTTGTAGTAAGAACTGACCACAATAGCCTCAATTACTTTTTATCTTAGAAGGACTTGAACGAGAGACAACAAAAGTGGGTAAGAAATATTCAAGCTTACAATTTTGATATTGAATATATCAAAGGCAAGAATAATGTAGTTGCAGATGCCCTGTCAAGAAGACCTTCAACATATTCTATGACAGAAATATCAGTAGATTGGAAACCACGGTTATTGGTGGAGTAATCAAAGAACATGTTTGCATGTGAGTTGATGGATGGGAAACTATAGGATGATAGGTACAGGGTCATAAATGAAATCATTTATTACAAATGAAGGATCTATTTGGTACCCGGATATAAATTCAAAAGAAAGGTGCTCCAAGCCTTCCATGATGCACCAATAGCAGGTCATCAAGGGTTCCTTAAGACATACAGATAGGTAAGAGAAAGGTTCTCTTGGAAAGGACTCAAAGGAGACATTATGCACTACATCAAGGAATGTGCTACTTGCCAACATAATAAATATGAGCACTCATCCAGCATGACTCTTCAAACCCCTTCCAATACCATAGAACAAATGGGAGGGTATCTCAATCGATTTCATCACAAATCTTCCCAAAGCGCAAGGTAAGGACTGCATATTCATAGTTGTGGATTGGTTGACCAAGTTCAGTCATTTCTTTGCCATATCCATGGACTAAAATGCATCACAGGTAGTTGAGTTATTCTTCAGAGAGGTATTTAGGATGCATAGCTTACCTAAGAACATTATTAGTGACAGGGACATAAAATTCATGAGTACCTTTTGGCAGGAACTGTCTAGATTGGTGGGAAATAAATTGACTCCTAGCACTAGCTACCATCCCCAAACTGAAGGGAAAACTAAAATTGTCAACAAATGGATATATGGTTACCTAAGAAATTATGTAGCAGGACAACATAAAGATTGGGTCAAATGGCTTTACTTGAGGGAGTATTGTTACAATACCACCTACCACATGTCCATTGACATGTCCCCCTTTAAAGATTTATACAGTTATGATCCTCTTACTTTTGAGGATATTGTATTTGGGGAAAGTAAGGCACATGTGGAAAAGGATGGATCCAGGTTAATCATGACATCATCAGAGAACTCAAGGACAATATCCATAGAGCGCAAAACCAATAGAATTTATACACGGATAGGAAAAGGGTGGAGCACACTTTTGAAGTTGGTGACATGGTCTACTTGAGATTTCATCTATACAGACAAGCATATATCAAGAAGAGTGGTCTTGAGAAATTACAACCACACTTCCATGGTCCATATGAAGTGCAAATAATAATTGGACAAGTGGCATATGAATTGAAATTACCCCCAGGAAGTAAAATCCACAATGTTTTCCATGTGTCATGTTTGAAAAGAGCATTGGGTCAACATGTACTAGTCAATGATACATTTCCACCAGTTGATGAAGAAGGGCATATAAACTTAATACCATAGGAGATCTTAGAAACCTGGTTGAACAACTAAGGATCAGAGAAATTAAATAATATTTGGTTCAATGGAAAGATTTTCCCATAGAATATGCTACTTGGGAAAGTGAACGAATATTGCAAGAAACTGGTTCTGGATTTCTTTAGGGCAAGCAATTTCCAGTAGGGGAGACTGTAATATCCCCTTCTCATTGACATAAGAGCTCAAGGATGTAGTAGTCTAACTACCCCTCTAGATTATAGTCCAAGACAAATAAGGGGAAGGCAAGTATGGTTTTGTCACTAAGAGATCTAAAGTTATATTATTAAAGTGACATTGGTAAAAGGCTAAGGAAGAATTAAGTGACAGAAAGGAAAATTAAATTAAAAAACTTAGCAAGTGGGAAAAAACAACTCAATGAAAAATTAGAAAAAGGAGGTATAAAAGAAAGATGAGGGAACACCTCTCAGGATCCAATTATCATTATTCACTTTCACTTTGCACTCTTGAGCTAGACAACTTACATTTTGAGGGTTATGAGTGAAAAAACCCTAGAAACCAACAAGGAGGTGAAATATTCCTATGTTCTTGTTTCAAGCTTGGCCAAGGAGGTGAAAGATCCCTCCCTCACCATTCTAATCCAGGCACAGGTATTCAACATGCAATATTTGGAGTTTGATGTACAGATATGAGGGTTTTCCAATAGTAGGGTGCACCATGGAAGAGAAAAAGCTCGATTTTCTTAGAGGAGACTTGATTTGCATTTATCCACTATTGGAGGTCTATTTCTAGGTTCATAGTGCCCTTTTTCAACCTTTACACAAAGGATTTTCCTATTGGGTGATTTTATTTGGCTCGGGACGAATTTATGAAGGAGGGCGCAACTCCCATTGAGGATACTCTTAGATCTGAAGGAAACCTTGGGGTTTTTCACTTAAACTTGGATCCTCCCTACTCTCTAGCTCCTTATCTACAATTTGAGGTTATTTTGGTAGAGTTTGGAGGCCATTTTCCAGGAGGCCAGAATATTTGAGCATTTCCAACCAGTCATAGTTGTACCAGTTCCAGATCCAACCATCCAGGACCGTACCAGCAGAGATTTGAAGGATTCTATTCAGGAAGGGAAAGAAATTAATCTTGTAATCAACTATATTCAGTGGGTGAATACCTAGGGTCTCTATATCTTTTCTATTGTACTATATCTATAGATCCATGTATGAGGATCTATTCTAATATTAAATAAAGGTCAGATCTGAAGCTTACTGTCTTGTTTGTGTATTTCTTTCCTTGAACAGTGTTTCAATCTTGTTATTATGTCTTCAATGAAATAAAAATACAAGAAAAAATCTTCAACACACCTTTCTGTAATCATAACCTGCAAAAATCAAATAACTACAAATGACAACAAACCCAAAAAGTAGGGAACCAACTCCCCATCAGGGCGATCGAGAACCTGAGTTTGAAGATCATCGTTCTTGTACTTAAATGGATCATAGGGTCGGCCTCGTTGCATCAGGCATCAAGGTCACTGATGTTCTACTCAATGGAGTGCTTATGACCCATAATTTATGATTGGTGCACCTCACTACTGGCTAACATGAAGAGCCAGTTGATAGATTGCAAACAAGGTAGAAAGAGGAAATTCGAGTTCACATCTATCTTATGTTGGTTTTTATTTGAGCGGGTTCTAGGATTGATCCCTAAAGTCTAGATCATTCCACATAGACCGTACGATCCAACCATGTCATGGTGGACCGAGGTGATGAGGTGGTTGGGAGGTGGTAGGGTGCCAACCCCCTACAATGATGAGTTCTTCTTATGATGGCATCAGTAGGTGATAGCCCTGGATGACTACCCTTATGTAGGGATTGACTACAGAGGATATCTTGACATGCCATTGCCAGTAGGTTCCGCCTACGAAGATACAGGTATGATTTTTTTTTTTTATATTTCATTTTTTTATGTTTTCTTTAAAAGAGTAAAAAAAACACAAATAATTTTGGATGGTGTCAAGTATTCAACAAAAAGGCTTTGTTATGCGGATGTGGGTCTGTGACTACCAGATGGATTCACATGACATCGGTGGAGGAACCAGGGGGATGAGCTAGCGGGAGGAGATGCGAAGAGAGTGCTTCAAAATGTGTAGGGGAACCTGTCTCATTTGACGCATAGGATTCCAATGGTTCATGTAGAGGATATGCCAGAGGCGATGCAGCCGCAGGTGGTAGGTGTGCCTCGTGTGTGGGTGCGATTCTTATGGAATCTCACAAAGGCCGTAGTATGCTATCATGACACACATCTGGCTCCACATGTGTATATTTCATGGTCATTATATCTATCAGATGTATATGTATTTTGAGGGTGTGAGCCCCATTTTGTACTATGACACCATATTTTTTGGAGAGATGAAATATAAAAACATTAGTCTTCGGATTTACTTATATATGATACAATGTGTACATTGATGTGTTTTATTTACTTTAGTCTTGTGACAAATTCCAATCTAGGACATAATTAACATATGCATCAGATACATAATTAGAACTTCTAGGTATGTGATTATAAGTAATAAAATCAAAGTGGCATTCCAAAATTCGTACCCATAGGAATTGTCGAAGTAGAGTAGGGTCTTGCACACGATAATTGTCTTTTAACTGGCATACTACTATCTGGGAGTCCACGTGAACTTCTAAAGATCGAACACCATGAGAAATGACATCGTGTAAAATCTCTATAATGGTGTTATACTTAGCCACATTGTTCATTGATGGCCCTAGAAAAAATCCACATGAAGACACCAGTTGACCCTCGGGTGATTAAATGACCCAAGTGACGGAAGACAAGTTCCATGTATGATGACTGGCACCGTCTGTGAATCCTAAGTAAACAGGAGATTTCGTTGATATCTGCCAACCAAAGGAAAACTCGATAAGCAAGTCGAATGACTCAAAGGAAAAGATATATATACACTAAGATACACTAGTATATAAAGAGTCACGCTCAAGCTTGAGGGCTCAAGCATAATATCTTTTCAGGTAGAGCCCATTTTTAGGCTCGGCCAACATAATTCCTTCATAATCTTCTAATTCATATGCTCCTTTTTCCAAAACATGTCGCACTATATAAGGATCGTGCCAGATGGGGTTAAACTTGCCTTCCCCCAATGGTTCTTTGGTTTGGTCATACAGGAGGACCAAGTCACCCTCAATGTACTGTCGAGGATAGACATACCTATCGTATTGAACCTTGACAGGTCGTTTATTCTCTTTGATAGTTGTAGAGGCATCTCGACATTGCTCATCTAGATGTTCTAGGTGTATGAGGCGTTCTTCAAGAATAAAAGTGTCAGGTAGGAGATCAATTGCCAACTTGAGTGAATGGATTTCACATTCAATTGGAAGGATCAAGTCCACACTGTGTACTAACTAAAAAGGAGAAAAACCAGTGGAAGTCTTAACAGAGGTTCGGTATGGCCAAAGTGCAGGGTAAAGCATAATATGCCAGTCAAATTTAATCCAACTGACAGTTTTTTGCAAGATGGTCTTGACAGATTTATTCACAGCCTTTACTTGTCCATTTTCCTGGGGATAATAAGGGGAGGAATGATCGTTCCTAAACCCCAGTTTTTATGCTAATTCCTTCATCATTTCATTCTAAAAGTGACTACCATGATTAGTGACAATCTCCTTTGGAATTCTGAATTGGGATATAATTTGATTGAACACAAAAATGTTGTCATCTTACCATCAGATTTAATAGTAGCCATGGAATCTTCCCATTTAGTGAAGTAGTCCACGACCATGATAATATGTTGATTCCCCCCAGTATAAGTTAGGTTACAGTGCATAAAATCCACCCCCCACTTGGTGAATGGGCCGACAGTGATGACCGGATGAAGAGGGGATGGATGCAAGTGCATTTTCCTAGTGAAGACCTAGCAAGGGTGACACTTCTTGACCACTTCAACACAATCCTTAAAAATTAATGGCCAAAAATAACCAGCTCGCAATATTTTTTGGGTTGTCACAAGCCCAGATAGATGACCACCACAAGCCCCATTGTGATGTTCATTAATAACAAACTCAACTTCCTCGTGAGCCAAGCAATGACACAAAATATTATCTACACCTCGACGATACAAAGTGTCGTCGATAATAATGTAGTTTTTAGCTTTATGTCATATAGGTCGTCGATCGTCTCTCAAATGATGATGAGGTAACTTCAAGGTTTGAAGATATATTAAAATGTCTCCATACCAGGGGTCTAAAGATGAGATAAGAAAAATATGTTCATCCATGAATGAATTGACATGGATAATGTCCTCATCTAATCTAGGGAAGTCTAATATCATCTCGACAAAAAATAGCGATAGACTTCGTCGAAGCAAAGTCAAGGTCAAACTCTTGCAAAATGACAATCCACTTATTGTATTTCCCCCCTATGATATGCCTAGTAAGGATGGATTGAAATGGATTGACATCAGCAACTACAATAGTTTTGCAAAGTAATATATAATGTTGTAATCTTTGAACCGTGTGTATGGCATCCAAGGCTAGCTTCTCAACGTGAGAGTACTTAAGCTCAGGACCAAATAAGTTTCGACTAAGACAATAGACAACATGCTCATGGAGCTCATCGTCTTCCTAAACTAGAACCATACCAATCATCCCTTCGGATGCGGTGATATAAAGAAAATAATATCTATTGCTTTCAGTAGGCTTCAACAGAGGCGTTGATACCAAGGATTTCTTAAGAGCATCGAAGGATTCATGGGATCACTCATCCCATATAAACAAAGTATCCTTCTTCAAAAGACACATGAAACCGTTACTTATATTGGCATAGTTCACTATGAAACGATGTAAGAAGTTAGATTTCCCCCATAAACCCTGAACATGATGAATGCTGCGCAGGGGAGGCAACCAAAGTATTGCCTCAACCTTCATAGGATCCACGAAGATCCCATTCTTAGAGACTAATAACCCCAAGAGACATCTATACCTAATGCAGAATATGCACTTGTGAGGGTTTAAACGGACGTGATAATAATGACATCTCTCAAATACTAGTCAAAGGTGAGTGGAATGATCTACTCTCTTGCAAGAGTGAGCAGTGAGATCGTCAAGAAAAGCTTCGACAATGTGTTTGAGATCGTGAAAAGCAAAGGTCATGGCGTGTAGGAAGGTTCCTCCAATGTTTTTAAGGACAAAAAGAATTTTCCAATATGAAAAAGTAACCCAATGAAAAATAAATGTCATCTTATGTTGATCCTCAGGTTTGATCTGAATTTGATTATATCCTGAAAATCTATCCATAAAAGAAAAAACCTCACTTTCGGCACACTCATCGAGAATCTAATCAATGAAAGGTGTCAGGAAGTTGTCTTTAGGAAAATTGTCAGGTCTCAAAAATTCATACACAGACGGATGGTTCCTTGTTTCTTATTCATGGTAATGGGATTGGACACTCATTCAGTCAAAGGAACTGGGTAGATGAAACCAACATAGAGTAGTTTCTCCACCTTTGCCAATAGGTTTAGCATCCAGGTAAGTCTTGACTTCATGTTCGACAATACGAGGGTTGATTCCTGGCATCTCTTCGTATGACCAAGAAAATACATCATGAAATTTCTTGAAGAGATTGTCGTAGATATGAATTTCTTTAGGCGAACAATATGCATCAATATATACATGTTCAATCTTACCAGGAACTCGAGAGATGTTGATAGTGATGGTAGGAGAAATATTCACCATGTTTCCTTTGACATAAATGCCATGCGTACCTAGTGGAACTACGACGTGACCGACCATCTCACTCAAGGTAGATCTAAAATTGTCTTGTTCGATCCTAAATAGTTATGGGAGGAAGTAAGAGTGATGATGCATATCATCCCATGGCCTATCAGGACCATTTATGGCCTCTAATATGGCTTCATCCGAAGTTAAAGTATCATCGAGGTAATCATGTGGGAAAGATGATGAAGTGGCCCATACGAGCTGAAGAGAAGGATCCTCCTTGTCTCTATGCAAGAAGACAAGATCTAGGTCAGTAGTAGAGTCAAGAATAGCATGATATGCTATCTTTGTCGCTGACAGTGGCATTTCCATTTCAATATGTGATCGACCTTCACAAGACATGGTCGGGGAAGGTAGGGTCCAAGGATCGTTGAAGTATGAAGTACGGAAAGGAACGAACCTCATTGATGAAAAATACCTACTGGACATGGCATAAATGTGATGAATTGGTGTTGTGAAATCAAAAGTACCCATGAGGGAGGATTACATTTCGACACCAATATCCTCAGTTGTCAACTGAGAATTGTAGGTCACTGGGATCGACGGTCCAACTAATGCATTGGGACTAACATGCACAAAGGGTAACT
>JZKD02S2273176.1:19114-30760 GCA_000966675.3 Picea glauca
AGGTCTTCTTACATCCGCCTTATTCTATTTTATTGAAAGGTCTTATTAATATTGACCTTTATTACATCCGAATACATTAATCTACCTATGTGCGGGTTAGGACCTTAACAGTAACTGATCAATCGTCACTATTGTCCCTTCATGAGGAAAATATAAAGTGCGGAAAATAGATGATATGACTGCGGTCATGGCATAAGTCTAATTACGCCCTAACAATAAATTATAGTCAAGGGGTGCATCAACCACCTCAACATCCACCTCCACTGTCTTTCCACCAAAATGGACCAGAAAGGTAGGAAGAATTTCATGGGGATAAAAAGAATGACCATCAAATGCATTCAACATAGTTGGAGATTGAGAGAGGTTTGGAGAGCCAATGGATTCCCAAAAGGTTAGGGACATCACACACATTGCAGGGCCTTCATCAATAACAATATGTTTGATGGTATATTTTGAGTAATCCACCTGGATCTGAAAGGCAACGTGGTAAGGAAAGCGATATTGAGCATCCATAACGTCAAACTTGATAACCTTTGAGCTGCATGGGTCTAGAGCTCCTAACGCAGATAACAAGGAATTCCTTTGTGAAGGACATGTCTGGAGCACCTCCAAAGCCGACATCGCACACAGGGTTTGACCCAGATCCCCGACAATCAAATAATTTTGGGAACCTATAGCATTAGGGTTGTGGGTAGATATTTTTAGTACTCCTTTCAGAATACGAGGCAGAGGCTCTAGATTTTCGATCTGCAAAGGTGTTTCCAGAGGAGGGGGAGACTCTGGACCTAGAACAGTTTGCGAGGAACTGTAATCATGAGATCGAGTGGCTATATTGATTTGAGACTTGACCATATTTACACATAGATGGTCACCTTCGTGCATCAGGGGGGTTTTGATTCCCACTCGGCACATTACTGGTCTTAGAGGAGCTCGAGGCCATGTGTTGATTATGTGGAAACTGATTAGTCAGCACAACAATAGGTTGAGATAAGAGCCTCACGACTTCTTGAAGTTTGGGGCATAAGTGGGTAAGGTGATCATCTGTACAAATTTGATAAGGAAACTTCACCTTCCTATTTTCTTTCTTTCCCTCACTAGAATTAACCTTCAATATATCATTGTTAGCGTTTTCCTTGGTTCTGTTATCATTTCTCAAACCCTTATGAGTACCTCTTCCTTTCCTTCTATTCCTGCCTGGTTGTTGGTTACCATTTGGGTTGGTCGACGACTGTATAGAATGCACATCTGCCAACTGAGTGGGAGTGCAGGACACAGACGAAGTTGGTCTTGCTACAGATTGGCTTAGAGACAACTCCTTCAACTGGTTCATCACCAAGTCTGCAGACTTAGTATTTGCAAAGCCTATATTTCTATCGGCATGAGGCCCAGGGTTTTGTCTTGGGTCATAGTTTGACCTCGGTGCATCAGGAATAATTTCATATAACATCCCAGACATGGAATATATGAGGTCCAAATGCTTGGCTTTGAAAATAGCTTCTTCCTCAGAGGTTACCCCGGATGTAGAAACATCCTTCTAAATATAAGGCAATAGGGATTTCAGGAACCATTCCAACAAAAACTATGGAGGAATGTAGGTTTTAATAAACCTCTTCCATTTGCACCACTCTTGGATGTGGTCCGAGATATGTATGGCCTTATCTTGGCGAAGGGCCGACATGAGTTCTATGCTAGCATCGTAATGAATTGGCAACTGGAAGTGGTTGAGAAAGACTAAAACCATCTGATTAAAATTCCCATATGTTCCCCCCGGTAGCTCAATGTACCATTTCATTGCAACTCCTTTGAGGGTGCGTTGAAAAGGTCTCAAACAAATAGAATCATCATTAAGAGAATTGGATGAGCACCAGAGATGAAAAGTAGTGACGTGATCACCTAGATCCTCACCAATTTTTCCTTCGAATTTCAAAATATCCGTAGGAAGATTAATGGGGACAAGGGGCCATGATGGATCATGATGCACCAGGTCATTCATTAACCTCGAAAAGTATGGAAACTTAAGTTTTTCAAAAAATGGGAGTCAGGGTTGCAGAATTTGAGCCCATGCTCCTGGGAAAGATTGATGCTGAGGGATTGCAGCCCATCCAGGGTTCCGGTATACACCATGGGTCTGTCTAGGAGTATAATATCCTCCTCTGAACTTATTCACAAGAGGTTGGCTGGGCACCATGCCTGTAGGAATATTATAATGAGGGTTATAAATATTGGCCCCAGCTAGAGGAGCTCCAAGTTGGGGGTTGCCCAAGTATGAAACTAACCTCCCCGAGGTGTAAATCTGGAGGATAGAGGTGGATTTGTTATACCAAATTTATTAGTCAGAATCGGTGTAGAGGAGGAAAAAGTAAAGGACAGAATAGAGGAAGTAGCTTGTCTGCCCGGTTGATTACTCCATCTAGAAGCAGTGAGACCACAATTAGACCTGAAGAAAAATGGAGGTTGACCCCTGACCGAAGGATTTGTTTGGGGAATTTGAGTTCCACCAAGTGGGAGAGGAGTATATGAAGGGGTCACACCCCCAGGTCGAATACTAGGATTTGTATTAGTCGTTTGAATGGAGGATGAAAGTTGTAATGTCAAGTTTTGCATACCATAAGAGAAAGGGTTAGAGGCTGTAGGATGGCATGAGAATTATATCTAGGTGAACCAAAAAGATACCTAAAAGGGTTCGTTACTATGGGTTGAGTAGAAACCACATGATGGATAGGAGTGATGATGGGAACCTTCACCACCACAACCACAGTGGTCGAAGGAGTTCCATTAGCTATAGTAGGTATGGCAGTCGAAGGACTCCCAATATCTTTTTGACTCAACTCAGTACTCATACTTTTATAATCACAAGTCTGATAGGTGGAGGTATGTGTACCACGTTTGATAACTTTAGCCATTTTAGAAGGCAAAGAATCAAGATGCAGTGGTAACTTCAAAAAATGGTGATATCAGTGAGGAAATTGGTCTGGCTCCACGATGACTCAAGAATCGAGATATAGAAACAAAATCCTAAGGACAACTAATAATCAGAGTGCACACCAAAATAAAAAAAATGCCAAATGCACAAAAACATGATATAGTGGTTGAAAAGGGGCCTCTCTCACTAGAGTAGGTATGCCTCGCCCAAGAGGGGCCTCAAACTCCCTTCAAAAGATCGGAGGTATCAAAATCAGTTATAAGGGCCCTCGTGGGATTAACAATGTAGTCAGTCAGATCCCCCCAGAGAGGTAATCCTCCATAAAGGCTGTGTGTTGTCTGACTCTTATCTGACTCAGGGTACCTGCAGAATAACCCCTGTAAGTAAACTATGTGGCTACCTATGTCAAGAAACTAAAGCCACCACGATATAACCAATGCCCATGCAAATAGTCATATGTCAGGTCCACCATATGGGTAGGATAACAAAGACCAAAATCTTGAAAGAACCACCTCTCAAGGAGGTAAAGGTACTAGCGAGAGCCCCAAATATGAATAGATCCCTAGAAATATCTTTGACATTAATAAGGTATTAGAGGGATATCTCTGCAACCAACTTCATGTGAGCTCGTGATTAACACAGGTGTGAGTGGATCCTCCTGACGTCACTAATTACACAAAGGATTTGACCACTCCCTGGTCAGAGACATATGTTGAGTTTAATAGACTTGGAGAATTTTACTCACAGAATCCTATTCCAAGGCCCTATATCCTAAGCCTGTTTGTGTACTCTGAAAAATAAAATCGTTACTAATCAATTTTAATTAATCAACGATAATTTTAATGGTTTTGTTTAATCAAGAGATGTGGTCGTGAAACTAATGATGTTGTGACTCTGCATATAAAATAAATGAATATGAATATAATGCAAAGTCCTAAATTTAAATTCTCAAGAGATGATAAGCTTTTCAAATGCAACTTCTACAATTTCAATAATATGCAATCTTTCCACAAATGTAAAGATCAATACTAAATAACCAAAAGAGCAAATGCCATAATGCAAAATGCATATTTTTGTATTTTCAATATAAATAAATGAAAATGCAAGGACTGAATAACAACTTGATACATAGACCCTACTATAAGAAAAAGAGACAATCCAAGTAGGATACCAAGAATCAAACACTTAGATCAAGATGCAAGGACAACCAATGAAAAATATGATAAGAAAGAAAAATTGCCCGAAAATTCAACCAAAAGAATGTTTCCTATCACTCTGTAGGCACTCAACAGTTGGGACATAGACCCAAGAAGACTCAACAACCATCAAAACTTACGCAACATACAAAAAAATTAGACAAAAATCCTAAAAAGTTGATGTACGCAATTGTTTAAGGAAAGATCGCGTATGTACGCACCCTGTAGAAGGACAACTCATGTATGTACGCGTCTATCAAGAGAAAACTCGTCTATATGTATTAAAACACTGCCAAGGAAAGGATTAAGCCAAGAAAACTCAGATATAAAGTAAAAATAGGCTATCAAGCAATCAGGCGACAATAAAACTCAGGCTAACAGAGAGAAATTGAAGGAGAAAAACACTCCAAAACCCGAAATAGAAGAATCATCCCCAATATGGTCGCCAATTCTGTTATGAGGAAAATCACTCTATGGCATGGGGTAAACCACGACAGACAGAATGACTGCAAAAATCGACTCTAATCCAAAGTATGCTATATAAATGAAAATTCTAACAAGACAAGATAAAGAGCCTACATTGTTCGGACGTTCGATGAAGACCATCATTAAGCACGTGACCCAATGCTTTATACCTGCAATTTGCCCTCAATAACCAAGATACGAGAGCATATGGTGATAATATATAGTGTTAGCACATAAAATAGCATAATCCATTAACATTCATAACAAATACGCCCATGGAATAGCAATTCAAATATTTACAAGATATCAGTTGGACAAGAAAAGAGTATTTCTATTAAAAAATGATCCACAAAAGTGTATAAGTGACAAACTTCTGTGTTGACACGTCTCAAAACCGAGAAACTAAGTCCCTTCCAGTTGGGCCTCCACCACTTCAATCCTCCACTAAAGGCAAGCTCATATAAGAGAGACAATGAGGTTCTCCAACAAAGAGGGAAGAGCTTGGGGGATGAACAATGTGTTCAGACTTTAAAGGACAAAGGGATGCAAACTCAATGTGAAGTGAAAATTTCTCCAAAGTATCTTTACTCTCAAAAGTTGAATTCTCTTCTCCTCCATGGCTTTGATATGGCCCAATTTATAGCCTTCAAATGGAACTGAAGGGCTGAGTCAGAACGTTTCGAGTATATGGAAGGTCAAGGATCATGGATCTCAGGATGTGACATGGAAACCCGACACAATTTTTAATTTTGGGCACAAAACCCGATGTACGCGGGCTATAATGGTGCAACCTGCGTATACGCATGTTGTATAACTATTAGGGCGTGCATATGTGGAAAAATATGATTTTTTAGCTCTGGGAAGTGCAAAAGGGGACTTCAAGTCTGCATAGGGAAATGGAAAGGCCTTCTGAGAAAATTGTATAGGGTGAGGCAAATCTTGCTATAATAAAGGGTGAAATTGTTGATTTCAGACAACCATAAGTTTTAGCTCTGAAATCATAATAAGGCTCGAGTATAGAGATTGGAAAGGTAATATAGAGGAAAACATGACAAAAGGATTAATTTCTCTGAGGAAACATCTAGTTGTTTCATAAAGTTCCGAGAAAATGGACAATTGACTCCGTGAAGCAATTGCTCAATTTGAAAGTTTTTCAAAAAATGTAAATTTTGGAAAAATATTTCCAAATGGTAGAGGTACATGCCAAATATGAATATCATGTAAGGAAGACTACAGATGATCATGATGGTTCCTATGCATAGGTATAGAGGCACATTTGGAGTGCAAGCCTGGCAATAAAAAGGGGTTGAGCTTTTAATAACAGGGTAATTGTTGATGAACAAAGGAACACTCAAGGATAGAGTCACTACTACATATGACCAAAATTTCCACGGTTGTTCGTTGTTATTTCCACACATATCCGTCGCAATTTCCACGGAAGCAAAGACTATTTTTCGTGGAACTTTTTTCGTCGCTATATCCATGAACCGATTTTTTGTGGAAATAGAAACGACATAAGGCCACCACGCGTCATCATCCTCAAGATAGGTTTACCTTGAAAAGCGTGGAAATAGCAATGAAATATCGTCGCAATAGGGACGACAAACCATGCCAAAGTAAAAAACTAACTAACAACTTACGACGCAGATTCCATATGTGCGACGAAAAAATGTAGAAAGTTGCGACGAACTTTCGTCGCTATTGCCACGAAAATCCTTGAATCACCAACAATTTACGATGCAGATGCTATATGTGCGACGAAAATGCATGGAACATTGTGACGAACTTTTGTCGCTATTGCCACGAAAAATCTTGTACAGTAAAAAATGTTGCGACGAACTTTCGTCGCTATTGCCATGCTTTCTATAGGTTTTAAAAATAAATAAATCTACATGAGAATCTACATGAAGAGTTGGAAATAGTTGTAGAGAAGCAAATTTGTATAGTTGATAAGCTAGTCCCTTACACTACTAGACTCGAGAGATAGATATTGGCTAACCATTGTAGCCACCCTATGATATATTTGTATAAACCTCACCTACTTGATAATGATGATTCTTGGCAAATTTTCCAGAATGATAGGGACATTTGTTGCTTTTTGCTTATTGATAGCAAGTTGATACTCTAATGTCATTCTCATAGACAAAAAAAAAGTTTCCCAAGGGATTACTACCTTTGGATAATTCCTTTTCCCTAAGTGATGTTGGGAGTAAGAACACATCCTCTCAAGAGGCTTCAAAGAGAAATGTATCATACACTATCCTTATGAATATTGGTGCATATGATGACCCTAAAACTTTGTCTATAAGCATTAGTTGTTTCAAGTTAGAAAATAAAAATAATATTACTTTATTCCTTGAATTCAAGGATGTCTTTGTTCTAATAAATGCCCCTTGGTAAAGGTATGTCAGTGATGAGTTTTTACCCCACCAAAATCACCTCTTTCAATTCATACATTATTTATGTTCAAAGCAAAACCAATGTGAAATTCAATCTTCCTTATAACCTCTTATACGACATCTCTCTCTTGTTATGTTAATAACTATGGAATATTGGTTGGTTGTCCATCACTATAGCAATGAGACAAATGTTACATTACAATGGTTTCCTCAATGTCACTAATAAATTTAACAATTTTGTACTTTTTATTCCTCCCATCTATAATTTTCCATAAGCATTATGTGACATTCTTTCCAATATGCATTGTGTCAAACAAATGAGACACTTTTAGGTGCTCATAGTAGGGAAACTGAATAAATTAGATGTAGTATCGCTTCATACCTTGTGGTAGCCCACCTTGACGACGTTTGGAAACACAAATGAAAATAGTTTTTTTATTATCAAAGTAAATATAAAAAACTATAACAAGTAACAAATATGGATGGAACCAAAACCAATTTGTCAATAAAACAAGATTATTTAAATTTAGACGACACATGCATTTGCTATTATCTCCATGCATATTCATTATTATTTAATCAAGTTTGTCATCCCTTCCATTGACTCTTTGTCTTGATGATGAATATTGTTATGTATTTGAAAGGTCGACATACTAAATGGATATTGTAGATACTTTGAAAGTCTTGCACTCTGAAAAAACATGCCACATAAATCTTAGAAAATTAATTACTACCTAGAATGAGAACCGATTACTGGAGAAATTAAGAGTAAATATTGAAAGAAGAGCTACAGGTTTTTTTTTTTTAAATATGTAGAGATTATAATGTGATTCACATATTTGTCACTATTAATCATATAATGTGTAACAACTAAAATTGTAGGGTGTTTGAAAAGCTAAGATTGGCTTCGATACATAGAGAGATTAGGAGAACCTGATCCACGCTAGATACCCTATCACATAACACTCTTAAATCATACCTGAAACTAGATTACAAAATTTATGATGACCTTTGGACTCTACTAGATGCCAACATGGACTTAAAAGTTGAAAAAGAAGGGTGTAAAATGAAGGATAGGTAGAACATAAAGTTCAAGAAGCCGATAAGAAGAAGAAGAACAACTCCTTATACATCGACTCCAAGAAAGTTGTGAATATTTAAAGCCACTTACAAAACAATGATGAGCTAGGTATATTGAGAAAAGGGCTTGGATTCACCATAGCCCCCAAAAACGTTCTTGTAGAAAGTATAATTTGGGGCATAGAGGACAATATTCAAGCAATGAAGGAGGTGGATAAAGAATTTTTTAGAAAATATTGTGTGTGTATTTTGAGAGCAAGGAAATTGCTGAGAAGTAATGTGAAAATGAAGGAGCATGAATCCCTTAAGAACGTAAGAAGAATGAATGACATAGTAATCTTAAGGGAGGAAAAAGGTGGGGCTACGATTGTAATGAAAAAAGAGGACTACAATGATAGGATGATTGAGCACCTCACCATGAGTGGCAACTACAAAAAGATAAGAAGCAACCTGATATAAAAAGTAATTAAGGAGGTCAAGCGGATGAGGTATGCCACTTTTTTTACTACTCCACTTTAATTAGCATTGGTATAGCATTCCCTCTAAACTAGGCACCATGTGTGCCTAGAGGACATGAATATCCTTGCAAGGGAAGATCACTATTACAAGGGATGTTTTAGAGATGCTCTAGAGATAATCAAACACCTAAGTAACTTGAACATGGATGGTGGTATCGAAGTAAGTAGAAATTGGCTCCCCATGATTAACCTGTAGAGAGCTCAATATGATTGGGTATGACACTTTTTTGACTACTCTAGTTTAATCAACAACGATAAATCATTCTCTCATATCCAGGCACCATATGTGCCCAGAGGACCCCAATATCCTTGCAAGGGAAGACCACTATTACAAATGATGTTCTAGAGAGGCTATAGAGATAATCAAGAACCCAAATAACCTAAACAGGGATGGTGGTCTTGAAGTAAGTAGGCACTGGCTCCCCACGGTTAACTTGTAGAGAGCTCAAGAGGATTAGGTATGACACTTTTTTGACTACTTTATTTTAATCAGCATTGGCGGAGTGTTCCCTAAGAACTGGGCACCATGTGTTCCTAGAGAACACCAAGATCATTGCAATGAGAGATCACTAAATTACTAGTGACATTTTAGAGATGCTCCATAGATAATCAAGCACCCAAATGACCTAAATAGGGATGGTGGTCATGAAGTAAGTACGAATTAGCTCCATGTATATGTTATATGTTATTATCGTTATGCATCTTCATTATTAATTAATAAAATATGTTGTCCCTTCCTTTGACTCTTTGTACCGATGATTAATCCTATTATGGATTTGAAACTTTGACATACTAAATGGCTACCGTGGATACTCCAAAAGTCTTGCATTTTGAAAAAAACATGCCACATAAATATTACAACCATAAACACCTAATTTCGTTGTGATTGCCAATTGTTTGTTTGGTAGAGATCTATCAACAACTTATATATTAACATGTTACCAAGGTTTGTTGTATTAATTTAATAGGGACAAGATATACCAAAAGGTGGTGAGGTTATGAAAACACTATACATTTGGTTTCATGCCTTGCCCTACCCTACCAACAAATACAACAATTGTTAATGAAATTGTTAATGTAGTGTAATGCTTTTAATATTCAAATCAATTGAAATGATTACATTCTTATGACCATGAAGATACCAATATGGAATGACAAGAGTGCACTAAAAATCCATGTGTGCATGCTTTCCAAATGCAATGCTTTGTATTAGAGATTTGTATGAGTGGTATCAATGGAAAGGATAATAACCTACATTTGTAGAGTTGTTGTTTGACACAAATTGAGTCATCAAATCATATTTGCAACAACAAAAATAGGAGGAGGAAAGACCAATGAAGTTAGGAAATCCCACAAATGGGTTTTTGAGTGTCAAAGTGAATCAAAATAATGACCAAGGTTTATATAACTAATGAGAGAAGGCACCCAAGGAACACACTTAAGTTTTAGAGATCCCAAAGAGTTCCCATGTCTAGGATAAGGTGAGGGATAATCCAAAAGGTGATCCATCACATTAGAGTAATTCTTGAGAGATATTGTATCATTGTCCAATGAATCATATATGAATGAAATGTAGGACTGAACTGCACAATGCACCTCCCAGTAGGTAGACATATATGAGTACCCAAGTGAAAATCTAATACACCACACCCCCCCCCTGTCGCAGTTGTTAACATCATCAACTAAACAATCAAGTACCAAAAGATCATTTAGGAAGAACGTCAAGTACTACATTAGACTGTCCACTATGAGAGAATCTACATTGCAAGACTTTTCCATAAACTACTCCCCCATTGAACTTCCCCTTCAATCACTTGATAATTACATAGATGGGCCAAAAAGTAATCTCTACCAAATGTACCATCCTATTGATGACAAAAGGTCTTAAAATGGGCCATTTTTTAGAAATGAGAAATTTGAGTTGTTTATTATCCAAATGGCATCGACATATGTCATCGATATATATGATACACACTTATGGAAAGTGTATGTCCATTTGATGGTTGTTGGACACATTACCATGCAAATATGTTTATGACATGTTGCCAAGTGCCAACAACCTACCATGTAAATGACTATTAGTCTCCTAAAGCACTAGAGGACCAACCCTCAACACCTTTACTAAAGACTTACTTGAACATTGGAGAGGAGAGGAAACATACTAAAAATATATATTTATGGCCCTCATTGCCATAAACATGCACAACAACATAGAATTGCTTGTTTTGCTATTGATATTGTATCTTAAATTATTTCTTTGACTAGAATAATAAAGTCATAATCTCTCCATTTGGACCTAGAATCTTGCTTCTTGGTAAACAATTGGTAAATCGCGATGTCAACTAGACTTGAGAGATAACTATTGTCTAACCATTGTAGCCACCCTATGATATATTTGTATAAACCTCACCTACTTGATAATGATGATGCTTGGAAAATTTTCTAGGATGATAGGGACATTTGTTGCTTTTTGCTTATTGAGAGCAACTTGATACTCTAATGTCATTCTCATAGACAAAAAAAGTTTCCCAATGGCTTACTAACTTTGGATAATTCCTTTTCCCTGAGTCATGTTGGGAGTAATAACACATCCTCTCAAGAGGCTTCAAAGAGAAAGGTATCATACACTATCCTTATGAATATTGGTGCAGACGATGACCCTAAAACTTTGTCTATAAGCGCTAATTGTTTCGAGTTAGAAAAGAAAAATAATATTACCTTATTCCTTGAATTCAGGGATGTCTTTGTTTATTCATATGATGAATTTTGTGGTTTTGACCTGAGAATTATCCATCATGCTATTACTATAAAATACAACACTATTCCTATTTGGCAAAGACAACTAGTTACTCTAGCCTTTGAGGCCACTATTAGGAGGGAAGTTGACAATTTTCTCAATGCCAATATCATAACTGGTTCTATATCCAATCCCACCACTAACATCCATAGATACATTTGATTGAGTTGACCTTGTAGCTAGAGAGGAATATGCTTCTTCAAAAGCATAGGTAAGGGCATAAGCAATAGAGGTGGTTTAATCCATTGACTCAGAAGCAATTAACTGG
>JZKD02S2273176.1:67749-102989 GCA_000966675.3 Picea glauca
ATTTAATTGAATTAGTAAGTGCTAGCCAACCATTAGGTGTGCAAGTATCCCAACCATTATTGTCACTATTATATTATTTTCAATTTATGCAAGTGTGATCCCATTTAGGTACTAGGGATGTAACAAGTGGTATCAAAGCTTCAATCAAGCTTTGTTGGTGTTTTTTTTTTAGTTCCTAAAAATAAAAGAGAGAATAAAATGACAAGCAATTACTATCATTTCATCGATCAGGGTTGAGTTTCAAGAGCACTTCCATATCTTTATCAATGAAAAGAGAGAGACATTCTAGCTACAATTGAAAGGAAAAGGGTATGTGGATTTCATAAACCTAGAATATTATGGAATCCACATACCCTTTTCCATAGAATATACCAACTAGATCCGAAAACCAAAGACATGAAATATGGTACTACACATATAATATATTATCAAGGAAAAAACAAGCTACATGAAATTTGGACATTTGAACAAAAATTTACAAGTTAAATGAATACATCAATAAAAAAAGCATAATAACCTTGCAAGTTCAAAATCTAAGCTATGTACATCGAGAATTGGATTTGTTCAACTGGTGGGTAACGAAAAAAATAAATAGCTCAAACAAAATCCACGAACAGTGTCACAAATATAGCAATTGCGTCGCAAAGTCTCTTAAAGTCAGGTATATATAGATCAACTAGTCAACTAGCCATTAACACCGACCAATGCGATAGGCAAAATATTCGTGGCAATATCGACGAATTTTCATTGCAATAGCGAAAAAATTTCGTGGCAATAGCGACGAAAATCCTGACCAAGTTAAAAAACCTATTCATGGCTATATCGATGAAATTTCATGGCAATATCCACGAAAATCGCGCCCTATTTAAAAAAACATGAAAATAATGGAAACATGGAAAAATTTCGTGGAATAATCCACCCATATGTAGTAGTGAGTGTTATGTCAAAGGCCTATTGACAAGAGGATTGGATG
Organism: Picea glauca; assembly: GCA_000966675.3. Lineage (NCBI taxonomy): Eukaryota > Viridiplantae > Streptophyta > Pinopsida > Pinales > Pinaceae > Picea > Picea glauca. The sequence continues at coordinate 68,723 of JZKD02S2273176.1, forward strand.
ACTTAAATAATGGTTATGTAGGTCTATTGTGGATTATAATTCTAAGGTCCAATGGACATGTAAGAAGGGTAGAGCTTGTAGAGTTCCCTGATACAATAAAGAGTTGCAAAGGGAAGTGCAAAGATACAAAGTAAGAAATAAAAGGTTGATAAGGGCTCTAGAAGAGTAGAGCCAAAATTTATATTTAGTTGTTGTAGATTTTAAATGAATTGCAAAGACATATCAACATGGATTCTTACACGAAACATGAATACAATAAGTGAAGGATGTCCTTAGTAGGCACAGGTATATAAGGGAGACTTCTTCATCTTGAATGTAAAATTGTATTGATGGTAGAAAAGCTTGTTGCAAAAGAGGGAGAGAATCTCATGAGGTGATGCATGACTCGTGAGATGGGTGAGTCATATCTACGCGAGAACATAGGAATTCCTAGAAAAGAGTTGCAATCCACAAACCAACAACTTCTATCTAAAAGTATTCAGAGCAATAAATCCACTTATAAATCAAAGTTCGCAGTGGAAGCAGGATTAGGTGCAAGGAATTCAGTGGTTGAAATAATGATGGTTCATTCATTTTAAAGTTTCCAATGGAGAAATAAAGTGATGAATGGTTGTTAGATTGCAGTGCTATTAGTTAGTTGAGGAAACGCTTGTACAACTTTAGGAATATTGAACGGTTCATCCAAAATAAAGTAGGGGCATGATTTCTTGAGATGAAGTAGCTTCCAATAGAACATATTATCTAGAATTACAAAAATTCCAATTTGAACTTGGCTAGACGGTTCCTAGCAAGAAGACACAGGGAACATATGAGTACAATGAAGGCACACCGAGCAACTAGAATCTAAAGGAATTCAAGGAAAACCATCTACAACACAAAATTAAATAAATAAAGTTGAAATAAATATGCATCGGAGAGAATATTAGATGTAATGCATAATGCATATAGGAAAGATAGAATGCACATGCACTAGCAGGCATGCTAAGAATGAATGTTTGGTGCATATATACATGCATCAGTGCATGTAAGAATGCCTAGACATGCATACATAATGCTTGTAGGCTCTAAGTAGTTTGTTGTTATATATAAAATAATTGATGCTGTGATATTTGAATGTGATTAAAGATGGATTATGTATCCAGAAAAAGTTTATAGCACGTTTGAAAGTGATGATCATGCCACTGCTTATGATAGCCATCCATATGAAGGAAATATGAGGATGGTAAAATAGTGATCAATAAGTTCGTGAAGAGAGATTGAAAGCTTCTATGAAATACCAGTTAATTGGCTAGTATCAAGTAATTGATAATAGCCATGAATGTATGCATTTGGTTGCTTATGATGCATAATGTTGAAGGGAATTGAGGTAAGAATTCCCTTAATCAAAATTAAAAATTTGAATTGATATGTATTATGAGCATGACATTCCACTAGATGTGGTAAAGGCAGAAGGCCTTGAATACATATAAAGCCTACTTAATGATGAAGGAAATAATGTGAAATTTAATAGCATGCTATGTTATATTGGTTATGATTTCATAACCAAGGAAATTAGGAGATATACTCCTATTATAGAAATGTATGTGAGGCCATGATGTTGTTGGATATGGAAGGCTTATATCATTATACAAGTGTTCAATGGCATTCCTACTTATAATTGATATTTGGACTGTAACCTCTTTGCCGACAATGAAGAGCACTAAATGGTTGTATTCGTGGTGTTGTGTATGGGTTGAAGAGGAAGGTATCAAAATGATCAAGCCAATAATTGGGAAGAGTTTGGATGGTGTATCGAAGTGTTGGGTATCCATTCCAACTCACCATCGAGGAATACATGACATATAAGTGTGGTATTCTGAGATCAATGCAATGATGCATTGTATAGATGTGGATGTGAGTATTGGCACATTGGTTTATTGGTATTGGTTGAAAAGGAAGGTATCCAAATGATTGATCCAGTAATTGGGAAGATTCTGGACGGTGTGTTGAAGAATTGGCTAGACCTTCCAACTCACCATGGAGGAATACATGACATAGATATGTGGTATTTCAAGATCAATGCAAGGATGCATTGTATAGATGTGGCCATGAGTATTGGCACATTGGTTTATTGGTAGAAATGCTTGATCGCATATGTAATGATTAAGTGTGATGATAATGCATGTATAATGAATGATAGTTCCATTCTACTTGATATGTCTAATAACTAGAAGTGATTGAAATGTTAAAATAATTACTAGAATAAATTATGTGATTACTAGAAAAAGTCTCTAGTTACCAGAATATAATTAAGAAAAATATGTTGTTGTTGCATCAAGGAAAGTCCTATTGGTTATATTGGGACAAATAGGATCTACTGCTGATGCTAACAACTATTGGTTGTGGTTAAATATATTTAAAAAAATAAAAAAAAAATCTCTAGAAGAAATTACAAGAAATTTGGACAAAGTCTGGAATTCCTATAATTACGGGAAATTGAACACTTTGTTTATTGTGAACTATGCTAGCCATTTTCTTGGTTTTCAAGTAGAGTTCATGTTCAGTTGTGCCAGGGGCCTGGTTTTCACAACTGAACCTTACTTTTCTCTTTACTTTTATTATTATTATTATTATTATTATTTATTTTCAAAATTTTATATAAAAGGTAAATTTAGGATGGAACAAGAGTAGGAGAGTTACCCCTATCACTCACAACTTACATCTTGTCTTGTTGAATTAAAGTAGAAATAAATTCATCTCAAGACATAGGATTGTTGCATAATTTCAATCTGTGGTCGTTGACAACAAATGAAACTCTTGTATCATCAATTGTCTTTATCCTCACAGAGGAATTGTCAAAAACTTTTTCAACTTCATATGGGCCAAACGAGTGAGTGGTGACCTTACCTTTGAAATATTTTAATCTGGAGTCAAAAAGTAAATCCCAATCAACAACTTTAAACTACTTCCTTTTTATAAATCAGTCATGCCATTTTTCCCATTGTTGTTGTACAAGAGTGGTATGTTGCAGGGCATCCTGACTTATCTCATCTAGCTCATTCAATTGTGCAATTTGTTGTTGTTGAGATTCAATGGGGAGAAGTACATTTTTCCCATATACCAACTTGTATGGGGTGAAACCGATAGTATTTTTCCATGTAGTCCTATATGCCCACAAGGATTCTAGAAGTTTTAATACCCAATCCGTTCGATCGAGCTGCATTGTTTTAGCTAAATTCCTTCTAGAAACTTGTTTGTAGACTCCAGTTGGCCATTGTCTTGTGGATGATATAGAGTAGAATTACAGTGTTTGATTTTATACTACTAGACACTTAGATGTAAACTATGCCCCCTGATCAGTAAAAATTTCCCTAAGCACCCCAAAATGAATAAAGATGTCTTAAAACAAGAAATATACCATTGATTGTTCAGTTGCATGTGATAGATCTTTTGCTTCTGCCAATTTAGTAACATAATATGTGCATACTAGAATATACCTCTTCCTCCTTGATAAAGGATTGATGGGCCCCACAAAGTCTAAGGCCCATTTTTCAAAAGGTTCAACAAGGACTTGTGTTTGAAGGGGCATTTCATCTGATGCAATTGGAGGACCCATCCTATGGCAGCTATCATAACTCCTGACGTGATTTTTATCATCTCTAAATAGAGTCGGCCAACAATACCTCAAGTAAAAGATTCTGTAGGCAGTCCTCTTATCTAAAAAGTGTCCACCACACGACTCATCATGGCATGCCTTCAAGATATCGAACATTTCATCTACTCTAACATATTAATAGATAATCAAATATGCTCTTATGTAGAAGAGGTCTCCTCAAATCCATAAGTATTTGTAACTTTATCTAATAATCCTTTTCTTCTCCTTCAATGAAAAACATGGTGGCAGCTTTCCTATCGACAAATAATTGGCAATATCAATAAACCATGGAGATTTAATGGAAATTGCAAATAAGTTTTCATTGAGAAAACTATCTTTTATAGGAATGGTCTCATGAGGATTATTAATGCGAGAAAGAAAATATGCCACCACAATTTCTCTTCTAGGTGTGTCTAAAATGGTAATATTGAATTCTTGTGATAATAAGAGCCATCTCATTATTCTACCATTTGTTATTTGCTTATTCATGAGATACCTAATGGCATAATGGTCAGTATGCACAAAGACTTTATAGCCAGTGATATAGTGTTGAAATTTATTAATTGCATAAATGAATGCCATAAATTCTTTCTCAGTAATGGTATAATTAAGTTTAGCGGGAGTCAATTTTTTATTGACAAAGTAAATAGCATAAGTTTGTTGATTTTCCTTTTTCCCTAAAACCCATCCCATTGTCGAATCAAATGCATCAGTGGATATATGAAAAGGTAATTTCCAATCTGGTCCTCTTAATACTGGAGTTGTGGAAAGTTTCTCTTTAATTGCATTGAAAGCAACCTGACAGTTAGTATCCCAATAAAAATCAACATCTTTTGCAAGTAGTTTGAATAAAAGAGAGGCAATTTTAGTAAAATTTCTTATGAACCACCTATAATACCCTGCATGTCCCAAGAATCTTATTACATCCTTTTGGGTGGATGGAGTTTGTAAATTAAGAATCACCTTAAGTTTGGTTGAATCAACCTTGATACCTGCAAAATATGCACGGTGGCCAAGAACATTTCCTTCAGTAAACATTAAAAACCATTTTTTATTACTTAATGCAAGATTTGTTTCCTGGCATATGGTTGGAAGTTTTTGCAAATTATCCAAGGCTTCTCCAAAAGTGTCCCCATATACTATAAAATCATCCATGTAAACCTCTACATAGTCATGGATTAAATAAAAAAAGATAGCTAGAACTGCTCTTTGAAATGTGGCATGCACATTACATAATCCAAAAGGTAATACCTTATAGGCATATGTTCCCCAAGGGCATGTAAAGGTCATTTAATATTGGTATTTTGGGGCTATTCTTATTTGATTGTAGCCACTGAAGCCATCGAGGAAAAAAAGTACTTCTTTTCTACTAATGTATCCAAGATTTGATCTATGAAAGAAAAAGGGGAATGGTCTTTTAAGGTGGCCTTATTTAGTTCTCGGTAATCACACATACTCGCCACTTTCTGTTCCTTTTGGAAACAATCACGAAGGATGAAAACCATTGACTATCCAATATAGGATAAATGAAATCTATGTCCAATAATTTATGAAGTTCCCCTTTTACAATATCCTTTAAAACGAGGTTCATTCTTCTCTGTGGTTTGCTAATAGGTTTAACATTTTCCTATGTATAGATATGACAAGTGCGTGTATATGAATGGACACCTTGCATTTCCATATAGTCTAAGGAAAAACGTTGGAAAATTTCTGCAAAATAGAAATTAATTGTTTTTGTTCCAAATCATCTAAAACAAAATTAATATTTAGACCTTTCCTGGGATAGATAACAATGGTTTTATTGCGGGAAAATGATATATAATTTACAGGAAATATAGATGGAAATAAAGATTCCAAATTGTCCATAGTGCATGATTCTTGAAATTTTGTCCCAAAAGATGATCAACAAAAAATTGTTTAGAATTTAACGACTACCCCCTAAAATACTAAGGAAAATCAAGATGATAATGAAATGATTAAGTTGGTTTTTGTTGGTATTTTCTTTAAGATTCATAGCTTGTGAAATTATTAGAAGAGGTTGGATTATTTCTTCATCAATATTAGTTTCATCAATCCATGTTACATGTTCTAATTCATTTACATATTTTGTAGGGGGGTAAAGTGTAATGTGTTTAACTTCAACACTATTTGTAATGCTCATGTTTTTGGATCGACAACTAATGAATGCATTGAATATTGCCACCCAAGGTCTTCCTAAGATTAAAGGATGTCCTCTGTTAAGAATCCAAAATAGATCTACCAATATAATCACCACAAATACTGAATACACAATAGATCCAAAGAGCAATATAGAAGAAACCACACAATATTATTACCAAACCCTTAAGGTAGGGCAACACCATACAGTGGATCCTATTATGGAAGGGATCCTCTCCTGTTCACTTGCCTCTTCGAGGGGGCATCCTCCTATTGAGCTTCAGCTCCACAATACAATACTTCTCTTCATGTCTCATTACATTGCTTAAACCCCTTTATATAGTGCTACCATCACCTAAGAACATTCTAGAGGAGGAATCTTCGAGAAGTAGAACCTTCTAAGAAGTCCTCTTACATTTATTATCTCTAACTACCATAGTGGGTCTTTATTAATATAGTGGACCTAGTCCACCTTACATTCAATGACCACATTCCCATATATTAAATGACTTCCACTAATAACACATAACTACATTCCCATTGGGTACCTCCCTAGGTACCCCATATTACCTCCCTAGATCCCAAATTAGATTTGGGTTGTAGAATCATGAAATTACTAGGTATTCCTAGGAGTCTAGCGAGACAATGATATCTTCAATTACACCCTCGAGTTTAATTTTTTATATGTCAGCTAGTTCTAACACTGTAGGTGTTGATTGAAAATTGCCAATGTTTAGATTTTGCATAGTTTCCATTGTCATGACATTGATAACTGCTCCTAAGTCAATTAGATTATTTGGGATAAAAATATTGTTGATAAATATTGTCACAATTGGAATTATGGGATCAACATATTTTTCTGAAATAACTCCAGTGGTCATTAGACTTGCTAATTTCCCGATAACTTGAATTGTCGATGGATCTCGTTTTTTTCTTCCAAATTTTATAATGCATAATTCCTTGATTGTCTTTGCATATATTGGTATGTCTTTTATAGCTTGTGGTAGGGGAATTTTGATGCAAATGTTTTTTAGTTCATTTTAAAAGTCTAATTTGGAAGGAATTTCTAGTTTTTCTTGTTTCTCTGTAGTTAGCCTTTCGGGAAAAGGTGGTGTCCTAGATGTTTGAGGTTGTTCTATTAGAGAAACTAAACATTTTATTGGAGTTTTATTTTTATCAAGCTAATTAGGAGTTTCCTCTCTCTCTTCTTCTATTATTATGAGGGATTTTGGTTAACAACCTTCCCAGAATGTAAATTGATTTCCTATAATTGTGCAGGAAATTTCTGTAATTGCATAGGGGCAATTAGATGTGTAGGAAAAGTGTCTACTTTGACATTGTAAACAACTTGATCATTTTGGTTATTAGGATTTTCCACTAGCTAGGTAGGTAATGAGTAGGTGTGGGAGGTTGTTGATTAGATGGAAGTTGTAATGGTTGTGGGTGAGTTATTTTTGGTTGTGATGGAAGAGGAGGATATGTTTGCTATGTTTATGAAGAATGTTGTGGAAATGTTGAATATTTTTTCTATTGTGAAAATTATTGTTGTTGATATGATTTTTGTCCAAATTTTTGGGGCTGATATTGTTGTGCATATTGTGGAAATTATTGTTGAAAATGGTAAGGTGGCAGGTTTTCATAACTAGATCCTCTCCAACCCTGTTGATAGGATTGGTTTTGACCTTGTTGTGGAGACCATGTATGCCAAGTCATAGGAGTAGACCATGTTGTTTGTGAAGGATTGTGATAATAAAATGCAAAAAATGTTGTGATGTTTCTTGAGGCATACATGTTGCTCATGGCTGCGAAGGTCATCTAAGTGCAATAGAACAAAGTGCTTATGCTACCTCACTTTCTCCTTTGTAGATTGCCTTAAGCACGAGAAACGAAGGACAATTTTCTGGTGAATGTTTCTATGCACAAATTCCACAAATTTTAATGTTATATAATGGACATTCTCATTTTGGACATTTTTTTTCCTGCATTGAGGATATAAAATAGATAAGGTTGCAATTTCTTTCTCCTATCTTTTCTTAGTATTCAATGCATCAAATTGAGAACTAAGAGTACCAAGGAGTTTGGTTTTATAATTTTCCAATAGGTTACCAATTTATGCTCTACTAATACTTTCTATTGAAGATTTAGTCACTTTAGAAAGAGTATACCTTTTCCCTCTGCTAGCTTTAGCCTTGTCTCTTGAATATTTCTCGCACAACTCATAAATGTGATCAAATGGTAGATAAGATATATCTCAGGATCCCATGAGATTAATCACATCTATATATTCATCTCAAATTCTTTTTAAAAAGATTGTGTGAATAAAATCAATGTTCAAAGAGATAAGTTTAGATTTTTTCAAATTATATAAGAACCTCTCCAAATAGTCTTCTAAAATATCCTCTTCTTGATGTGCCATTCTAAAAATATATTCTTTAGAATCTCTAGGCCTTCAACATGCTTGATATTTTTTAAGAAAGATTTTACTCATTTTATCCCAATATGCAATAATCAAAGAAGATCCATTTCAAAGCAGATCCTTTTAAGGTAGCAAGAAATAATCGAAGTTTTTGTGTATCATCAATATAACCATAACTGCGACAGAAAATATGAAATTCAAAAAATAAATCATAAGGGTCTTTTGTTGCTATACTGTAGAAAATTGGTAGAACTGATGGTGGGATATTTTTCATTTTAACTTCATTACCAAAAAGTGCAAGCGTATCTAGAATAGGAAATCCAAAGGGTACTTCCCTTTTTTCTTCTTCATATCCTATCATTTCTCTTTCTTCATTTGGTATCATTTCTCGTTCTGCACCTCCAAATGGTATTTGTGCTCCACCTACTCCTGGTCCTCTTTCTCTTTCTCCAACTACTCCCAATCTCTACCTCATATATGAGATTCAACTTCGTCTGCCATTTGTTTTTCCCGGAAGATCCAATATTCTTTATTCCACCCTTCTGGTTTTTCCTTGGTCTCTTCTAGTTGTCTTTGTTCTGAACTTTCTACAACAATATATTTCCCTCTTTAATTTTTAATATCTGCAGGGAATTTAGTAGTTGGGGGGGGGTTTGTTTTATTTGAAATAGTTGTAAGTGATTCTCTTGTTGTTTTAACAAATCTATATTTATTATCTCTTGGCCTAATTAACTTATTCATCCAATTCACACATGACTATGGCTCTCAAAGACTTAGTAAAGTGAATGCATGGGTTATTACCTCTCATCTTATTGTCTTTACTCATCCTTGTCCTAAATGCGCATACCAAACAAAATGCAAAAAATTCTAAGAATGTAATATTTTTCTTTTTATTTATATGAAAAGTAAAACTATGAACTTCTAAAACCAATTCCTATAGCACCTCCCCAACAACAATGCCAAAATGTCAGGTAATTTAGTTGTCTAAATTATGGAACATTTACTTATCAACCAAAGTACATAAGCTTATGAGATGCAAGCACTATATGTGAAGAATTAGTCTTATTGACACTCAAAACCCTATGAATTGGTAAATATCATGTTAACTAAAGCAATGTTTTTGCAGAGTTAATTCATAAACAAAATTGATCTCTCAGACCATTTACTTATGTTGATATTCAATGATAATAATTTGGGTTACATATTTATACCAAGGGATGTTTCTGTAACATATACTTCGTTGGACCAGATAAGTCTGAAATCTAGAAAGATACTTTTTCTTATTAATCAACAGACTAAGATGAAAAAAAAGTACTTCATTCAAAATGCAGGAAAATAAATGCTTGCAAGAAACTAATAATCTAAATCAAATCACTGCAAGGATGAATTCATAATTCAAATAGGATTTAATGCAGTTGTGATTGTAGAAACGCGGGTTATGAGGTTGATTCAACTTCAAGAATTGAATTACTTCAATAACAATACCCTTAACAATTGATCTAATCACAATGGGTAAGAAGTTATGCATGTAAGAGATGATTGTAAATGAAATTCATAATTTTAACTTAAATTTGTTATAGGTCAACACAATTATTATAGTAAATCAACAGTGATTATAGGAAATTATAAGTTATTACAGGAAATCAACAATGATTATAGGAAAATACAGAACTACAAAAAGAATACATAATTAAAGAGTACAACACGTACCAGAGGTAGGAGGGCCTCCTAACTTGGAATATGTTGTAAGAGGCGCTCATAACACTAAAATACTATTAACATAATGAATGGAACATGCTATTCTTGTATTAAATGTCTGAAATGACAAGTGTACGGGTTACAATATGTGCTTCAGCTATAAACTTAGTATCATAACATTCTTATACCCACCTAATACAATTTGACATCTCTATTTTTATAGATATTTACATAATCATAGAGCATTGTCAAAGACATAATTCCCTTCCCTCAATTATTGCAGTAGTTACATTCACATTCTCGTTTTAGAAAAAGGGATAGGAGATTCCTAAGGAATTTGTTGAGTATTCTACACTACACCTTTGATTTTCTATGTGATGAAGGCGATCTAGCTTCCTCCAACCACGAATATAAGATTCTAAGAGTGAAATCGTGGATCTCCAAAACCTGGTCTATGTGTACCCTTTTCCAATTGTTGAGTTGATTGTGCATTGACTAAGGGGTAGTAATCATTTTGAGAAAGATCACATAGGTAATTCACCATTTTGTGAAGATCATGAATAGTCTCCAAGTGGTTGATATTGATTTAGTTAAGCGTGGCTATCCAAACCTTGGATGAATTAGGGGAAATAATTCTGGTAACAATACCTAAAATTCTGGTAATTAAGTAAGTAAATTATCCTTAATCACATTTTACAAATCAAAATCAGTAAATTGAGATTAAAGACAACTTGTTGCCTTTAATATGATTTTTATGCCATTAATCCTATGGAAGTTGGGAAAAAGGAAGATTTTGATGACAAAATAGAAGGAAAATGGCCTAATTGGAAGAGGTAAAAAGTGTCAAAATTGCAATTCAATAACGGGTCTTGGGGATCATCCCCAAGGACAATGGGATGAGGTAGACAAACATGTTTACGTTGAAAGATATAAGAATATAACACACAATAAGGACAAGTTATGTGCCTAAGTGCATAATGAATGAGATACCTTTATGTATAATGATTAAATGGATCAAATAGGGAACACTTGTCAATCTAGGGGGGAAGGACATTGATAACTAGATGTAAGTGGGACGGGTATGTTTATCGTATGCATAAGTATATGAGGATAATGTAGGTCGAATAAAAACAATAATACCCATTGGGGATGCCAACCCAATTTACAATAGGGTTTTTTTATGTTGTGTAATGCTAGGTATAAGACCCAAAGTAGAAGGTCCACTTGAATTAGTTCTTGTGGTGCCTCTAGCCATTTAATGCTAACTTGTCAAGGAATCCAAGCACTAAACAATGGCCAATAGGAATGAAACACACTTGAATGAGTTGGATTTCATTTAGCAAGTAGAAAACAAGATATGAGTAAGAACTAAAGGAGAAGGACCACTCAAATTAGGTGTCTACGGGGCCTCTATTCATTGAAATTTGATATGTTGAGGAATCTAGGCACCAAATGGAAACAATTTTTTTGGAGAATGTTGAGCACCAGAGAAATCAAATTTCCAAAATTAAAAAATGATTGCAAAACACTCTAGTAAACTACTATCCCTCGAGTAAGATGGGAAAATATTAGGGTAAGCAGGGTTGATGACCCTATAAATTGATAACAATGCTCCATGGGATGGACGCAGTTATGAGGGGACAACTTTGTTTTGGTAAGGACAAATTCATCGAAATTGTCATTGGTAAAGTTAAGACATCAAGGTAAGTAGGGCTTGACCAACTCAAAAACCTTTGTAAGGTGCTCCAATGCATCCCAAATGAATCCTTGCCATAAAAAATAGGAAACATGAGACACTTATTCATGGGATTGTCATTGGATTAAGTTGGGAAAAAGCCATCGGGGAAATAAGGTTAACAAACATCGAAAATCAATGAAAGGTCTCCAACAAATAGATTGTATTGGGTAAAGTAAGGTTGACAAATCTAAAAATCGATATCAAGAAAGCAACACCAAAGTAAGGACCATGGAAAAATGAATACTTGTGAGTAATATTCACATTGGGATTAGCAGAGATAAGATTAGGAAATTAGGGCTACCGAGACTCGAATATCAATGGAAAACACCGATAGCAATGAGGACAAAATATAGGAAGACCCCAGATGGGATATATGAAAAAATAATATATAGAACATGTAAGTATATTGTTTTTTTTTAATGGTTAGGTGTGGACATCATTTAGTGGAAAAGATATTCACCAATCATGCAAAAGAGAAGGATGTGGATGTGCCATAACAATGTAGGATAATGGATGGTAAGAATATAGAAGATACTCAAAGTGAAATCCTAGGGAGGACACTTTTCCTACTCGATTTATTCTTCAAGTAGGATAAGGCTTCCACCAAGGGGACATTTGGACAAGACTACTTTATGAAGGACAATACGTATTTTTGAGGATAAGCAATGACACAAAAGTTTGCTTTCATAATGGAAAAAAGGAAGGAATAAAGGTAGGCACATCAAAATCACAACCCCTATATGGCAAGGCGTCTTGATTGATCATTGAATGCACAAGGGATAGGACACATAACAGTGGTTGTAAGAGATCATGAATAAGAGGATAGATGTAAAGGGTTCAATTGGGTGAGACACATATCACGCAATCTAAATTCATCAAGGACATGTGTTCCACCATAGTTTTTGCTTGCAGGGAGGATACAACATGTGGTTGAGGATGAAAATATGAGATAATAGAAAGACAAAATGAGGAATGACTCGTTGGCATATCCTTGGACAAGGAATAGACTAAGAAAAAATATAAGGACAATGAAGCATGGCCAGAAGAGGATGAATCCATGGTGCACAACCCCAAACCATTTCCAAATAAGAAATGAGATAAGTAACCCCAAAGATGTAGGAAATAGTGCAAGGAGATATTGAACAAAAGATACCAAATGAACTTAGAAGATAAAATAAAAGATTTCATAAGAGATGAAACAAACAAAGGAAAAGAAAAAGGAAATTCGAGGAGAAACTGAAAGGAAAATAAGATTGGAACCACTGAAAGGAAAAAAAAATAATTGATCAAGTATAAAGCAACATAAGAACACATCAAAAAGTGGGATGATGCAAGGAATCATGAGAAAATATCACTTGAAAATATTGTATAAGAAAAGAGTCTAGGAAGAAATAAGAAGGCAAAGAAAGAGGCCAGTGTAAAGGAGGACACTGAAAAGAAATAACAAAAAAGGAAGTAGGAGGGAAAAGACAAATATGCATAGGAATGTAACCCTAGCTCATAAGACAAATATAGAGATAGGAAAAAAGACAAGATCTTCGATAAGGACAAAGAAAAGACATTGGATACATGGATGACATAGAGGAGAATTTATTGCAATTGGGGATTGCCTAGTATATGATAGATCTAACTAGTGAAAGTTGGAGATTTTTGAGTAAAAAATGCAATTATTCTACACAACATAAAAGGAAAGGGCATTAAACACAACCTTAGAATGAATATTGCAAACTTATGGAAAAACAAAGAAGGTAAAGGACATACCATGACTATAGTTTGAACTAAATGAAAAAAATAAAGTATTGATAGTGCAAGTGGTTGTGCTTAAGACATGGTACAAGACTAATGAATCACGAGATCACATGACTATGACTTCAAACAAGAAAAATATAAGGATCTCAATAATAAATGTCCTCAAGTTATCCAAAGTGTTGCTTAAAGAAATAACAATGACATGTGGAGGCTTGTAATAAGAAATCAAGGGAAAGGACATAGAGATAGACTGTTTAAAAGATCAATTAAATAAGTTGCATGGTATTGCACAAAGCATTGTATTGGAAGTCCTTCTCCAAGAGGGAATGCCCATTTTTTAAGGACATAAGGACAAAAGAGGACATAAGGACAAAACACCATGAAGTGGAAGCGACAATGCAGTGACAAACAAAAAGATGGGACACAAACATAATATTATCAACGTTTAAGACTTTGCACATTCTTTTGCATGTATTAGTTTTTTCTAGAGAAAATTGAATTTTTGGTACATAGTAGGGTAAACAAGATGTTATCAATGTCAAAGAGGTCACATAATGATGTGAGGGTTTAGTCTATATTAATGTTTTACCTTGTCTACGATTAACTTCGGAAGTTTCAAATTAGTTGTGGACAATTGAGGTAAATTTGACTTAGTGCATAGGTAATTAGAGTGTCTGTCATCTATATAAGGACACATAAAGATTGGGGTTAGGTTATTTCCATTTTGATATTATTACATGTTGGTTGGTCAAACATTGCCACTGTCGATATCATGAAATTATGATAAATTGATATGATGGTATGCACAACCAGGGTTTGGCTTGCTAGAATGGTGTTAAGAGCACAAAGGAGATATTTAAGTGGGATTTTTTCCTAATGCTTGAGTTCCCACTATAAACTAGCATGCTACTGTGATTGTGGTTACAATTGTGCACTATTTTTTGTTATTCACGATGGGTACACTACTAATCAAAATACGAATTAAACTATGTTTTGTTAGTGGTTGTTAATGTTATTGATTTTTATAACATGATCAGTGAGGAATAATGAATTTTTTGAGTTTAGGGGTGGCAGGTGCGAAGGGGACTATATGTGATCCTAGAGGAAATATTCTTCACCAATTTTCATGGGGACTTGGGAATGTAACTAACAATGTTGTTGAGGCCCACACATTGTGGAAATGTCTCAAGATCACTAAAGACAATGGCCTCTGAAATATCATTATCTTGGGTGACTCAACGATAATGATCAAGGCAATAATCAATTCATCGATCTCTGTAGGTGAAAATATCCCTAGAGTGTTATCTTGCATCGTAAACCTTCTTGATGAATTTGACTATAAAGCCTTTAACATTCTTCGTGGGCACAACTCCATTGCTTAAAAGTGTGAAAAGCATGGCACCAATTTGGTTGAAGGTGTCAATTGAAGTCAATGGAGATTTGGACTTCCATCACTTACCTTAGCTTATGGGTCTTGCTCAGTTTTATTAATAGGGTGGCAATTGGTGCTTTGGTCTGTGCATTTTTTCAGTCATCCCTCTTTTAATTCTCCCCTTCAAAATGAGGATTTCATTATTGATAGTATGTGTGATTTGCACTATCTTATGGTAATGTATGATCATGTCTCTATTCTCCAGGGTTTTCATGGTGGACTAGTTCACCCCTTGTGCACGATGGTCATTGTCATCGATGATTTGGGTTTTTTGTGGTATGTATGCCCATTACAGCCTTCCCTTTATCCTCCTTTCTGGTTAAATTTCATCGCTTTCCTCCTGGTTGGTTGGTTTTTTGGTAATGTATTTCCTTCTTGGTGCATGTTAGAGGTCGTAGTCATCATATTTGGATTTATGTGGCATGTATGTCCCTTCATCCAGGAATGCAAGACAATCGAGTTTTATGCATCTTCCCCTTCGTCGATTGGGCCTCCTTTCTCTTTGATCATTTTAGGTGCTAGGTTGTTATCAAAGATGGTTTTCCTCTCAATCCCCTTCTTCAAGGATAAAGGAGTTATTGGTGTTCATAGTCAATCATGCTCTTCCTTCTTCCTTACAAGGGTGAGCGCTAATGTTGAATGGCAGTCTCAGTTTATGAATATGGCCACCATTTATGCCCTTATCACTAATAGTAGGAAAAAACTCGAAACCCTCATGGCTCTAGGCATTGGGAATGATCCTTGTCATCTAATTCCTCTCCAAGAGTCCAAGGCTCATTTTTTTTAGTGTGAGAAACCTACAACTCTCAAGCTCTGGCACAATAATATTTACAAAATTGTAAAGAAAGTTGTAGTCCTTTCCCCTTTAATTAATTGGCTTGTAATATGGAAGAAGCACATGGGTTCCTCAATTCCTCCCTATATCAATAATTTGAATTGTTAGTCTCTTGTGAACATAGAGACAGGGTTATATAGTACCTCTCTTCATCATGTTAGACACTATAATTGTTGGGTTCATGTGGTCCTTAGGAACTTCATCAGTAGATGAAATTTGTGTGTGATGTTTGGTTATAAAAGTATTTTGGGTATCTTCTTCAACAAAGTTATGGTTCCTCCTGGAAAGAGTTTCATCAAACTCAAAGTAGGCATGCAAAGACCATTGAAGTAAATCGATCTGCCACTAACCAATCAACTGTCAATATTGGAAATGTGGAACCACTCCCTACTTAGAGAACTGGAAGCCTAGAAACAAAATGACGATATTTAAGGAATATGCTACTGACACAACCTATACAACCCTTATCTACATTTCAATTTTTTGCTTCTCCACTGCAAAGCAGAGTGCAGGGGATATATGACATTGCTTCATCCAACAAGTAATGTACTTCAAAATAGTTTTTTTGTTAGGACAATATGTACAAAAATACTATAGCCATTTTGTGAATACTTTTCTCAGAAGGATATACCTACCATTTTGGTCTGCAAAAGAGCTTGATCTCTTAGCTCTATACATTTTTTTGTATCACGCTTTTGAATTTGTTTCTTGCCATGGAGAAGTCAATTTCATATAATATATATTTAAGTTTCTTTAAAAATAATAATAATAATAATAATGAATTTTTGAGTTATTTTATTTTTTATGAACTTGTCTCTGATTGCTTTAGTTGCATAATTTATGTAGTATGCATCGAATGTTGTAAACTTGAGAATGAGAATGGATAAATATCAATTATTTATTCAATATTATTTGTTTTTATTGTAATTTGTTGTTCATTGTAACAATTTATGTTGGACATTTGATATCCAACATGTGTCTGTTGAATTTATGCTTATACTAAGGGGGGGGTGAATCAGTATAAGATACTTCTTACTTTATTTAACCATTCATCGACTATTCATTAGCAAATAAACAATAATCACATATAAACTCAAATCACAATGCACAAAGTTTAACATGGAAACACAATCGAGAGAAAACCATAAAACTTATCTTTACAAATTCATGTAGGCACCAACCTATTGTTACAATATTTGCAGGAGCTAACTTGCTGGAGACACTAATCCCCTCAATTGAGCACCAAATCAACAACACCTGTAGGCACCAACCTACTAGAGACACCAATCTCTTCAGCTGAGGACCAACTCAACAAGATATTGTGTAGGCACTAACCTACTAAAGACATCAATCTCCTCAATTGAGCACCAACTCACTAAGACTTGTATAAATTCCAATCCAATATCTTCATACGCAAATCACTTCCGAATTCACCTGCATACTTCATACTTTATACATAGCTTCAAACCTTAGTCACATTTAACCTTCGTTCCCAACCGATACTCATAGCATCATTCCCAAAATATGATCCCATATTACAACATCACAACGTTAAAATAACACACATTGCAACATCACAGACCTCCAGTCCTTCATAGTGCACCTTAAGAATAAGAAAAACCCAAGAAAACCCCTCAGACTTCTCTTGCACACCTTTAGATCCCAAAAATATACCACAACTCCTCTAGTGCACCTCAGATCTCTTTTGTGCACCTCATACTTGATCTATTGTTTGGATTCTCTTAAAATGAGCACATATATCCTGTATTTATAGTATTTCTATCCTCATTTTTAGGGTCAACTTGTAAAGACTGGCTGAGCCAACCTAAATTTTATGGTTGGGTTGCCTGACGAAAAAAATTCATATCTCCTCATTCCTAAGGAGTTACAGGGAATGCCATATACCATTGGAAACGTCTCGGAATAAAATTTTCAACCATTAAACTAATCCTCCCATTTTAACTAGGTATGTAGGGTAAAAATTCCTTCAAAGATAGGGTATCCCAATTGAGCATAAAAAATCCAAAAACAATATTTACAATAATATCCATCTTGCAATATTTATCTTGGACATCTATAGTCTCCCCTTGTCATTGACATGAATGACAAAAATATTTCCAAAAATCTCCCCCTTCGTCATTGACGACAACCCTTAGTCAATTTTGATACTCCCCCTGTCTGCAACTTTCCTTGTGTCTACAATTCTTCTTTTGTCTACAACTTCTCCCCCTTTGACATCAATGACAAAGGGTTTCTCCCCCTAAGTTTTTGCTTCTCCTCAAGCACTCCAATGTGCAATTTAAAAGTACATCTCTAATTTCCAACTTGTTGACAACTGATCATTATCCAGGCTATCTTTGCTACAAGTATCCAACACTCATCCTTCTATTTGATTGTTTTTATTGATCAAACCTTCCACTCCAAAGTAGTGACATTGATATTTTGAATGGAGCAAAGATTTAGTTTTGAATTTATTTGAATTTGTTTCTACCTCCACATTCCTTTCTGACAAGTACCAATCAAATGACTTCTCTTGTCCAAAAGTGTATTGTAAACTTGAATTTCCGATTTCACAAGGAAATGTCCTAGCCTTACCTTTTCTAGAAATGGGGTGTACATGTTTCAAGTGAGAATCAAAACACTCAATCTCCTTGTCATCTTCATCTAGCTCATCACATCCTTTCTCATAACAAATAGTTTCATCTTTCCCTCTTTCTTTCTTCTACTTCCTTTTCCAAACCTTTGAGTATTTTTCTTTGTGTTTGGAAAGAATATCTCCTTCCCTATTTTGTTTAGGAGGTCCTACTATGTTGCTTCTACAGTAACGTGCTATGTGCCCATAATTATTGCACTTATAACATTCAATATTGTGGTCAATTAGAGGAGCAAATGAATTGTTGTTTCTGTTAGTATGTTGAAATTACTAAGACAACTGAGAGGGGGAGGTGAATCAGTTGTTATTGTGCTTAAACAATTTTAAGTCTATTAAACCATTTTTAATCTTCTCCAAGTGACCACCAATATTATACAGCATATGGACAACATAAACAATGAGCATCAATCATACATAAAATATACACAGAGACAAATTTTTCACGAGGAAACCCATAAAGGGAGAAAACCTCTTCTTCTTCGAAATGATAGGCAATCTTTACATTCTGTACATTATCATTCTTGGGAGATCCAACTCCTCTTGAGGCTACAACCTCTGTTTTGCAAGCTGCAACTTGCTGAGAGCACCAACTCTCTAATTTCTCTAGCACCCACTAGAAGGAAGCACCAACTCCCTGAGTGTTCCAGCACCAATAGGATGGAAGCACCTACTTCCACTTATACAAGCACCAACTTGCATATAGAAAACTCTGTGTTTTCCCAAGCACCACCCTGCCACCCTGTTTTCTAGCCACAACTAGATGGAAGCTANTTCAACATCTCTTCTCTGCTTCAAACCATTCTATAATTCTACTTTGCATTTGTATGTTCTGCATCTCTACGTTTTTTAATTCACACTATGCAACTTGTTCTTTTCCTTTCTTAGTGTTTAATTCATTTTTAGTCTGAACAACCAACCTTACACTGTCAATGTATTTCCATTTTATACACACCAACATCTACAGTTACAACTCAGATCAACCAGGAAAAAATGCTTTAGTAACTGGATTCCCAACCGTCCAAGAAACATGATTCAGTTCGGCTAACTGATTCATAATTGAACTGTTAATCATGAAGATCAAAAATAGCCCTTTGATCATATTCACATTCACCTACACCATTGGATTACAAGCATTGAGTCTCGCGCATATCCCATATGTCTATTGGCTATGACCACAAGCTAATCAGAATGTGTTTCGCATTTCGCATTTCGCATTTCGACAATTCTTGTGATAAGGATTCTCGACTAAGAAGTAGGATGATTCAGGCGGCCAGGATTTGTTACTCTATATTAGCGGTTGAGATTCGATTCCAGACCCCTCTTTCCATTCTTCCTTTAATAAAGGGGGGGGGTCTGGATTGGGCGGCTTCGCCTGGGCCCCCCTAAAGCCACTTACCACTTTCACCTCTCATCGACATGTGTCTCCTCTGCCTCTCTCTCTCTCCTTGCCTTGTCACATATCCTGCTCAATGGCTACTGAGGCTCTCGAAGAAGATCAACGATCGTCAACTTTCCTCAATCAAATGGTCTGGATCTAATTGTGATTTCACGTTTCGGTATTTCAGAGGTTAGAGCACCTCCCTTCTTTCGACTCCTGATTTCTCGATATCCAATATTCCTAAATAGAGCCAAATCAATGGTCCATGCTTTCCCTTGATCAACGACTTAGATTGAATCATGATTTTGCGTTTCACGATTTCAAAGGATAGAGCTCCTCCTTCCTTTGAATTTCTAGTCAGTGAAAAGCTGACCTCTCACCACGTGTAGTCTGCATCCAACGGTCAGGATTGTTATTGCAATTTCACATATCATGAGTTTGAGAGGTTAGAGCACCTCCTCCCTTTGGATTTCCCGATTTGCAAAACTTTGAAAAATAGCCTTTGTCGTGCTCTGATCTATTACCATCTGTCCCTCTTGGATCAACGATCCAGATCTTATCGCGATTTCGCATATCATGAAGGGGAAGGTTAGAACACTTCCTTCCTTTGAATTTCCAGTCAGCAAAACATTAATCCCTCGCCACGTGTACTCCTCGACGATGGATGACCCTCCTTCTTTCAGGACTTTGTAAGCCCACTTCATTTTGTACTTAAATATCATGCTCCTTCTTTTGGATCCAATGATGGTTGGTCCTCATGCTCAAATCTAATGTTTGAGATTTGTTCTCCTCTTCTACACGTTCCTCCTGTCTGTATTCAGATCTGACGGTCATCGGGAATTCAGGATGGGTGATCCAACGATCACTGTTTCTCCTCCTCTTGAGCTTATGCTTCTAATCTTTCCATGTGATCATCACTGCGCTACTGGTCTTGCCACTTTCTCTTATTCGTCATCGTCGGGCTGAGCTTTCCATCAATGACAAACAAATACTCTTCCTTCTTTCCATAGTAAACATGCCAACAATCTCCCCCTTTGGCATTGATAGAAACCTTGAAGAACCTGAACACTAATCGTGAACACAACTCATAGCATCCTTACCATAACATCCTCCATCACATTCTCCCCCTTTGACATCAATATTAAAGAATAAACACGCTTCCCCTGAGTTGTTGCAGTTTAGAAATAAAATAGATGTTTAGTAAGTACTCCCCCTGACCAGGTGAACAGATTAGACGAAAGGATTTATAACCCTCAACTTCTGATGAAGATATCCAAAAGGGGTCGATGCTAACGGTTTAGTAAAGATATCAACAATCTGTTATGTGGAAGGAATATAGTTCAGCTGAACAATTCTGTTTGTAACTTGTTCTCTGAGAAAATGGTATTTTATTGGGATATGCTTAGTCTTGGAATGAAGAAAATGATTCTTGGAGACATTAATGGCACTAGTGTTATCACAGTGAATTGTAATCAGATCAGTATAATTTACATTCAAATCTGCAAGAGTTTGAATCATCCATAAGATATGAGTGCAACAAGTAGCAACAACAATGTACTCTGCCTCTATAATTTATAAGGAAACAGATCCTTGTTTCTTACTAATCCATACTACCAATGAGTCACCCAGGAAGAATGCACCTCCACTGGTGCTCTTTCTCTCATCCACACAATTTTCCCAATCAAAATCTGGATAAGCAGTTAACTAAAAATTTTGATTTCTGGGATACCACAGACCATAAGTCATTGTTCCCTTCAAGTATTTGAATATCCTTGTTACAACTACCAAGTGAATTTGTTTAGGAGAAGATTGATAACGACCTACAATTCCAACAACTTGCATTATATTAGGACGGGATGTTGTGATGTACATAAGATTGCCTATCATTGAGTGATATGTCCTTTGATCAACATCAGGTGAAATATCATCTTTACTGAGCTTGCAGCCAACGACCATAGGTGTACTAACAGGAGAAGAATCCTCCATCTGAAATTTCTTCAACATCTCTTTCAAATATTTTTCTTGAGAGATAAATATTCCTGTAGAACTCTGATTCACTTGTAAACCAATAAAGTATGACAATTCTCCTATCATGGACATATCAATCTCTATTTTCATAGAGTTAGCAAACCATTGGACATAAGATTCATTAGTACAGAAAAAAATAATATCATCTACATAAACCAAAACAACTAGTAAATTATCACCTTCAGAATTAATGTAGAGATTGTTGTCAACAATACCTTTCTTGAACCCTTTGTCTTGTAAAAATTTGTCCAGTCTATAATACAAAGCTCATGGTGCTTGTTTCAATCCATATAAAGATTTCTTCAGTTTGCAAACATAATTAGGATTATCTATCAATGAGAATCCTTTAGGTTGCTCCATATATACTTATTCATCTAGATCTCCATTGAGAAATGTTGACTTAACATCCATTTGATACACTTTAAAGTTCTTATGACATGAATATGCAAGAAACATTTTGATGGCTTCCAGTCTTGCCACTAGTGTAAACGTTTCATCAAAATCCTGACCTTCAACTTGTGCATACCCTTTACAGACCAATCTAGCTTTATTCCTAACAACTTGTCCTTTTTCATTCATTTTATTCTTGAACACCCATTTGGAGCYTATTACATTCTTATCTTCAGGTCTAGGAACAAGCTCCCAAGTATTTTTCTTCTCAATCTGATCAAGCTCTTCATGCATAGCTCTAATCCAATCATCATATTGGCTGGCTTCATMAAAAAATTTAGGTTCAATCATAGATAGAAAAGAAACATGAGATTGTTCTGAGTCTTTAATTCCTTCTTGTATGGACTCCTTTATTTATATCTCCAATTATCTGATTTTCAGGATGATTCTTTCTAACAGTTCTGAGAGGTGAGTTTGTTTCTTTCTGCTAATTTGTGTCAGCCTGAGTATTTGTATCTTCATATGATTCAGATTCTTCTCTTTCTGATCCTTGGACCTGTTCATCTTCATCTTCAACGATATCTTATGTGCTTGGTTCAACACTGCTTACATTTCTGATCGAGATTTCTTCATCAACTTTTATGTCTATACAATCAACCAATTTATGTAGCCTCTTATTGTAACATATGTACTCTTTACTGTTTGTAGTATAACCCAAGAAGATACCTTCATCAGCCCTGTCATCATATTTGCCAATATTTTCATCATTATTCTTAATATAACATTTACTCCCAAAGACTTTAAAATGCTTGATTGAAGCAGGTCTTCCAAACCATAGTTCATAAGGAGTCTTGTCACTGTGTGGCTTGAGATGAGCTTTGTTAAGGATATGAATAGTTGTATGAATTTCTTCCACCCAATATGTCTGAGGTATGTTCCTTTCATTCATCATTGATCTTGCCATTTTTTGTATTGATCTATTCTGCCGCTCAACAACTCTATTTTGTTGTGGAGTCCTTGGAATTGTGTAGTCTCTTTTGATCCCATGTTTATCACAAAATTATTTGAAGTTCCATGAGCTAAAATCTCCTCCTCTATCAAACCTTACTGCCTTCAATCTTTTTCCTGTTTGATTCTCAGTTAGAGCCTTAAACACTTTGAATTTTTCAAATGCTTCAGAGTTTTCCTTCAAAAAGGCAACCCATGTTAGTCTAGAATAATCATCAATAATAAACATAAAATAATTTTCTTTTCCTGTACCTTCTTTCCTTGATGGTCCACATAAATACATATGTATGAACTGAAGGGGTTTTTCTGTTGAGGGAAATGTTTTATATTTGAATTGTGTCTGAGTAAGCTTTCCTATTTGGCACCGTTTACAAACAAAATAATATGGCTTTGATATCCTTGGAAGATCCTTTACTGCTCCATTGTTTCTAAGCTTGATTATATGATCAAAATTTAAGTGTCCAAGTCTCCTATGCCATAACCAACTTTCATCATACTTGCTTAAGTGGCATTCTTCTTTTTCTTCTTTTAACACATAGACATTGTTTTTTGTTCCTATCCCTTTTGCAACCAGTTGTCCTGAATTCACAGACTTTATTTTACAATATTTAGATGTAAAGAAAACCTCACATCCTCTGTCACAAACTTGACTGACACTTAGTAGATTATGTTTCAGACCATCTATGAACAACACATCTTGTGCTTTTCTTTTTCCGTTACTCAGGCTTACTATTCCTTTACCTTTTATTTTTCCTGGTGCATTGTTTCCAAAAGTTACATTCCCTGATTTGTTTTCACCTAGAGTTAGAAACTTACTTTTGTCTCCAGTCATATGTTTGGAACATCCAATGTCAATATAATAGGGATTCTTTTGTCTTTGGGCTGATAACACTAGTCCACACTTGTCATCTACTTTCTTCTTCCAAACCTTGACATTTTCAGCAGTGGGGATCAAATCTGGCTTGTAATTCCTTAAGCGACAGTTTGCAGCTTTATGTCCATAATTATGGCAGAGGTAACATTCTGGTTCGCTAAATAGAAGATCATAGCGATTGTTATGCTCATAACTATTGTTATGCTTAACCTGCGTCCTTTTCCCAGCCATCGCATGATTTATAGTTTGAGGTTGTTTGTTGCTTGGTTGTCTCAATCTTTGTTGTGGAAGATGGTTATTCGTTGAGTATATTAATTGTTCATATCTAAATCTTAAAGAACAATTTATAGCTTTGTGACCAAAATTAGAACAGAAAAAACAATAACCATAGAAAAAACCTTTGTACCTTGAAAATTTTTGTTTTCTTTGAGAAGGTCAATTTCTTTCATGCCGATAATTTCTCTGATTTACAGATTCAGTTCTGGTACTTTTTCTTTCATTCCTTCTTGGTGGTTGATTCTCTTTCTTTGTTTTTACAGAGTGACTGTTGTCAATGTTTGAGGATTTGACAAACTTGATAGGTTCTGTATTACTTTGATGATCACTACTTGATCCTTCTTCATACCCCAAGCCAACTTTCAACTTTGGGTTTCTTTGCTGATTTAGAATGGAGGTTAATCCTTCTGAAGCTTTAATACTTGACAAACTTTGGTGATACAATGCCTTAAACTTCTCCATCTCTTTTCTGGTTTTTACTATTTCTTCTTCTAAGGCTTCACACCTTGCTTTCTTCTCTGATAACTGTTGTTTCAGTATGTCCTCTATTTTCTTTGCCTCTTCTAACTCCAATTTCAATAGGTCAAAGTCTTCATTAGGTTTTTTACCATTCATTTTAAAATGAATCAACAATTGTTTTTGTTTTCTCTTCTTACATCTTAGTATGTCAATTTCTTCCAAAGCACTGATTAATTCAACTTCCATATCCACCACTTCTTCTTCATCATCCATGTCACCTTCTGTGAGTTTATCATCAAGATCTCCCATAGCCATAAGCATAAAGTCATTCACTTTGTCTTCACAGGATGAATCACTATCTATGTCTTCTGAGGAGTCATCATTGTTTGCACACAAAYTTTTCTTTTTACTATATTTCTTAAATTTGTATTTATTTTCATCATCAGAGTCTTGGTCTTTTTGGTCCTTTTTCTTGTGAGGAAAATTAGATGCAAAATGTCCCATTTTACCATAGTTAAAGAATTTGAAGGGCAACTTGCCTTGATATTTTCCTGATCCTCTCTTTAATCTTCTCACAAATTTTGCTTCAATATCATCTAGTGCTGAATCAATATTCTTAGCTGCTTTAAAAGAAGCTTCTCTAGGAATGGATTTATCTTTGCTAATTCTCATTTCATATGCAGTTAAAGTTCCTAGGAGTTGATCAATGGACATAGTTTTAAGATCATTTAGTTCTTATATTGAAAATACTTTTGGATTAAATTTATCAAGAAGAGATCTTAAAATCTTCTGAACTAAGAACGATTCTTCAAACTTCTCACCAAGACCCTTCATGGAATTCACAAGTTCTTTAACTCTTAAAAAATACTTGCTAACTGTTTCATCTTCATTCATCTTTAGCTGTTCAATTTTCAATCTATATGTTTGAAGTTTGGCATCTTTTACTTTCTCATTTCCTTCATAACTGCTAATAAGTTTATCCCACATTTCTTTGGCAGTTTGAAGATGCATCACCTTTACAAACTTAGCTTCTGCAAGTCCATTCAAGATAGAATTCATTCCTTTAGCATTAAAGGTAAATTATAACTTATCATCCTTGGAATCTATCACAACAGGCTTTGTGTCCAGTCTCTACTACATCCCAAACATCAACACCTAAGGCCATTAGGTATGTTCTCATTCTAACCTTCCAAAAGGCAAGATTTGTTCCATCAAACAAAGGAGGCTTAGTGGTTGAAGTCCCTTCATGACTTGTCATGTTTAAGCTTACAAATCTACCTTTAGATAAAAGGAACCCACTCTGATACCAATTGTTGAAATTACTAAGACAACTGAGGGGGGGGGGCGGGGGGGGGTGGGTGTGAATCAATTGTTACTGTGCTTAAACAATTTTAACTCTATTAAACCATTTTTAATCTTCTCCAAGTGACCACCAATATTATACAGCATATGGACAACATAAACAATGAGCATCAGTCATACATAAGATATACACAGAGATAGATTTTTCACGAGGAAACCCATAAAGGGAGAAAACCTCTTCTTCTTCGAAATGATAGGCAGTCTTTACATTCTGTACATTATCATTCTTGGGAGCTCCAACTCCTCTTGAGGCTACAACATCTGTTTTGCAAGCTGCAACTTGCTGAGAGCACCAACTCTCTGATTTCTCTAGCACCCACTAGAAGGAAGCACCAACTCCCTGAGTGTTCCAACACCAATAGGATGGAAGCACCTACTTCCACTTATAAAAGCACCAACTTGCATACAAAAAAATCTATGTTTTCCCTAGCACCACCCTGCCACCCTGTTTTCTAGCCACAACTAGATGGAAGATACAACTCCCAATATTCAAGCACCAGCTTGAATACCATAGGAGCACAGTCCTCCCTAGCACCACCCTACCTTCCTAATTATGAATAAATGATTGAATAACCACCAGTATAGATATATCGATTCTTACCAATTCTTCTCTGTTCTCAAAATATTCTCTACTTCATTATTCTTCCACTCTATTCATCTTTTGTTTATCATTTCCGAGTTTTATCTCCCACTGTGCATTCTACGATTTTCCTTTCTCCTAGTTTACCTCATTTTCAGTGAGAAACGCAAACCCCACACAGTCACTGCATTTCTCTTTTATGCACAAAAGCCACTTTGGTTACACCTCGAATCTCCTAGGGCAAAAATGCTTCAGCAACTAAATTGCCAACCATCCAAGAACCATGATTCCAGTTCTGCTAACTGAATCATAACTAAGCAATTAATCGTGAAGATTAACAGTAGCCCTTCGATCAGATTCTCAAATAACCAACACCGTTGGATTAAATCTGCAGGGTCTTGCATTTATCCCATATGCTCATTGGCTGTGACCACAGGCCTAATCAAGAGGCACTTTGCAATTTCTCATTTCACGAATTTTGTTGCGAGTCACATTGACTCTTCCAACTCCTGATCATGAAATGGAGCCTTGCAATTTGCAATATCCTTCCTTCATGTGCCCACGACGATGACCAAGAGCTTATCCATAAAGCACTTCGTGACTCCAGATTTCAGGAATCCTGTGATGAGACATCTCAACTCTCCCATGTCGCGATCTCTGAAATGGAGCTTAGTTGTACTAGCTCCTTCCTCCAACTCTCGATGATATGACCACAAGCTATGACCACTAGATGTACTAGCTCCTTCCTCCAACTCTCAATGATGGCATTGTATTGTCTATCTATATTAAGGAAGTTTTTGCTGGGTTTTCTTCCCCATGAGGGTTTCTCAGGATAAATGTTGTGTATCTTGTGATTGTGTTTCTCTCAATGATCCTATCTATGCTATGGCTATCTAGAAAATTGAAAAGAAACCTAATAATATCTCAAAACTTAACATGGTATCAGAGCTAAGATGAAGAGATCATCTTTCACTGGATAAAGAAAAACGTCACTGTTGTTGTACAAGAAAATTAGGGCTTTTTGTTGGAGAGAATTTTTTGCCTAAAACCCATATAGAAAAGTGTGCCCTACCCTAGTGAATCTTTTGGCATCTTGAGCGCACCTTTTCAGTGGATAGAACTCCCAAAAAGCGAAACCCTAGTTTTCACTGGTACCAAAAAAACAGAAGTACCAGAAAACCAGGAAACTAGAACCAGTACCAGAACTACTAGTCCAGATTTTTGCAAGCTCAGTTTCAAGGGGTAAAATTTGGATTTTTAGAAATCTGACTACACTAGCTTACTCGCCTCAGCTCAGCGCATCTAGCCCCTCGATCAGAATTTCAAAATTTGAAGTTTGAAAAATTAGGGTTTCCTCATAAAGCCTAAGTTGTAGTTGCACTTGCAGTATCAATTACAGTTGCAGTTTCAGTTGAGGTATCAACTACAATACAAGTTGCAGTCACCCTTGAAGTTTTAAAAAGGGTTGGTAATTATTACCGCTACTACCAGATGGTGCCACTACTTGCAAATGCTATCAGAGGTATCTACTCACATATGTTTAAATTGTTAAGATTTAAAGGGTATTTGCAGGAGAAGGGATCTCTTGCCATAGATCCAAAAGGATCTCAAGATCCAACACATTCAAAGGAATAATGCAACCCAGGTTTGATTATTCTAATATGCATCTATTTGTTATGACATTGTTTTGATCTAGGTTGCATGTTGAAGCTATGACCATCATACTAACCTTTGGTCAAAATTAAAGTCAAGGTATTGGATGGATTAAAGTTGAGATCATAGAATTTATTCTCCAACCCAACCTTCTGTCAAGATAGCATATTGTCTTAATACAGAGGACAGGTTGAAGAAAGCACTTGTCATCTTGAGTGAAGGACACTTGGAAGAAAAGCAACACACACTCTTTCTTGAGGACAAGACTACAGGTTCCAGGTTTGATTAATTAAGTTGATAAGATTCAAAGTTGCACATGACAAGTTGATAACTACCCCATTACAAGTAAACACTATAGTTGAGGTAACAGTCTTTGAAAAGAATTATGCTTGGTAGCATGTGAGCATATTGAGATAAATGTTTAATGTAATCATTTACCATGTACAACTAACATCTACTCTAGGAGAAACTTCTTGTGTTGATTCCAGGTTACCTTGGATGAATGTTTGATCACAACACTAGAAGAGTGTTGATCTCATTTCGTATTGTATTTCTTACTTTTGACCCTTGTTTCAGACAGGTCACAAATGAAATCTCTAAAGGAGCTATTGTGACGATTATTCGTGCTATTGTTTTATTTACTATTATCAAAAGAGTATTATTCTTGCTTGTTGTTTTGCTGACCTTGTTTCAGGTCATAGGTGATAACCCTAAGGAATCTATAGTGAAGGTTGCAGAAGGCAACATATTAGATGAGACATGAAGAAGACTATGTACATAACCATATACATTCATGTATCAAAGAATATGAAGAAGAAGTTATCTGTTGAGATCTAGAGTATCTCATATAGAGTTTGATTGTAAGGAGCAGAAGGTTCCAAAGATGACCGAACATTAGAAAAAAATCTCACAGTAGACTTGTTCAAAGGATAATGAAGCCACCTTGATAGGAAACATAATTCACTTGAAGTCTGACTTAGTTTTTCATATTTAGACTTGGTATTCAACACCAAATATACCCTGTTATCACACAGTTTGTAGGAAGGAGAGAGGCTAGCGTATAGTAGGTGAAACTTGCGAAACGGGAACCTTCCCCACCCTATGTCACCACAATGGGGAGGTTCTTTCTATTTAGAGAGTTTATGCCTAGGGGAGACATCCCCAATGACCTGTGGTTTTGAAGAGGCAAAGGTTCAAAAGAAGTAAGATAGTTCCCCCTTCATAGATCACCACCCAAAAGATAGTCTGGTCAAAGGCCAATTTGAAGTAACCCCCAAAGAGTATGTACCTGCCTAGAACAAGACAACATCAAGAAAGATATATGCAAACTATATTCAATGGGGTTAGTACTTCATATGTAAGTGATTATCTGATATTTAAGCAATTTGACAGTAAATATTGATGAAATCAATGTTTGCAAAATGGAAATGATAAATATATTACTTGTCAATAAATACTGGAACGATATAGCATTCGATGTAACAAATCAACAATTAATCCAATAAATGCTCTTAACTACCATTCAATTGCTTATAAAATGAAACGTTGTTGCATCAAGATGAAATAACCAAGGGTGAAGTCAGAATTCTAGGGTTAGTATAGTTAGGGTTTCAGTTTTAAAATAAGTTTTAGAGTGTTTGGATTTGATTTCACTTCAATGCTGGAGGCTGGAGACCAGTGCCTTAGGGTTAAAGGAGTCAATAAACGATGGATGCAAGAGTTGAAGGGAAAGAGTTTTCAAGGACTGGAGGGAAAAGTTTCAAGGCGCTGCTAGAGTAGGGCCTTAAAAGCAGAACCCTAGGGGAGAGAGGCTCACTCTGGTGTTGCAAAAGAAAGGCCTCATGCTCTCTCCTCCTTCCCGGAAAATGACTAGCCCAAAAACAGGAAAAATAGACCAAGACATGAGGTTTTGCTGAGGGAGGTGTTGCTAGATCAAGGCCCATCAACAAACCCTAGAACAATACGACCCTGGTGTAGTAAGCCTAGGTCAGGGACATCTCACTCTTCTTGGTTCAAAAGGGTATAGCTAGCATAAGGAAGAAAGAAAAAGGAGTGTAGCTATGGCTAGGCTCTATTTTTCATCTTCAATGGCTTAAGGCTTCTCTATCATGGGAAATGAGACAATGACCTACTTGTGTGTTTTTCCCCTAGGGTTTTGATTCAACAATATTTATAAATAGATGCAATAAATCAAACTACAACCATTCAATCAAGAATTTTTGCAGAAAAATACTTACAAATCATGAAGAAATAACCATGCAAACCCTAGTTGTAACACCTTCCTTCAAGAGAAACACCATAAATGCCAAAAAATATCTTCCTTCAACAAGTGTGCATCACTTAGTTCATCCAAAAACCCCAAAAGGGTGCTAAAATCAGACCTTACTAATGAGTGAGTGATAATTGGTGTTAAAATGAGAGTGAAAACCCTCAATATATACTGTATCGATGACCTAATTTAACTTTTAGGTCATAAAAAGGCCGACAAGGCCAAAATACCAAAATAATAATGTTTTACATTAAATGTTCATTTTAAAACCCTAATTGAGCAAAAAGTGAGACATCACCCCTTCTAAGGGAGACGTTGGCCCCTTTTTAGGGCAAATGCAGCAGTAAAGAGAAAAACGTTAGCCCTCTTTGGGCCTCTTCATCATGCCACACATGCCAACTGCCCTGTCAAACTGCCACATGCTCAAACTTCCACATGCTCAAGATGACTTCATGAGTGCATAGGTGACGTCCTGGGCCATCCAGGGAAAACGTTTCACTGGAAGTGGGTCAATCCCCCTAAGACGGGCTTTTCCAAAGTGCCTCTGATGGAACGTCCTCTTCTTCTTTGGTGAAAAACCATGACCAACCACCATCCTATCTCTACCCCCTGATGGGGTCTCAGCATCCATCTGGTGGGCTCTTCAGCCCCATGGAGGTCCAAACTGATCATATCCCCATGTGTACTGGTCCAAATGGTACCTGTCCGTCAGGCATGGTCCTTCACATCAAAAGCTACGCCCTCCATGGGATTATCAGTCATAGGGATCATAGCAATGTCAATCACATTTCAACATCAATATTATTAAGCATATGCATAAAAACCCTAATATATCAGTCAGTAGCTCAAAGACATTACAAAAACCTACAATACAAGATTGGAGAAAAAGACATGATGTCCTATTGGGATAGTATCCACAAGAAAAGGAAAGTTTCCAAGAGGATTTCATCCAAGACATGTAAGTGAGGTGATGTGGCTAGGGGATGTCCAGACATGTGGGTTCAATGAGAACCAAGGATGCATAATTTTATCTGTGGGTGCCTTTGTAGAAGGTGAGTTGTACCTATCATGGATGCATTTTTTCCAAGCCCGTTCTTACCTTTATTCTTTTTCTTACTTTATTATTTTATTTTCTTTTTCTTCTTCTTTTTCTTTTTATTCAAGAGCTAACCAGAGGATGCTGCCTTGGAATGGTGACCAGAGCTGACAGTGTTATCTACAAGTACTTTCACAGAGATGAGAAGACTGGCTCGTGATGAGACCCCCTTTCCCTTGGCCATGCAACCAAAGGTCACTGCCCTGGTGTGGTAACCAGATGGTGTTAATGTCATACTGTTAGGTACCCATGAGTCTAATAGGTTGGCTCGTGATGAGACCCCCTATCCTTTGACTAGGTCTTGTATTTTATTTTCCAGGTCCCTCTTGTTTCTTGTTGAGAGGCCTTTTATTGCCTTCTCGGGGATCCCTGGGCAAAGCATCTCGAGGTTTCATTTCTAATATTTTGTACTTTACCAGTTGCTTTTACCTTCTTTGTCTTTAGCCCCTTCTTCCCACGAGATAAGGTGAAATCCTACAAATAGGTCAAACCAATGCCCAGACAAGGGGAATGGGATAAATGAGCGAGAGATAAGATGAAACAGTGGTGCTATGATGGGAGCGGACGATGGATTTTCAGAAATCCCCCAATGGAAAACCAAGACCTATGGGCATAGGCTTACTAGGGCACCCTGTCAATTTCCCCAAGCATGGTCAAGTGGGATAGTGTAAAATCCAAGCAGTTGTTAGAGATAAAGTGAATCAGATGCATATATTTAAAGGTTTCAATGATCAAAAGTGGCACATACCATGATACCTGGACCAATTACCTCATGGAGCAAGAACCTCTTCTAATACAAGACCAAGCCAATGGTGATGGATGTTGTTGTTGCTAACAAGACAAAGATGATGGAAGAAGAAAAGGATGGGCCCTCTAGGGCCATGCTCAGGTCAATCCTTCTCTCAGTATTCCATGTCTAGGACCTGTGGGCCTCGAGACATGATCTCCTAGTTATCCCTAAAAATCGGGGATAACATCTGGCTCCAACTCGGGGCATGTGCTCACCGTAGAGTGCATGAGAACCTCAACATCTCTGGCATAACCTGCAGAGCTGCTTAATCTCGATAGGGGCATAAGTAACAAAAATAGGGCGGTAATTCCACCCCAACATACATAGATATATATATGAACTGAACGAAAACAATCAATAATGCAAATGTGAAAGAAAACTATCATGAAATGCAAATGGTATTATACACGAATACAAAATGCCTACTTACCTGTACTTACCTGTCAGTTAGATGTTGGGTGTAGTCAAACAACCAGTGAATCCAATCCAGCAATGTCCCACAATACCTTCTTTTGTGCTTCATCATAAACCAGAATAGTGACAAATCAAGCACAAAAATGACATGGGTTAGAGCATATATCATATCATCGGAAATCATAAACTCTAACTCATGGAGGCGGGTGGGAGGGATAAAATCTTTCCGATTCAATCTCTAAGGAAGGTATTCAATCCACTCCAAGAAAGGTTCATGAAGAGTCAAAGGTTGAGAAAAATGACTCAAAGGGCCTACAAGCTGGCTACTCAAGACATCCTCATGCTCTGGAGTCAAGGAAAGGATCAACAAAGATCTAGCAGACGACTGGCAAAATATCAAGGGAAAGTTGAAAAACTGAGATAACAAACTTGCAGTATCCAACCAACCCTTGGAGTCTAGGGTTTTCCTAAGAGGAAACTCAACAATAAAAATATACTTCCCAACTACACCTTTAATGGAAAAGCAAGGTAAAGTAATAATAGGTGGTTGGAGTGAGAAGTCATGAGAATCTTTTTTTGGGAAAACAATGCTCTTACTTGTGTTAAAATCTAAGAACAATGGTGGTTGGTAATCATCTTCATGGAGAGAATACAAGTGCTCAGAAGGGTACTCATCAAAAATCTCAAGGTAATACTGAAAATCATCAGGAAAACAAGGTACTAGGTCATCCTTGGTTTTTTGAAAAGTACAGGTAAAAATATTATCTCCTTGTTGCCATTGCTCAAAAGTAATATGCTATGATAATTGCAAGGGAAACACTTGGAAATGACTCTCAGCGTCATAGATGAGATCCAGGTCATAAGCAACTATATCCCACCTACATCTCCCAACAAGTATGAACTCATCAATGTTATCAACAATGTCACTATCTGTGTCATAACATGCAAGGTTTGAAACATTTGAAAATTCATTCTCCTCCTCCTCACTTCCTTCATCATAAATTAAAGCATCATCAAAAAATAGGGGAGGAGGGAAACTTACCATTTCTTCTTATGCAGGGGCTTCGAGGACTTTGGTGTTTTCAGCATGGGTTATTTTTTTATCCTCATGGACCGCTTCTTTGTCTTTGATTGTACAACAAGGAATATTCATTTTGTTCAAGGCTTCCATTTCTCCTTCATTTCTTGAATCATGGAACAAGGTGTTATTGGAATCTTGAAAAGGAAAGAAACTAACCTCATCGTCCTTTTGTTGTGCAGGAAAAACATGCTCTTGGATTGCTTCATCAGAGGGAGGGGCATAGGTTGATACTTCATCATTTTGCTTGGGTTCCATCTCCTCAGCCATGTCTTCAACAATCCCTTGTTGAATGATGGT
>JZKD02S2273176.1:118859-141718 GCA_000966675.3 Picea glauca
TACAATTCCCTCCCCCTTAAAAAGGAACATCATCCTCGATGTTCTTATCTACTAACATGAATGGTATGTGCAGAAGTAAAAAAAATTGGATATGCCTGTCTCATGGCATCCTCCATTTCCCATGTAGCCTCATCTGGGCCAAAATGTTTCCACTGTACCTTGACCTGTGAAATGGTTCTGTTCCAGAGCGGGGTTTCCTTTCTATCTAGTATGCATTGGGGTTCTGGTAGAAATTCTTCCTCCGGTTCCACCTGGATCACAGACCGGTCAATTATATTATTAGCATCATGTACATATTTATTCAATAATGAAACATGGAAAACATTATGTGCTTTTACTATGGGAGGAAGTGCTAGCTGATAGGCTACAGGTCCCACTCTATCTAGAACCTCAAAGGGTCCACAATACTGGGCTTCCAGCTTGGCACAAGCTCCTATTCTCAGGGAACTCCTTTCGGGCTTAATTCTGAGATATACATGGTCTCCCATTTTGAACTCTCTTGGAGTTCTCTTTTGATCAACATAACTTTTCTGTCGGTTATGAGCGACCTTCAGATTTTGTTTTATTAGAGTCACTTGTTGTTCCATTTCTTTCAACATGTTGGGTCCAATAGAAATCCTATTTACAGAATTACTCTAGATGACTAGAGCATTACACTGTCTACCATAGAGGACCTTGAAGGGACTCATCTTTAAGGATGCTTGGTAGTCGTTGTTGTAGGCAAATTCTACCAATGGCAGGTAGTCTTCCTATTTCCTAGGTTGATGCATTACATGCATCCTTAAAATATCCTCTAATATTTGATTCACTCTTTCTTTTTTTCCGTCGATTTGAAGGTGGTAGGCGGTTCTGAACAACAATTTGGTCTCCAATCTCGCCATCAGTGATTTCCAAAAATTGGAAGTAAATTTTGTGTCTTTGTCAGACACTATCTCTTTCGACATACCGTGCAGTCTCAACACCTCTTTCATGAATATCTGGGCGATATTTATCGCCTTGCAGGTTGATTTGATAGGGATGAAATGAGCAGACTTGCTCAGTTTATCCACCGCCACCATAATGGCATCATTTTGTTTGGTTGAAGTTGGTAATCCAGTGATAAAATCCATGGATATGGTTTCCCATTTCCATTCTGGGATGGGTAAAGGGTGTAATAGTCCTACTGGGTGTCGATGTTCTGCTTTAACCTGTTGGCACTCTATTCATTGGGCCAAATATTTGGCGATGTCCTTCTTCATTCCAGGCCAATAAAATTGTTTCCAGGTGGCAGTGATCGTTTTCTGGTATCCTGGGTGACCAGTGTAGGGTATTTTATGTAGTTCATCCATGATGAACCTCTTCAAGTCGTCACGATTTGGAATGTACATTCTTTCTTTGTAGGTGAGAAGACCTCCTTTGGTCATATGGTAGCCTTCATATTTTATTCCATCGGGTTCTTGTTGTAGGCATAGGGTCACAGTTTTAACGAAGGGATTTGTCTCCTATGCATTTCTGACCCTGTTCTTGACATCTGTCTCGCAGGTACTCACCACTACTAGGTGAATTGTTTTCATGCTTCTACTAAGGGCACTGGCCACCCTATTTTCCTTCCCTTTGATGTGTTTTATTTCAAAATCAAATTCGCTAAGGAGGGCCATCCATCTAGCTTGTCTAGCATTGAGCTTTGGTTGGTCGAACAAATACCGTAATCCGCAGTGATCTGTCATAAGTACAATTTTTCTTCCCAAGAGGTAATGCCTCCACATTTTTAAGGCGTGCACTATGGCAGCCAGTTCTAGATCATGAGTCACATAGTTGACCTCATGTTCATTCAATTTTCAGGATTCATAGCAGATCACCTTTCCTTCCTGCATAAGGACTCCTCCGAGCCCTTCCTTACAGGCATCTGTGCACACAAGGATGTCAGCTTCTGGGTCAAGAATTTTCAACATGGGTGCATGGGTTAGTAGATGTTTCAAGGTTTGAAATATTTCTTCACATTGCTGTGTCCACAGGAATTTTGTCCCCTTCTTTTGGAGGGCAGTGATTGGACAACCAATCTTGGAGAATCCTTTTATACATCTCCTATAGTATCCCGCCAATCCCATAAAGGATCTAATGTCGGAGACATCCTTTGGGGCAGACCATTCCATGATAGACCTGATCTTGTCAGGATCTACGACTACCCCTTCCTTGGACATAACATGTCCCAAGTAATGTATTTTCTTCTGAAAGAAGTCACATTTGCTGAATTTAGCGTAGAGTTGATGCTCTCTTAGCACTTGTAGCACAAGTCTAAGATTATCTTCATGTTCTTCTCTATTTTTAAAGTAGATTAATATGTCTTCAATAAAAACTAGTACAAATTTATCTAAAAATTTACTGAGTACATTGTTCATTAAGCACATGAAAGTGGCAGGGGAATTGGTTAACCCAAATGGCACTACCACAAACTCATAGTGACCATACCGTGTCTGGAAAGCAGTTTTATGGATGTCTTCACCCTTAATTCAGACTTGATGGTATCCTGACCTCAAGTCAATCTTTGACAAAATAGACGTGCCTCCCAACTAATCGAATAGATCATCGATCATGGGCAAGGGGTACTTGTTCTTTATGGTTACTTTATTAAGTTGTCTATAATCGATACACAGTCTAAGGGTGCCATCCTTCTTCTTCACAAACAAGACTGGTGCTCCCCACGGGGACATGCTGGGTCGAATATAACCCTTATCCATCATTTCTTTCAATTTCAATTTGAGTTCAACTAACTCAGGTGTGCTCATCCGGTACGGTGTCCTAGACATCGGCACCACCCCTGGTGCAAGCTTTATCGAGAAGTCAATGTCTCTTCTTGGAGGTAGACCCGGTACCTCTTATGGGAACACATCTCTGTATTCTCTCAGGATAGGGTGATCATCAGGGCTTTGTTTAGCACTTTCGATTGTTTTCAACACCTGTATTTCATATAGGGTACATCCCTTTTGGTAATACTTTCTCATTTGCAGGGCTGAGATTTGTCTCACCGAGACCGGTTTTTGGATCCCTTGGAGGGTTATCCTTTTTCCTTCTTTTTTCACACATTCTAAGGTTTTATGGTAATAGTCCAATTGGCTTTATGGGCAGCCATCCAGTCCATACCAATCAACAAGTCATATGATTCTAGGGGTAATACATTAAGGGTTGCTTGGGTGGGGAGTTCACCCAATATTAATTGGCAGGCTGGTATGGCCTCTACCACCTTTCTTTTAGTGCCAGTTGCTAACTGTACCAACCATGGCTTGGTTTGTTTTTGTGGCTATAGATTACACTTATCCACAGTCTTAGGGGCTATATAACTCAAATTTGAACCAAGGTCAATTAAAACAGATACTAGATGGTTGAAAATCATAACTTCTATTTCCACCACTGAAGCCTGGTGGTCATCTTGGTTATTATCCAAGGCTGCATAAATCTGTGGCACACTCCTTGCCACATCATTGAATGTGGTAGCTTCCTAAATTTTATAAACTTTCTGATTGTTTTGTTGTCGGTGTGGGCAGTCTCTCAGGAGATGCTCTTCTCCGCAACCCCATCATTTTAAAGGTTCTTTCTTTGGGTTATTAGTCTTTATTGGTATAGGTATAGAAGTTTTATTTCTGTTTGATGATGGAAAGTTCTGCTGGAGTACACTCCGGGTTGGAAATTTCATTCTGGGGTTCTTCTTGTAGCTCTTAAATCCTGAGGATTTGATCCCCTTTTTCTGAAATTTCGAACCACTCTTCTATCTCCAGTCTCCATGAGACTCTGCCCGATGTCCATATTGTTCATGACAATATGTTGCCTTTCGAATAGTGTCTTCTAAGGTCTTTGGCTCGTCGAATTTGATTCGGTTCTAGTATTCCTTGGGTATCCCACTGAGGAAGCGTTGCGCCTTCTCCTTCTTGGCTTTGATGTAGGGTACATATCTCAATAAGTCGAGGAATTTGTTGACATATTCCTCTATGGTAAGTTGTCCCAGTTTGAGTTCATAAAACTCTTTAGCCTTCTCGTCGAAATATCTTTCCAACAAATACTTCTTCCAGAAGTACTTCTCAAACCATTTCCAAGACAGGTCCTCCTCGCGGACCCCTTTCATATTCTTAAGATCTTCCCACCAGATGGAATCTTTTCCATTCAGATTGAAAGTGGCCACTCGGGCCTTCAAATTTTCTAAAAAATCATGGACTCTAAAATATTTCTTCAATCCAAGTAGCCAGGCCTCGGCTTCCTCTCCCTTCTTTATCTCACCGTTGAAGGAGGGCGGTTTGGCCTTTCTAAATTCCTCAAATTTATGACCCTTTGAAGCCTTTTGCTTCTTTTGTTTTCTTTGAGAATAGGAACTGGTCCTGCTGCTAGAAGAGCCTTCTGAATCACCAGCTTCCTTCTCATTAGAATCGTCTGGCACTGGTCCTTTACCTCTGGGGTGGAACTTTCTTGAGGTGCTACTCTCAGTATGGCCACTGATACGACCAGGATTCTGCATCTCAATTTCATGCTGCATTTGTCGCTGTAGGTCGGATAAGCTCTACAGTAAAACTACATTAATTTTGGTTTGCTTTTCTTGTTATTTCATCATCCTTTCATTGTCGGCCTTGCAGCTTTGTAGTTCAACCATGAGACTCCTCACAGTCTCAGCTAGGTCTGGAGGGGTTCCTATTGCTCTTCTTTCATCAGACTCTTCATCTCTATTGTGGGAGCCTTCTCCCACCTCTTGGTGAGTCACCATACTTTGCGTCTGTAGATTCCCGCGGTTGATCGTCCGCTTGATTGAAAATACAAACACTATTTATTAGTCAAGAGTTAAATACATTTTTTATAATTTGTGCATAATTTATAACTCTTTCACATGCATACACAGTCGGGTTCTCATTTTCCAAGTTTTTAATCCTGGACAAGAGAGTTAAGTTAGGGGGTTACTCCTCGTAGGAGTGCTTTGAACGGAGCTTATGTGCAACTCATTCATGAGCCCAATCAGGCCGAGTGTTGCAACCATGCTCTGATACCACTTTGTCACATAACCATTATGCAAATCAAACTTTTTCATTGATTTCTCAACAATCAGAATCCCTGAAGTCCTACGGTGCTTAGCACAGGCTAGATCTTTCCTTTTTCCACCTTCATATGATTGTAGTTCACAACTATGGGCCAAATCAGCACGGCGTCTTTTCGCACTTTGTGACTCAATGCTACCAGAACATCGAGTCGCTCGACTCTGCAAACACCAAAGCTTGAAACAACGAAACGCTGAACCTCGATGGGGCTACTGAGGGGCAAGTTTCTCTCTTGGGGTCTTGTCTATGTGACCCTATACAGTGTCCACGCGCTTAAGACAGCCATGAGCTTATCGACTTTTCGTGATTTGGGATATCGCGATACACAACTTCTACATTTCCCCATTCAAATCCATGAAACTTTTGAGGTCTCCAAAATTTCCCTCCAAAGGGAGATCGAAGGCCATAAGCCTCCCCTGATCCAAAGACATGGATCCTTTCGGGGTTTCGGTGCTCGGGAGTTTGAAGTGCAATGACTCCAAAACTCTTCGTCATTCAAATCTACGATTTCTAATATGGAAAGTCGTGTAAGGGATCGACGACTCTTAGGAGCATGGATCCAACGGTCTACAGTATTTTGGGTATTGGGATTTCGTGACTCGCGAAGACAAGGTTTTCTTTCCTTTTGGTTCCCCGGATGCCGAAACACCGAAACGTCGACCAAAAACCACGTGTCGCTTTGATGGACGGTGGTGACCCTCAACCAAGATCGACAATCATGGTATTTTTGGGATGATCAACGGTCACGATCAAATCCCAGATGTTCTCAATCTTAATCACACCTTACTCCATTTCAAGGCTTCGGTGATTGGAATTTCATGACTCGTGAAGACAAGGGTTCTTGGCCCTTTTGTTTTTCGGACGCCGAAATGCCGAAGCGCTTACTAGCAGCCATGTGTGCTCTATAGATGGACGGTCCAGGCACTTCCGTGGACCATGGGGTCTATGGTCCAGATTCCTTCATATCTTGCAAGGGAAAAAGAAGGGGTCGTGGCATTAATTCCTGCGTCTCTCTCTTAAATCAAACGGTCATCATAGACCCTGGGATCCTCCGAAGGGATCCCGTTCGTGCATTTCTTGCAAAGGTGGAGAGGGGTCGAGGAATTATCATCCACATGTACCACGTTTTCAACTCGAATCCCCAGTATCCGAAATATCGATAGACTCTCGATCTCCGCCACGTGTCCTTTGCAGATGGACTGTCTAGATCTATATCGGGACTTTCACCATGGAGTGTCCCGATCCCTTGTCGTCAGGACTCCCAGAATCCCGAATTCAAAATCCCCGATACCGACTCCTCTCTCAAGACTTTTGCCCTTGTTCACGAGGGCTTAACCCTCATGCCTCTCTTAACAGCTCCAACGGTTGTCGGGTTTTTCTAGCTAAGATCTGATGGCTCAGATCTGTCCCACGTCGCGCACTCTCCTACTACTTCCAGGACATGGAAAAATCAACAATCCAAATGTTCTCATGGACCTTGGGGATATACAATCTCGATTTCCTCGCTATTCATGAATATATAGGAAAAGGGGCAAGGTATGTAACCCCCCTTTGTTTCTTTCGTCAATCTAACGGTCATGAATGACCATGGATCTTCCGACGAGATCTCGTTCGTCGATCGATACTTACCCCTACGCTCTGCTACTTCAAGATTTTAAGAGGGTCATTCCTCCTTGTACAGGGTTGTTAAGACTTGCACATTCAAGTCCTTTTTCCAGGTTCTTGGTAAACCTTTCCAAGGAGGGAATCTCTATGAAGAGATCTATTCCGGGGCATTCCTGGAGACAGATAAGGGGAAGCAACTTCCCGAGAACGGGCTGGAAGTCTGACATGGTTCAACCTATGCATAATTAAATTCATTTATCACCATAAGCCATGCGTGGATTTTTCTGTTATAAGCATATATCTACCATATCTTATCAAAACACTGCACAGACATTCTTATATGGTAATCATTCACAATTTCACAGTTCATGATCATATATATATCAGCATATAAATTTCAAGATGCAATATGTAAAACACTTATCAGAACCAACACCAGAAGTGAGTGCAACTGCTGAAAGGGGTGCTCATTTCCACCCAACCGTAGGCTTAGTGACTCCCAACGGATTTACCACTAGCCACCCTCGAGTTGAGACCACGATGTTGTGATAATGCGTCTCCGTTTTCCAGCGACCAGGAGCGAAGGTTGCAATCCTTCCTCTCTTCTATCACTCACTCTGTGTAATGCCAGAGTTCTCCCCTCGCATCTACCCCCTCCCAATCGCTTCTTCCCCACACCTTATCCTCTTGTGAGGTTGTGTGTGGCGTGATTACCCTCTCGCTGATCAGGCCTAACGGCTCTACGGATGGGAGGTTCACCTCCCATCCCTCATTAAACCATCTACCTACTAGCCCGCGAGTCATTTAATTCAGGGCCAGCGAGCCGCTTTTGGTTCTCCGGGCCAGTGGAGTCCAAATATGGTATTAGTTCTCGGTGGAATTTAACACCACCTTTCCAGGTGCCTTCCACCACCATTGTGGTCTCTTTTTCTGCACATCCCCTCTCAGTAGTCCTGCAATAAAATCCAAAAGGTTATTCACATTCATTGACCTTTTCCTCAAGGTCCATTTACATCACATATTCACATTTATGAGTTTTCCATATTTCTTGGCCAATCCAGTTATATTTACAAGCTGGGGGAAACAGGGTGTTACACTTTATAAAATATAAAAATCCAAAAAAATATAAGAAAAATCATACAAATATATTTATTCATTGTCTAGTGTATGATTAATGTTTTATCTTGCTTTATAGACACCTTGAATACATGTTTATGATTCATTGTTAATTTATAACTCCAAGGAGGCAAATTGGTCCTCCCTCATTGTGATTTAAGGATTGTTCTAACATCTTGTAAGCATATTTAAGGAGTTCTTCAAATCTGGAAATTAATTTGCAACATTAGAAATCAGATTTGGTGAAACCCTGAAGGGTAAGGATTGGTGCTTTAAAGTTGTTTCTCAAGCTTATCTTGTCGATGATTACAACTGCATGAGATATCCTCCAGGACACATACTAAGTGAGTCAGCCTATGAGAGAGCCTATGAGTTGGGTGTGCCCATGAGATGGGTGTGTTGTTTGATATGAAACAATGTGTACCCTTGTGAGGGGTGAAGGAGCCCATGTGATGGGTTTACTATTCTCCTCTGTGTAGAGAGTTGAGACGATGTGGTACTCTAGATGATTCTCCTGTGAGACTTAGTGAGATAGAAATCTGTTGAGTAGGACGTCCTTGTGGCTGAGCATAGGTGGACATGATCCTAGTGGTTGAGAACTAGTGAGTGTGTGTTCAGATGATTCTCATGTGAGACATAGTGAGCTAGAGATCTGTTGACTTGGACGTCCTTGTGGCTGAGCATAGGTGGACGTGCCCCTAGTGGATGAGAACTAGTGGGTGTGTGAGATCCCTTTCTATATTTTCTAAGAGTCATATTTCCCTGTAACCCTAATTATGATGTAAAGGGTACAGGTCGGCCCCACCATAAAGTGAAAGACAATTAATGTAAAAGATAATTAATATGATAATTATTAATTATATTTCAAGTTATTGAGGTCGGCCCTATTGTGCCAATAGACACCACTTTTGATGTGTCCAATCTAATATAAATAAAGTTTATTTCCCCATTGAGGAAACATAACATGCATGTGATTTTGGAAATTTCAGGAAGTACTTATTCTAGGGATGAAGTGTGCACCTCTCTTGGGTGCTAACCTTCTTGGTTTTGTGAGCACCCTTTTGTGTGTTAGGTCTATGGTGTGGGAGGTATTTCTCTTGAAGAATATAACAAAGGATTGGATGGGTTTTCTTCCCTTTTTGAGAAGGATTTCCCATGATACTTCTTGTGTACTTGTGCATGGTATTTCTTCTTGTGATCTTGGTTACTGTAATAAAGTGTTTATGGTGTAACTGTAATTGTCTATGGTTCAAGTAAAA
The DNA here is from genome assembly GCA_000966675.3 of Picea glauca. Classification (NCBI taxonomy): domain Eukaryota; kingdom Viridiplantae; phylum Streptophyta; class Pinopsida; order Pinales; family Pinaceae; genus Picea; species Picea glauca. Next base: position 127,891 of record JZKD02S2273176.1, read on the forward strand.
TGCTAAAATTGGAATAAACCTCATGATTGAGAATAGAATAGTGAAAATTCAACATGGTTTTAGAGCACAGGTCTTGAAGAAGCCATTGCACAAGCCTTCAAAGCAAGTTGTCCTCTTTTTGTAGAACTATATGACCCTCCTAAAGTTTCCAGAAATTCTGTACGACGCTCCTTCTTTTTCAGTTTCAACTCTTAATACTTGGATGTTGGGGATAATTTTTGCATAGGAGATTACGACCTTCTCCAACTCACCTCCAAAGACTCTCAAAGTGAAATTTTGAGCATTTTGGATTTTTGGCCCTAGGGTTTCTAGGGTTTCACAATTTTTTGCAGATTTTTGGTTTTAGGGTTTCTGCAACTCATTGAATGAACCTTTCAACACACTAGTATTCATATGACTCTATTAAGGTTTATTGTTGGCATTCATAATCCCAACAAAACATAAGGTTGCTAGCCTAGCCTAACTGTTAGGTTTTATAGCCTAGTTGGCAAGGGTTTGTGAAGAATCTGAAAATATGAAGAACAAAACCTTGGTGGAAGATAGGCTTGATGGATCAAGCAACTTCAGTTCCTAGAAGTCAAGACTTTAGATCACCCTTGAAGAGGATGACCTATTGAGTGTGATACAAAATAATTTACCAGAGACAACCATCGAAGAAGAGAAGGAAGAAAGGAAGGAATATGACGTCAAGGCAAGGAAGATAATCATCTGCTCAGTAAAAGATCATATTCTACCTCATATTTCCAACCTGAAGACAACTTATGAAATGTAAGAAGCATTGAAGAATATGTTTGAGAATGACAACATCCTCAGAGATCTTACTTTGAAGGGCCAACTTCAAAGTATCAATATGACAAAAGGTGATGTTGTTGCTGCCTTCTTTATGAAGATGTCAAAGATCATAGATTAGCTAGGTTCCATTGGAGAAATCATATATGACAGAGAAATTTTTTTGACCACTCTCAATAATATTCCAAAACATTGGGAACCATTTCTTCAAAGTATCCATGGAAGAGAAAAACTACCTAATTTTGATCGTCTGTGGATAGACTGTACCAAAGAAGAAATCAGACTTGGAGCTAGAGAAGTGGAAGACTTCCCTCCTGATGACAATCATGCTCTTGCACTTCATACAAAGAAAGGAGGAAGATTTAAAAGAAACTTTAGGAAAACATTCAAATACAAGAAGACCTCATCAACTTCAGGTTATGATCCAAGAAGAGACATGACAAAGATCCAGTGTTTCAAATGTGACAAATATGGACACTATGCGAGAAATTGTCCTACCAGAAAGAAAGGAAGACAATATGCTTCCACCGCTGACATTGATCCAAACCCACCTCAAAAGGATGAAGACAAGAGAGATGAAGATTACTTCATGTAAAACAAATGCAATGTTGAGCATGACTACAGACTAAGGTCATTTTCTTGATTTAATCATTAAACCTATAGTTGATTGCATCTTTGATGGTGAAGGGCATTATCCATAGTGTGGGAGCCCTCATGACTTGGACCATTATTCCTGGTACGAGAGTCAAACCTTTATTGATTTATTATTCTCCTAGTAGGAAGGTCATCAAAATACTGTAGAATCAGTAGAGGACCTAAGAAGACACGAGACATCTCCAGGTTAGAAAACATGAAGAGGAATATATCTATCCTTTAGACTTTAGAGGGAGTTAATTGACTTAGAGGGAGTCAAACTATTTGAGAAGAAGGAAGAGACATTACCTTCTCCCCTTCAAAAGTTCAGAGGGAGACAACCATTGATACAGTTGATCTAGTTTCTCTAGTTGATATGACCAAAGAGATTGCAATATGCCATAAAAGGCTTGTATGGGCTAGACAAACTCTACAAAAGGCAGAGGGGCATGCAACCTCACAAGGCACATCCTGAGAGAGAAAGAGTCCAAAGGTATTTTCGAGCTACTTTTTATCCATGAGTCACATCATTGATTCTAAGCCTTATTGTCATGGAGAAGTGATAGGTGAGCATGTATGGAAAGATTCCATGACAAAAGAATACCAGTCTATATTGAAGAATGATGTATGGTATATTGTTCTGAGACTAGAAGGGAAGTCTGTGGTGACTTCCAAGTGGATATATAAGATCAATCATGCAAATAATGGAAGTGTCGAGAAATACAAAGCGAGATTTGTAGCCAGAGGATTCTCACAAGTAGAGGGAGTTGACTATGATGAGACATTTACTCCAGTATCCTGATACACTTCCATACGTACCATCATTGCACTAGCTACTTCCATGAGTTGGAAGCTACACCAGATGGATGTAAATACAACCTTTCCCAATGATGAGATGGATGAAGAATTTTATATTGAGCATCAAGAAGGATTCATGATACACAACGAGAAATCTCATGTGTGCAGGTTGAAGAAATCCCTTTATGGACTAAAGAAAGAATTTCGTGCTTGGTACGAGAAAATGGATGAATTCTTGATGAGATCGGGCTTCAACAAGAGTGATGCTGATCCAAACCTATATTATCATATTGTTGGTAACAAGTGCCTAATATTGGTCATGCATGCAGATGACTTATTCCTCACCGGTTCAGAAATACTTATTGTTGAATACAAGAGAGCATTGACTTTTGAATTCAAGATGAAGGATCTGGATATGATGCACTACTTCTTGAGACTAGAAGTATGGCAGAGAATTGATGAGATTTTCTCGAGTCAAGGAAAATATATAGTGGAGATATTGAAGAATTTTGGTATGACAGAGTGAAAATCCATGCCTACATTGATGGTGATGGACTTGAAGAAAATAAATGATGCTTCTACTGATTCAGATGAGATTGATCCAAATTTGTACCTACAGTTGATTGGATCATTGATGTATCTAGTTAACACCAGACCTTATATATGTTATACAGTGAATGTGCTTAGTCAGTTCATGAGTCAACCGAGACAAACTCACTGGATAGAAACGAAGCATGTATTGAGATATCTATGAGGCACAATTGGATATGGCCTGAGATATTCCTCTAATGTAGACTTGAGCTTGCAGGGATATACTGATGCAGATTGGGCAGGGAGCACAGTGGATCGGAAGAACACATCTGGTTGTTGTTTTACCTTGGTGTCTACCATGGTTTCATGGTGAAGCAAGAAACATAGCTCTTTGGTCTTGAGTACTGCAAAAGCAGAGTATATAGCATTGAGTGTGGCAGTCCATGAAGCAATGTGGCTTCGCTAGCTCCTGACAAATTTATTTGATCATGAGATGTATCCTACCATTATTCATTGTGATAACCAGAGATATGTGAACCCTATGTTTCACGATAGATCGAAACACATTGAGATAAAATATCATTATATCAGAGACATGGTGCAGAGGAAAGCAGTACACGTGCAATACATTCCTACACATGAGAAAATCGAAGATATCTTTGCCAAACCTCTTGCCAAGACAAATTTCGAGTACTTCTGTGAGATACTTAGCTTGGTGGAGAACACCTCCCTAGCTGAGAGGGAGTGTTGATGATTACAGCCAAGACACCATTTGAGTACTTCCGTGAGAGACTTGGCCTGGTGGAGAATACCTCCCTAGCTGAGAGGGAGTGTTGATGATTATAGCCAAGATGAAGTTCGAGTACTTTCGTGAGAGACTTGGCCTCGTGGAGAATTCCTCCCTAGCTGAGAGGGAGTGTTGATGATTACAGTTGTGTGAGACATCCTCCAGGACACAAAATGAGTGAGTTAGCCTATGAGAGAGCCCATGATTTGGGTGTGCCCATGAGATGGGTGTGTTGTTTGAGATGAAACGATGTGTACCCCTGTGAGGGGTGAAGGATCCCATGAGATGGGTTTATTGTTCTCATCTGTGTATAGATTTGAGGCAATGTGGTAGTCCATATGATTCTCCTGTGAGACTCAATGAGATAGAGATCTATTGAGTAGGACGTCCCTGTGGCTGAGCACATGTGGACATGATCCTAGTGGATGAGCACTAGTGAGTGTGTGTCCAGATGATTCTCCTATGAGACATAGTGAGATAGAGATCTGTTGACTTGGACGTCCCTGTGGCTGAGCATAGGTGGACATGCCCCTAGTGGCTGAGCATTAGTGGGTGTGTGAGATCCCTTGCTATGTTGTCTAAGAGTCAGATTTACATGTAACCCTAATTGTGATGTAAAGGGTACAAGTCAGCCCCACCATAAAGTGAAATATAATTAATGTAAAATATAATTAATATGATAATTATTAATTATATTATGATTTATTGAGGTGGTCCTATTGTTCCAATAGACACCACTTTTGATGTGTCTAGTCTAATATAAATAAAGGTGATTTCCCCATTGAGGAAACATAACAGACATGTGATTTTGGAAATTTCAGCAAGTACTTATTCTAGGGCTGAAGTGCGCACCTCTCTTGGGCGCTAGACTTCTTGGTTTTGTGAGTACCCTTTTGTGTGCTAGGTCTATGGTGTGGGAGGTCTTTCTCTTGAATAATATAGAAAAGGATTGACTAGGTTTTCTTCCATTGTTGAGAAGGGTTTCCCAGGATACTTCTTGTGTACTTGTGCATGGTATTTCTTCTTGTGATCTTGGTTACTGCAACAAATTGTTTATTATGTAACTGCAATTTTCTATGGTTCAAGTAAAATGCTAAAATTGGAATAAAATTCATGCTTGAGCCTAGCATAGTGAAAATTCGACACTTATCTAACATATCTATTGTGAAATTAATCTCCTAGTTGCTAGTTGTATTTATCTTTTATTGGGAGATTCTCTTGGTGAAACACTAAGCGGATTAACCATTCCCTTTTACATATTTATGCAAAGTTCATGATTACATATCGATTAAGCTTGTAATTTATTAGTGCTAGTTTGTATTTAATGTTGTATCTATCTCTTATTTTATACTAAACACGTAATAATTAGCTCCTAACCCTCTTTATATTGGGGTGGTTTATGCCCTTGTTTTCTATTAGATATCTTGTAAGGCATCTTATCACTTATTGGGAACTGGTCCATTTGATCGTATATCGAGGTGTTTTATTTTGACGTGAATCTTTCACGGGACAATGAATTACTTGAAAATTTTACTTCACTTAGATTGGGATTCCCCTCTCGGATTCTAAGAGCTGACCTAATGTGAAGGGGAAAAGTACCGAGGCGACAATAGGGCATTTACCAAGCGTGCTTACCTCCTTAGCACCACAGTTGAGGCTCTTATAAGAGTGTTAATTTGGGCACACCTACAACATTAAAAGATCTATTATCACCAAAAATATTTGTTTGGTGTTATATTTATTAAGAGCTTAAAATATGGCCTTATCCTTAACCATATGATAAGATGTTCTAGAATCAATAAGCTACTCATTAAAAGATGAAGTAGATGTTGCATTGAAGAAAAATCTGGAAGCAGAAAGTGCATGAGTTAGAAGGAGGATTAGGATTGAGGTTGTTTTTCTTTATTCTTTCTTCTAAGGCTTCCATCTTCTTGAAACATTTAGATTCCATATGACCATCTCGTCGACAAAAAATACAATGTCACAATGTTCTTGCCTTTGATTTAGTTCCTTTATTACCATTGGAAAGACGAGTTAGTTGAGAGAGTTTAGAACCTTTGTTTTTTTTCTAGTTTCAAGGATGTTGATTCTTTAGATTCTTGGGGACTTTATCTTGTTGTTCTATTAAGGATTTATTAGATGTACCTACACTATTGATCACTCCAAGATCAAAAGCATATTTGGTTGTCTAGCGAGAGAATCATAAAATGCTTCAAAGGAGGTAATTTTGCAAGTAACCCCTTAACTAGCAAGTGTTTATTTTATGGAGTGAAAAGTAGCTACACAAGTAGAATAGGCATTGTCAAGCTTAGAAAGAAAAGTATATATATGAGTTGGTCATCTTCTTCTTTTTTTATCTTACATCTTGCAAGTAAATACCTAAGTTTGTTAAAATCAGAAAATTTTTAATGCGATATAAATCACTCAGATTAAAGAAATCAATTGGTTTATGAGTTAGTGGGCTCGAATCTCATTGTGTTTATCAAACTCGGTTTCTAGCTTTTGTCAAGTTGCATCTAGGGATTTGATTCATTAAAGGTGAAATTGTAGATCACTAGAGATAGACATTTTGATTAATCCACGTGCTTCATAATGTTTATTATCCTATTTGGCTCTCTTTAATGGTTGAAGAGGGAGAGTTTTTTTTCCCAATGTAACTCGGTAAAGTCCCCCGCTGTAAGTATGACATAGTGGTATGACACAACAATGCAATAAATTGTTGTTGTGTGGAATTTAATTGATTCCTAGGTACATACCATTAATTTTAAGATAGCTTGATATGCATAATTATTCCGCAAAGTGGCGAAGACATGGCTTTGATATCAAATGGAATAAACAAAAATATTTATCACAAGATTACAAGAACATTTATGCAAGAATATAAATATATATTGAGTGATAAATAATTGATAGTGAATTAATGATGTTATAATGAGCCTTGTGACGGCACACTTATATGCATCCACCAATCACAAGATGAAATGGGATGTGTCCTTTGACTTTTCATTAACCAGATGAGTATTATTATTATTATTTTGTTTGTTAGTTTGTCCGTGACATGTGGGACTAACTTGTGGCTAAAAGACCACAACTCAGGGGCATCTAAGATGTCAAAATCACCCGGGGATCGCACCCGACCTGAGCCGCACCAACCCTTAACATGGCTAGATTTTTTGTCCTCGCAGGTTTTGAACCGGTGACTATAACATCACGGAGCGCCTCAACAACACACTCTGTCACTGATTGTCCTACACCTCGGGTGATTAGTACTATTGTTATTCTTAATTATGTTTGTTACAATTTGAAAGGGTGACACAATAAGAGATGGAAGAAGGCATTAGAGCCTATTATTTCATGTTGAATTTTTATGAACAGAGTTTGATGAATCATGGTTGTTGCAATTTACATCTCAATGTGAATATTTATTTCACGCTTTCATCATTAACATAGTTACCAACTTAACGAGAACTCTACAAAGTTATCGTTTTTGGGGGGGTCAAGTTTTTTACCCTGTTTTTAAAAATGGTGCTACCGGTAGCACCTCCATCCCTTTTTAGATCTTTTTTCGATATTTTAAATTTTTGATCCACAATGTTTCCACATTATTTTTTTTAATGCTTGTTTTTCATGTATTTTCAATTTTTTTCTAATTTTTTATTTTTATTTTTTATTCAACAATGTTTTTAGTAATTTTTCCATGCTCCTTTCAATCTTATAAATATTTTTTTCCATTTACTTTTTTGAAATTATGTTTTTTCATGTAATTGTGTCTCCTTAATTGATTATTGTTCCATACTTTTAAAATTTAGTTAAAAACATCATTTTTAACATATTGTTCATCGTTACTTCAATACATAGAAAATAATTGTACTAAAATAACACTATTTTTGAATATTTAGAAAACAAATATAATTAAAATTTCTTTTGATAAATTAAAAACTTATAAAACTAAGAAAAAAAAAACAATTAAAATTAATAAAAAAAAAATCAAAATCAAAAGCAAGTTTATATAAAAAATAAAATAAAGAAAAACTTAAAAAAACAAATAGAAAAAAAAAATAGTTTTTTAACATGTAAGTATTTGGCTTCGGTAGTCGTGAGACTCCGACTCAAATAATAAATGACATGTTCATCGTGTAAATCGTCTTCTTGGACTAGAACCATCGCAATGGTAGAGTTTGAAGCAACGAGATAAAGGAAATAATATCTACTATAATCGGAAGGGAAAATGAGTGATGTACGGGTTAAAGTCGGTTTCAAAGCTTCGAAGGCTTTGTTGGTAGTGATGTACCATACGAACTCAAAACCTTTCTTCAGCAGTCGAGTAAATTCGAGCGTTAACTCAACGTAGTTTGGGATGAAATGACGTAAAAAGTTTGCCTTCCCTTGCAAACTTTGAAGCTGGTGGATTGAACAAGAGGAGGGAGATTGAGAATAGCCTCGACCTTCAAAGGATCTACTTTGATCCCCTGACGTGATACAATAAAGCCCAGAAGTCGGTCGGGCTCCACACAGAAGACACATTTGTGTGGGTTTAAGCATATACGATAGAACCGACAACGAAAAAAAATGGCTCGAAGGTGTGCCAGATGGTCACTACGATGCATGGAATTCCCCAGAAGGTCATCTAGATATGCCTGTACAATGTGCTTGATATCATTAAAAGCATAAGACATGGCACGTTGAAAAGTCACACCAGTGTTCTTTAAACCGAAGGGTAGTTTCCGATAGGCAAAGGTGCCCCAAGGACAAATGAAAGTGGTTTTGTGTTGATCCACAAGCAAGATGTTGATTTGATTATATCTGGAGAAACCGTCCATTAAAGAGAAGATTTCACTCTCGGTGCAATCATCGACGATCTGGTCAACGAAGGGGGTGGGAAATTTTTCCTTAGGACAAGCTTTGTTGATATCCCTATAATCAAAGCAGACACAAATCATACCTTGTTTCTTGTTAAACAGAATTAGATTGGATACCCAATTAGTTAAAGCCACGGGATAAATAAAGCCAACTTTAAGAAGTTTTTCGACCTCAAGCTTGATAGTAGCTGCCTTATGAGGGTGGACCGGGAGAAGTCTTTTTCAGATGGGTTTAACACTCGGATATGTCTTAATTTCGTGTACAACAATATCGGGGTCAATACCCAACATCTCTTCATAGCTCCATGTGAATATGTCACAAAACTCTTGAAAAAGGGACTTATATGTGACAACCCCATCGGTGGAACACGAAGCTCCGATGTGAACATTTTTTACAACTCCAGGTTTAATGGATATGTCAAGGGGGATGGTGGGTGAAATGTTACTCAAGTTCCCTTCATATAACACATCGTGTGTGGAATCAGGAACAGAAGAAATGAAAACAACGGTTGACGGAGTTGAGATCCATTGGTAACCCTCTAAGGTGTGCTACTCTAGGAAGAGTATGGAACAATGATACCCATAATCCCATGGGGTGTCTTCCATGGACATAATCGATATGATCATCTTGTCCGTAGGAAAAATAGCGTGGAACGGATCAGGAGATAAATCACCAAGAGAGGGAGTAGAAGGGTTTGTCGATTGAATGGTTTGATAAGCGGATTCAACTAGACTTAAAGGCATCTGATCGCCATAGCGAATATAATCACCGTGTTCAAGTACTATCCACCGGTCAAAAGACACGGGGGTTTCGTGAACGGAGGTGGAAATCATGTTGATCGAGGAAACCAAAGGAGGTGGAACATCAGGTGGTGGGATTGGGAATGTACCCATCAAAGTCAAATATTTTAGTAGAGCCACACCGACATTCTCATACCCAGGGGGTGTCTTTGAAATGAAGGGTACGTTGCTAGTACGAGCATCAGAGTTTAAAAAGGCCAGTTGGTCTACTGTAAAAACTTTTCCCTGGTGTGGAAAACATACTACATGGAAAAGAGTAGATACAACTACATGCATGGAATCAATCCAGCTATGACCAAGTAAGAGGTTGTAATCGAGAGGTGCATCAAAGACCTCAACTTCAACACTGACCGATTTGCCTTCTAATGTAATAGGCAATGAGGGGAGTACACCATAGGGTTTAAAGCCAGAGCCATTGAAGGCTTTGAGTGTGTTGTATGATTCAGTTAAGGGAGAAGAGTCAATGGATTTCCAACAGGCAACAGACATTACGCATGTTGAGGCACCCTCGTCAATCACCGTTCTACAAATTTTCTTCTCTACGAAAACAACTTGTATCTGAAATGCGAGTTGAGGGGGTAGCCTTGGAATGTGATATTCTAGGTCAAAATTTATCAAATTCGTATCCATGGGTTCCACCAATAGCCTTTAACAGTGTCTTCCATTGAGTGGGACAACTTTGAAGGACTTCGAGATCTAACCTCGCAGAAGGTGCTTGCGCCATATCTTCTACAATACTGTAGTTCTGAGTAGCATGTGCATGAGGATTGAAGGAATACTTCCCAACATCACCCTTTGGGGGAGGGCGAAGAACTGTATCGAGACTCGGTCATTCGAGATGAAGAGGACCGTTGGGAGGTGAAGTTGAGGGAGACTGTTGAACCAACGAAGGTGGTATATTGTCAACTTTCTCCTTTGAGGAAGAGTAATCTTTGAATCGAGTGGTAAGTGTAACGTCATTCTTTTTTGAATCACCAGTACACATAAGTACATAGGAAGTAGTGGAGGGAGAGGGTTGGTCGTGAATGATGAATTGGGCCTACTATTGAGAAGGGAAAGGTTGGGACAAAATGGGAGGTGTGGGAGGTTTCACGGTTCCTTGAAGAAACTTAGTAACCTCGACCCATCTTGGACATTATTTCATGTAGTGATCATCACCACAGATAAGGAAAGGGTATTGAGGTTTGCGCTTATCCTTATCATTAGCAGGTTGTGCTTTGTCTTTCTCAGATTGTGGGTTATTTTTATCTTCCTTATTCTTACCCTTCCCTTTTTTAGATTTATTTTTTCCAACAGGGGTAGATTGAATGGAGTTCACTTCATAGGTTTTGACGGTGGAAGGAGTAGGAGTTGGAGCATTTTAAACAGTAGAAGAAGTAGACTTGGGATTGGTGGGAGAGGCTTATGTAGATTGAGGTTGAGCATGGAAAGTGCTAATCACACCATCAACCGCATGAGAAGCAGCAGGGGTGTTGGCATGTTTACAGGCAGAGTGTGATTGTCATTGATGGAAAGATCAGAGTGTGCAGCGATGGAAAAACAGGAACAACGTAAGCTCGGGAGGATTAGCACAGAGTCGCACGCAGTGCGTAGGTGTGCACTAGGGATGAGGTTAACTCATTACCAAATCTCAAGAGAGATAGCGTACTCAGAATCTTAAATGGATCAAAGGTCAAGGCCTTTGACACTTAGAAATTATTCCAAGTCAGGAGGATCTGTAAGCTCGGGAGGAGAAGCGACAGTGATCATTGGATCCCATTGAGAATTCCTGATGACCATCAGATATGAATTCAGATAGGTCGAGCATGCAAATGGAGGACATATCTCGGGCATTAGATACGAGTGCAGGGTCCGACCGTCATTGTATCCAGGAGAACCTGCACATTCTTTAAAGTGCAAGGTGAAGCGGGCTTACAAAATCCCGAAAGAAGGAGGATCGTCCATCTTCGGGTAGGACACATGGTCACAGATCATCATTTCGCTAACTGAAAGGTCAAAGGAAGGAAGTTTTCCAACCTTCCAACTCGTGATATGAGAAATGGAGAAATGATCTGAGTCTTCGGATCAAGGAGAAATCTGGACCGTCGATTCAAGAAGGACACGTGGTGAAATCGTGATAAAATCTGGACCGTTGGTTCCATAGGACACATGGTGAAAGATCATCATTTCCCTTACTGGAAAGTCAAAGGAGCGAAGTTCTCATTTGATTTGCGAGTGGTCATATCTCGTGGTCACATTGTCGAGAGCTAGAGAGTAGAGCTAGAGATGTCAAGCTCCATCTCGAAGTTTCGGCGATCGCGACTTGGAGCATTGAGACCCTTCATCATAGGAATCATGATATGCAAGATCACAATGAGATCTGGACCATCAGATCATTGGAGATCTCGACCATTGATCAGGCTCGATGAAGTTCATAATTTCATGAAATACGAAGCACCTTTCGGCGCAGCCTGTGGTCACCGCTGGTGGTCACGTGAAGGGAAGAAGCTAGCAGTGTTAAGCTCCATATCGGAGTTTTGACGATCGCGACTTGGAGTATCGAGACCCTTCATCAAAGGAATCGCGATATGCGATATCATGATGAGATCTGGACCATCATATCATTAGAGATCTCAATTGTTGATCAGGCTCGATGAAGTTCATAAGTTCACAAAATATGAAGCACCTTTTTAGCGCAGCCTGTGGTCACCGCCGGTGGTCACGTGAGGGGAAGAAGCTAGCGGTGCTAAGCTCCATCTCATGACTTGGAGTGTTGAGACCCTTCATCATAGGAATGTCAAAATGTGAAATCATGAAATTCAAATTCTGTTTAGCACTCGGTCACAGCTAGTGGGCATATGAGATAAACGCGAAATCCTGCAGATTTAATCCAACAGTGCTGGTTAATCAGACACTTGATCGAAGGGTTATTTTTTCACCTCACAGGTAATCGATTAGTTATGATTTAGTTAGCAGAACTGAATCATGATTCTTGGATGGTTAGTGATTCAGTTGCTGATGCGTTTTCTTGGAGATTCAAGGTGTAATTGAATAAGTGGTATAGGATAAAATGGAAACGAAATGACGGTGGAAGGTTGGTTGTTCTAACCAGAAAAATGTGATGAACTGTAATAAGAGTAAAATTACAGGTTGTAGATCTTGATATAAAACTCAGAGATGAGTAACAGTTGTTGAACAGTCAGAACCAAAGAGTAGAGATGCAGTTTTCTTTTTGACGCTTGAGCGAGCGAAGCAGAGCAAAAGTGGAGTGGCAGTGAACAACCTGATGAGTAGAACCATGGCATGGTGAAGAGCATGCAGAGGCACTGTTCATGGAGGAAGAAGAAGGTTCATAGATAGTATAAATACACAGAACAAAGAAGAGATGGAGGCTATTGTGGAGAGGAATTACACATAGGGAAATAACATGTTGTGGGTAGGAGCTAAAATACACATAAGAGGCGTAATTCATAGAATCAAAATAAAACATAGAGAATAGAGCGCGGGAGAAGCAAAGAATAGAGATGTATAGTTGAGACAGTAAAAGAAGGCTGAGGTTCACTTGTAGAGAAAAGTAGAAGATCATAAAGTGCAAGAAGATGCAGGTAGAGAGACAGTGATACAGGAGAGCAGAGCAACATAGCAGAACATTGATAATCCTGGTAAGCCAATGACAACTATTGATTCACTGTAATAAGTTTTAGTAGAAAATATTTATAATCAGGGTGGTAGGGAGGTGTTAGGGAGGACTGGTGTCCTCAAAGATTCAAGTGGGTGCTTGAACACAGGGAGTTGTAACTTCCATCTGGTTGCAGCCAGAAAAGCCAGGGTGCAGGGTGGTGCGAGGGAGAATTGTTGTTCTCTGTTATACAAGTTGGTGCATGTGTGACTGGAAGTTGGTGCTTCCATCCAGTTGGTGCTGGAACACTCGGGGAATTGGTGCTTCCTTCTAGTGGGTGCTAGAAAAACCAAAGATTTGGTGCTCTCAAACAAGTTGGTGCTTGTATAAGTGGAAGTAGGTGCTTCCATCCGATCGGTGCTGGAAAATTCAGGGAGTTGGTGCTTCCTTCTAGTCGGTGCTAGAGAAAACAGAGAGTTGGTGCTCTTAGCAAGTTGCAGCTTTCAAAACAGAGGTTGTAGCCTCACAATGAGTTGGAGCTCATATATATGATAATGTACAGAATGTAAAGATTACTTATCATACCAAGAAGAGGAGGTTTTTACCCTTTATGGGTTTCCTCAGAAAATATTTGTCTCTGTTTATTTCATATGTGTGACTGATGTCGAATGTTTTATTGCTTACCTCTCTACATTATTGTGATTTTCATTGAGTGCTCTGTAAAGAGTTTAAAATAAGCATAATTGTTTAAGCACGGTAACAACTAATTCACCCCCCCCCCCTCTCAGTTGTCCAACATTGGGTATCAGAGCAGGTTCCTTTTATCTAAAGGTAGATCTTGTTGGATTACTGAGAGGGGGAGTGAATCAGTAATAGAGCAATTTAACCATATAATCCAAGTTTTATATCAATGAAGCATTGTTATCCAATAATTGCAGAGTAAATAAGCAATGAACAAATGAACAATCATACACATACACAGTACACCGGTGTTTTACGTGGAAACCCAAATCGGGAGAAAACCACAGAATG
>JZKD02S2273176.1:167294-179356 GCA_000966675.3 Picea glauca
TATATATATATATATATATATATATATACTGGCTCAAGTGGTTGAATTATTTGAAATTCATGTAGGACGTCTTGGGACTTCCAAACAAGTACCACAATCAATATACATATTTAGAAAAATGGATGTTACATGCCTCATCTACACTTGATTTTTATTTTTAAATATTTTTCTAGGCGACTTATTCCATGTTAGCATGAGACACAAACATTGCATATATCCCTCATACTGGGTTGTAGAATGTTCCTTGCTTCTCTTGATGCAATTAAAACTAAAAAACAAAAACAATCATCTAAAAATAACATGAATAAAAATTGAAACTTTAGATAAAAAATGAGATGAGCTTATGTAACAAATCTGATAACATATGTCAATAACAAACTTTGCAAACCAAGGATGCTCAAGTCGATAAAATTCCCAATTTTCTTATCACATAGATTGTTCAACAATAAAAATGATGTTAGTTTGAGTAATTTATGGATACAAAAATTCAAAAGATGTTTTGAGATGAAACTCACTAAGGGTGAGGATGAGAATATCTCAACAAATTCAATGGACATGGAAGGTCTTGCCTACAATTGATTTATATGGTAGAACAAAGGAACCAAAGGTTTGAGTTCAAATTAATAGATGTTTAAAACAAATTTCGTGAACATATTATATAATGAGGAAAATTAAGACATCTTCATCAAACTTGCTCGCACTTAATAATTAGTATAAGTGGAAAAATATACTTATGAACGAGAGGTATTGGCTACTCAAATTTTAGAGATCCCCAAATACAAGATGCTAAAAATGTGTGTTGTAGGATTAAGCATAAAAATATGAAATGACATACATATGCCAAACATATCTTCTATCAAAGAATATGGAGAAGGCTAAGATAGTAGAAGAGAATATCATCCATAAAAATAAAAATAAAATAAAAAAACACAACAACAACTTTCCTTACGAAGAAAAAAACAAAAAAATATATACCATTGAACCAACAAATGGATAGTAAGATACCAAATTTAAGATGATAGTAAGATACCAAATTTAGAATATAAGAAAAAACCATAAAAAATATGTTACAAATGATAAGATAATTGGATCCTAGGTCCCATATGAGAAACCAAAGAACTATATCGAACCCCATATGAGAAACCAAAATACTATATCATTGCAACATTATGAATGAAGAGGAAGTATAAATCCTTAACATATTTAATTGAAAAATACATACAATAAAACACCAAAGAGACTAGCTTTAAGGATATGCCAATAAATCATTAACAAAATTATTATGGGTACCTATGATGATCATGACACAAATCATAAGTGACCATAACATGCGATGAAATAGACATTCCTAGGATCTCACCAACAACCATGACAAGAAACCCACAACATCACAGCTTGAATCTCAAAGGGTTAGTGAAAACTTGGGATGTGGCCATGACAAGAAACCCACAACATCACACCTCAAATCTCAAAGGGTTAGTGAAAAATTGGGATGTGACCATACTTATGGATTCTGTAAGTACTCATAATTTCATTAATATCAATGTCTTAAAGAAGTCAAATATCTTTGTATACCCCAATGGGCCTTAGAGTTGAACTAACATATATGAACAAAAGATTGCAAACGTTTGTAGATATCAGAAGGCGGCGCTCCAAATTCAAAAATTAAAAATGAAAACATGATTCTATGCCATGCCACTTGGTGGAATGCACACTCTTAGGTGAAAAATGTTTAATGTTATTGGGTAAATATACCATAAATATACATAAGTAGTTTATGATTTTTAAATGGAAAGTGAAATTGTATAAGTTGGTCAATCTACATAAGTAGTTTATGAATTTAAAATGGCAAGGGAAATTGTATAAGTTGTACGACGAGCCCTCAATGATCATAACTACTTCCTTCCAACAAATGAAGATTAATTCCACATGAATTCAAAATAAATACAAACCTCACACGAGATAACATCAAGGTTTCCAAAATAAGAGATCATTTATCAACCCTAGAATATTAGGCATGAACCGAATAAGAATCTAAAGAAAAGATGGGATGGAATTGGACAACTCCCATTGAACTTAGATTCAACAGAAGAATACAATGACTATCCAAATTATGATCCAAGCATAAATCTCTTTGAATGATTCATATCTTAGTGGGAAGTCAAAATTCTCAATGTATCCACTTTGTAACAAATTAATTGGTTTGAACTAAAAATGGGAAAAAGTGTCTCTGGAGGAGACTTTGCAAATCGACTCTGGGGTTTCAACGCTCACATGCATTCCTTAATGGCTCCCTATGAGGGAGAGGATCCACCCTCGGGATCCTCGTCTCCATATCTGTAGGCCTTCCAGACCTTCATCACATCTTACGCTAAATCTCCCAAGCCCCTGCCCTCCCGATTCGTAAAAAAGGCGGTCAAAATCCCTAAGGTTGTTTTCTTCGCCCCTTCAACACGACCTCTGGCTCTCAGACTCGCATATAGAGGATTAATAGGTCAATTCGCAAGCATGTGCCCTTCCCCAAAATCCATGCACATCTGGTTAGAAGCAAACTGGTGCAAACTGATCAAGGGACAATTGTCGGTAGCCTTCTGTGGTAAGGGATTCTTCTCTTTTCTGTTTGAAAAAAAAAAGAATATAGAGATTTGATTTTTCTAAGTGGCCCTTATTTCATGGGGGCCAGAGGAATGTACCTAAACAAATGGACTCTATACTTTAGCCCAGAAAATGATATTCCCTCAGCAGTCCCAATATGGGTGAGGTTGCCCTTCCTCCCCCTTCATTGTTGGAACGATGAAACCATTAGAAATATAGGAAACACCCTCAGCAAGTACATTGATCGTGTCGAACCACAGGAAGGCCTTCAGGCTTGCACTAGACTGTGTGTAGGAGTATATCTAGAAAAAGGCCTCCCTGAAGCAATACAACTGAACCTGGACAACTGATCCTACATCTGACAGGTAGACTACGATAAAATTCCCTTCAAATATAAAACCTGCCACGAATATGGACATTTTTCCAAATCTTACCCCCAGGCCAAAGACATGCAGGACCAAGATCCCAAGCAATACCAGTGGCAACAACCAAAGACGAAAAAAGTGAATGGGAAAACCCAACCCATCCCTACTCAAAACCAAAGGGAAAAACCTCCTGATGCAAAAGACAAAAGACATGGATCCCCACAAAAAGGAGAATCAAGCCACAATTGATATGCAAAGCTCCACCTAGACGACAACCTCAAAGAAATCAGGAATCCCAGGAATAAAACAATGGAAAGGGACAAAAAGAGGAAGGAGGAGGAAATGACAAAGACCCAAAAAAGGAAAAAGAAGTTATGGATCTAAGTGGAGAATCTTTAAAATCTCTCCCCTCCCAACCTATGGAAAAACTAGAAATATCAGAAGAAGCGAGACATGACTCTTCATAAAGTGAATCCGACCTGGAATTACCTCAAACTACGAAAAACAGGAGACCTGGAAGGAAATCACACAGAAATAAAAGAGAATCGACAACAAATAGAGAAAAGGAACTAGGCATACAAAAAAAATTTGAGGAAACTCTAAAGAAAGATGGAAAATCTGGTAAAAGCAAAGAAACCCAACATAAGGGAAAAACTTCACAGCCCTCAAGAGGGGGGGCATGAAAACACCCTGATAAATGATGAAAATCGTCTCCTGGAATTGTAGGGGATTAGGAAGTAAGCTCAAGAAAGAATAAGTCAAAAAATTGATACAAGCAGAAAAACCTTCAATCCTCATGATCCAAGAGATGAAAATGAGGGAACAAGAAACCCTCAAAGACCTGTAAAAAATTTGGAGCAAATGCGATGGGCGTGCAATGATCTCTAGAGGGTCTTTAGGCGGAATCAAAATCTTTTGGAAGATAGAAGAATTTGACTTAAAATATCAAATGCAAACCCAATTATGGCTTATGGTAAATCTTCTCAATAAAGACTCAAGTATGCATTACTCCATCATCAATGTTCATATGCCAAACAATTATAATGAGAAAAATGAATGATGGCAATCCTTTTTGGATCTTTCCAAGGAGCATCCTCCCCAAAACCTTATCATTGTAGGAGACTTCAATACAGTCAGATCTTTGAAGGAAAAAAGAGGGGGCTCAGAGGTAAGGGATCAATTTCGGGAAAGGTTGGAGGACCTTATCTCGGACTTGGATCTCTTTGATGTTCCCTCAAACAAGAGAATGTACACTTGGAATAATAGAAGAGCAAGGACTGGGCACATAGCCACAATATTGGATAGAGTTCTGATCAACAGCTCGTTGTTGTCCCTCCCTGACAAACCTTGCTCTATGAATCTTCCCTAGGCAGGCTCAGACCACCACCCCATAAGATTTTCCTTTGAAGCTCAACAGAACTGGGGCCCAATCCCCTTCAAACTCAACCCACTTTGTCTGGACCTCCCTGAGATCATTCAATCCATTTCCCAATTATGGAATTAGTGGATCACAGGCTCACCAAATTACATTTGGGAGTAGAAGCTTAAACTAGTCAAGGATTTATTAAAGAGATGGGCTAAAAACTCTGTGCAAAGCAAAGTAAAAGACAAAAAGTCTCAGCTGGAATATCTATAAGAAAAAATGGAAACTACAGAGATTCAGCGAGACCTCCTCATTTAAGAGCAAAAACTACACAAAGAGTACCTACAAGCTCTAGCAAAAGAGGAAATCACTTGGCGCCTTAAATACAGGAGTCTCTGGCTGAAAGCAGGAGACCAAAATAATCCCTTCTTCCACAATCAAGCCAAATTCAGGAACTGGTCAAATCAAATTTCAGAACTCAAAACCCCCGAGGGTGAAATCCTAAAGGATTTTGCCTAAATCAAGTAGCACACCTCCTCACATTTCCAAAATCTGTACACCACCTTTGGCAAGGATGAGGATCATCTAATTGAATCCTTTCTCCATCATATCCCTAGAAATATCACTGAGGCTGATAACACCCACCCTGACAGACCCATTGAGGAAGCATAAATCCTCAAATATTTGAACCAAATCCAAGATGACAAAGCCCACGATCCTGATGGCTTCACCCTACATTTTTATAAAAAATGTTGGCATTTCATAAAGAAAGACTTCATAAGAATGGTGTGTTTCGCACACAAGGATAAAATGTTGGGAGGAGAAACTAACTCCTCTTTCCTGGCTCTCCTCCCAAAATAACCTGGAGCCTCCTCCCTAAATCGCTTCAGACCCATCTCCCTGTGTAACATTTCCTACAAAATCCTATCCAAAATAATTGCAAACAGAATAAATCCCCTCCTTAGCTCACTAATCCTACCAAACCAAGGAGGCTTTGTAGTAGGTCACCATATTTGGGACAACTTCATTCTTTTCCAAGAGGGATTTCATGCCAGTAGATTCCGGGGGGACTCAGGCATGGCTATAAAAATAGACATGGCCAATGCCTTTGACAGAGTGGAACATAACTTCCTTTTTAAGGTTTTGAGAAACTTTGGTTTTAGTCAAAGCTTCATGGATTGGATCTTCTCCTGTATCGCCTCCCCTTGGATAGCGTCCTTACTAAACGAAATATTGGTTCCTTTATTCAAGGCGTCCAGGGGTCTAAGGAAGGTTTTCCCCCTTTCCCCCTTGCTCTTTGTGATCATGGCATAATCATTAAACAAAAATATTGAATGGGAAATCGCAAATGGCAATATTCCAGAAATAAAAATCACTCAAAGAGTAAAAAGACTGAACCAATATCAATTTGTAGATGACACAATCCTCCTCAGTGGAGCCTTCAAAACCCTGGCCAGAAGAATCCTCCAAGTCCTAGATACCTTCCTTCTAGTTTCAGGAGGACTCCTAAACAAAGAAAAATGCCAAATTTATACCTGGAATGTCTCGGCAATTATCAGAGCGGGAATATCTCAAATCATGGGTTTTTCCATTACCTAAGATTGGAAATCCTTCAAGTACTTGGGCCTCCCTCTCTACATCAAATTTCTCCCTGGTGAGTTTTGGCACCATTTCATCCAAAAGGTTAAGGAAAAGATGGAAACTTGGGGTTCAAGGTGGCTCAATCCAACAGGAAGGGTGGTGCTGATCAAATCTGTTCTCTTGGCCCTCCCCCTGTATCAATTCTCTACCCTTCTAGCCCCAAATGGAATTTTAAAATAAATGGCCTAGCTCATTCGTAAATTCTTGTGGCAAGGGGGAAAATACAACCACAAAAAATTCCACTTGTTAAATTGGGAAACAATCACTCTGCCCCAAAAAAGTGGTGGCCTTGGAATCAGGGACCCCGAAATCACCAATTATGCAATGCGAGCTAAAATCCTTTGGATGTTAGTCTCAAGTGATAATGACTGGTGGAAAATGTCCCTCATCAAAAAGTACAGACTGGGTAAAAGAAAAAGAAGTATGTACAATCCACAAACCCATCAAACATGTTCTCAAATATGGAAATTAATAAAGGGCGATGCCCCCTTCTTCAAAGAACATCTTTCCTGGATCCCAAGCAATGGGAAAACAATCAGAATATGACAAGATCAAATCTTCGGGGTGAATTTCAATCCTCACGAAGGAAATTTCACAGAGCTAAAATGGTGAATGATAAGCACAAGCAAGCGCACCCTGTACGAAATCTTAGCTTGGAACAACAATGGTAGCTGGAGGGATTGGAACTTGGGGGGTGTTCTGAAGCATCTGATAGCGCAGGATCATCACCTGACCATGCTTCTGAAAGGGGAACCTCCCATCCTCAAAACCTTTCCAGACAACAGGGGTTGGGGGGACAAAGGGTACTCAGTTAAAGATGGTTATAACAAGATCCTTGATACCACGAGAGATCATCAAATTTCATCAAAATGGAAAAATGTCTCGAATCAGGACTCCCTCCCCAAAATCAACTTCTTCACCTGGACCCTAGTGAAAAATAAAATCGTAATAGGGGAAAACCTCATGAAAAGAGGCTTTCATGGCCCCTTCAACTACCCTCTTTGCCAAAATAGTCAAGAGAAAATTGGCCATTTGTTTTGGGGCTACTCTTTTGTAAGAATGATTTGAATTTTAGCCTTCAGGGATCTTTCTAGAAATATAATTTGGCCCTCCTCTCCCCATACGAGCTTGGGAAATTGATACAAGTACTATCGGGGATCCTTCAAGGACAAGCCAGTTCTGAAGCGCATCTGGTGGGCGATGCCAAAGTTTATTTGCTGGCAGATTTGGATAATGAGAAATAATTTTTTTTTCAAGGGACGACTTCCCTTCCTCAAATAGCAGCCGCTAAAGAGAAACTGTTGCTCTCAAAATCCATGAAATCAAAACCTCTAAGAATAGAGGACCCAAGCAATTGGATCGCCTGGGGAAAAGATTGGATGGAAAGTTTCAATCTTAGGGCCTCTAAGCACATCAACGCAACAAACAGATCAAGTTGGTATCTTCACAATATTCTTAACATAGAACTATGGATCCAAAAGAAAAAATTCCATACCCTTTGTTTTGATGGTGCTTCAAAGGGAAACCTAGGGGAGCCAGGCGCAGGGGGTTGGGGTGGGGGGGGGCGAAACTCTTTGATCCCACAGGGAAAAAATCCTCAAGCTACCATTGGAATATGGGGAAGGAAACTAACAACAAATCTGAGTCCTACGCCTTCCTAAAAGGAGTACAACTCGCCAAAACTAAGGAAATATGAGAGCTTGTGGTCCTAGGGGACTCCAAAACAATAATAAGAATGATGATACAAGGAACAAACCCCAGAGACCCAATCCTAAAGAAAATCATGGATAGAATCAGGTTGGTCTCTGGAGATATCATAACTACCTTTTATCAAATTCTAAGGGAAAACAACAGTGAAGCCAAAAAAATGGCCAATGCAGCAATAGGGGAAAAGTCGTGTGCCCTAAGTATAGATGAGGTTTCGATCCAAGTACCCCTTTACTAATGATCATATTTTATCGGAAGATGACTGACACAAGAAGGTGCCACACTTTGGCCCCAAATAGAACTCATGGGCACATGTGTAGGAAGGAATGTCGCTACACCCAAAACAAGAAGGAAGGGGGCTTATCCACGCAGTTAAGAATGGGCCCACCGGACGAGTAGGTAAGTAGCCCCAACAACATAAGGTGGATGCTTGCAGTCAACCACATGGAGCAGGGAGTACATGGGCTCACCAGGTGGCATGTAGCACAAGTGGGCCTCTCTGCCCGAGACAAAGAGGTGGCCAACAAGCCCAATGCCATTATCATGAAAGGTGTGAAATACCTGGTTCACGTGGGAAATCCTAACTCTCACCCTCAAAGGTTTTATATTGTGGTACGAGACCCTCAACTCCCATGATGCAGCAACTCCCTTGATGTCAGCCTCACCTCCACTTTCACTTCCATGGCTTCTGATGGAACAGTCTGCAGGGATCCTCCCACAAACTCAGAGGTAAGTATGTCATTTACTTTACCAGAAACCATGTCGTCATCCTTTTCCAGTTTATGGCTCTTGTGGGAATTCCTATCCGCTCTCTTTCCATCCTTGGTCCAGCTATTATTTATCCTAGTTTCCTTTCCACCCTCACAGTATTCCTGGCTCCTGTCAAGTGCACCCTGGAACTCTCAGTCTCCTCGCTCCGTGACCTTCTCCTTGTCTCGCTAAACTCTCTTCCCCCCTTTCCTTAGAGTCTGGGTTGGCCTCGCGCTACTAAACGCCCCCCTGAATTTCTTTAGTAGAAATCCTCAGAAATTTTGGAATCCTTTGATTTCTTCTTCGTTCTCTACCTACCTCTTATCTCATCACCCTTTCGTGCCCCTGCAAGTATTCCTTTCATTATCACAGGTCAACACCTCCTCTTCCCGCTTGAGGCTCCCTCCTTACTTCATGCAAAACCCCCAAGGAACGGTCAGGTCCAGTCACTCCTCAGGAAACAACAAAATGCAGCAAGAAAATGTAGCTCAGGAGGACTTGGGAAGCTGGCCAGAGGATGACTGGGAAGTGGATTGTGGTAGTTGCAGCAGTCTAAGAGTTCAAATGGGCACAATGAGTGCCAACCATGACTTCGAGATGTAGACCTTATCCCAGCACTAATTTTTGATAGGCAAGCTCCAAGATGAAAGTGACACCCAACACAGTCAAATTGAAACCAACCATCTGAAGATCGATATGTTTAAGCAAAGGCTAGATCAACTAGATGCCTCGCAGGCTCCTCCAAGCAATCTGGGCAACCAACAGGGACACTCAAGGAACGTTCATTCGAATTCGGTCAATCAAGTCCCTGATCTAAACAAGCCTCTTCCAGAATTCAGGTCAAACATGCAACAAACAAAAGTGGAAAAGGGTAATTAAGTTCGTCTCTTTATATGTTTTGTCGAATAATATATATCAGTGGTACCTTTTGCCGGGGCTATCCAAGAAATTCAACATACAAAAATTTTGAAAACCTTGGGGGATGTTATTTACTCTATGACAATCCCCACTTTTGTAATTACCTCTCCTTAAGAGGGAACTTGAGACGGTCTGAGAAGACCTTTTTTTTGTAACACCAGTGGATTCATCCACACAATTAATATAATTCTCCTAGTTTTTGTTAAAAAAAAACAAATTAATTGGTTTAATTGTGTTTATAAACTATGTGTTTCAACAATAATTATTAGAAGAAATTCTTTGAGCTTTAAAATGGGCCTCTCAAGTAAAATAATAAAAAAGAGTGAGGAATTGTGGAGGAAAGAAATAAAACTATTATTTTTCATGTATTTTCAATTTATATCCTTATAGGTTTACTAAAACTATCAAATGTAGGCACTTGCTGGATGCAAAATTGATTTGATTTTGTATCTAGTGATTACCTACACTTAATACTAAACCTCACACTATCCATCCATGGGGTTGACATCATCTTAAATCTTACTTTCTAAAAATAATCATTTTTTAAGGAAATTTTCTTAAGAGGCCCATTTTAGATTTCCAATTTCCTTAATGAAAGAACAAAGGAAAGGAACACAAACATACAATACACTAAGAAAATTTTAATTGGATAATCCTTTAGGGAATAAACTCCAATAGTTATTAATTTGTAATTTTAAATGTTTGTAACTCTTCCCTTAGGTATTTTACAAGTTGAGAACCACCTTGCAACAAGGAAACCACTTTCACTACTTTGTTTGGAACCTTCTTAGGCTCACTAGGCATTTTTTCCCAAAACATTGTTGTCTAATTCTTCCTTTACTTCCATCCTCCTAAAATGGTTCTCTAGAGTTAAGTAAAAAATGAGAAATATTAATTTTGAACTACTCCAATGTCTTCAATTCATCCTTAAATATACCTACTAAACTACTCCAATGTCTTCAATTCATCCTTAAATTGACCTAAAATAAGATTTAGTTACAGGTTGGTTCATTGTCTCCAAAATTCAATTAAAAAATGAAAGGGCTTCCTAGTAATTGCTAACAACATCTATGATGGTTGTCAACAAAACCTTCACCAATTGTTCCTTCATCGATTTCATCTTCTCCATCATCAATGTTTTACTTGTCGATGGGACCTTCAATGACTTCTTCCTTACCAATTTTTAATTCACTAATGTTGATGTTCCTTAACATGTAACCTTCGTCGATGTATATGCACCTTACTTCACCAGTTTTGATGTGCCTTGGTGTTTATCACCAACGTCTACTTCACTGACATCAATGTACCTTACTTCACCAATGCCGATGCATTTTCTCATCGATCATGCCTATGTAAATCATTATGTTGAGGCTTTATGTTTGATCCCTTTGAGCCAACCACTTTGTGTTATAAATTAACTTTCATTTATATCCTCACGATTTTCTTCTCTACATTTTGATCCATATTTTGGATCGAACCTCCCCATTTTTGTAGGTTTTTTATCTAAAAAAACTTGATAGTTTTTAATAAGGTGAGCAAAATTGTCCTCGTTCTAATCAGACCGATCAATAATGTAGTGGGTAAGTCAAAATTACCTAATGTATCCATCATAGGTTTTACTAAAACAAATAAGCTAGTTTAACTATGCTAATGAGCTATGTGTTTCAACATTCTTTCTCCATGAAATACAATAACAAAGAAAAGGAACAAACACACATAAATTCTTTACACTGGTAAATCAACAAATTATTAAATAGAGAACTCTATAGGGAATAAAATTTAGCAATGATTAATATGCAATTTAAATGCCCACAACTATTCCCTTGGGAATTTCATTTGTTGAAAACCACCTTTAAATAGGTAAATCAATCTCATCACATTGTCTAGAACCTTCATGGGATCACCAAGGATTTTATCCCACAGTAGAAAAGTTTTATTCTTCCTTCATTATCTTCATCACTTTCATCTCTTGAAATGGTTTGTTGGAGTTAACTCAAGAACAAAAATGAATAAATTTGAACCCCGCTAATGTCTTCATTTCATCCTTAAATTGACCTTCTACAATAATCACTTATAGGTCAGTGTATTGTCTCCAAGAATCCATTGAAATATGAATGTGCTTCTTGGTAACCATGGATAATATCTTTGATGGTTGTTAACAACACCTTCACTGACTTCATCTCCATCAGTTCAATATTCATTGGCATTGACATTTTGCTTGTTAATGAGACCTTCATTGAATTCTCCTCATTGACATCGTCATACCTTAACATGTAACCTTCACTAACATTGATGTACCTTGATTCATTGACATCATTGTTCATTTCTTCATTGACATTGATGTACCTTGGAATTTATTATTCATCGACGTCGACATACCTTGCTTCACCTTTTCTATGTTTTTTTCTCATCAGTCATGTCTTTTTTATTATTCCATTTTTAGTCATGTCTCCATTGATAATCCTACCTAGGATTCCTACTTGATTCCCTTGAACCAACCATTCTTCCTTGTAACTTAAATTTCATTTATTTCCCACAATCCTCTTCTTTGCATTTCAATTTGTATTTCATATTAGACCTCCTAAAAAAATGAAATTTTTAAGAAGGTGAGGAACAATGTTCTCTAGTTCCTCCAATTGAATCCACTTTTAATTTAGAGGTGTTAATTTTTCAAAATCCCACCCAGTTTCAGTCTCGCTGATTTTTCAGTCAAATTTAAATGC
>JZKD02S2273176.1:184648-202820 GCA_000966675.3 Picea glauca
TCTCTCAACAACTCTTGCTTACCTCCATGGGTGTCTCAAATATTCCTTTGCAGTATGGTGTCCTACTCCAACTCATCCTAAGCATTAGGTACTAAGTGTTCAATAAATGAGAGCACTAGTAAACCCTCTTCTTTCTCATTGAGCACATAAGACAAAAAATATTTATATTTTGTACATTGATAACGAAGTATATGCCCATATATGAAGGAAATTCTTGTTAGATTTTTTTTCCCTACTTGTTGTAAAATCTCAAAAATACTATACTAGATAGGCTTAAAATTGTTTCGTGAACCTTGTAGCCACTACCTTCTAAGGTGTAGCCAAAATATATCTCACACCTTAAATTGATGAGACTTTCTATGCTAATATTCACATATTCACAATTTTCTCATGTTTTAAACCACAATCTAATTATAATATAAACTTATGGAGATTACAAACACTTCTCATTATATTTTATTTTTTAATTTAAATCATTTATTCTTTTAATGTTTGTTAAACTAACTCTACTATAAACACTAAAATCAAGTCTTCATGTATTAAGGACCCAAACCTACATCATGATCTCTGAGACCTATGATATTTGTCTATCACTTGTGTTGCAGTCCATTAATAAACTTTTTGAAGTTTATCACAATTAGTTGAAATTTTATTCACAACCTATTCTTTTATTGGCTTTATGTGAGAGTCTCAAAAGAACATGTTCTAAGATAAGTTTTACTTAAGAATCCTAGAGGAACATGTCCTAGAAGTGTCAATATAGCATTAGACAGTTATTAGTTGGTTTATAGGTTTAGGTTACTAGATCGAATGGTTGGGAGGTGGAATTTTCACTCTCCCCACCTAGGTTCAATTTCCATTGAGACCTTTGGCTTGTCATGATGAGTATAGAAGGGTAGAAAACCCTCAGGAGTGGTACCCTCCCATGGGTGTGTCTTTGAACCTATCAACCATTTCTAAGTCATAATTTTCTTGCTAGTGCTAGCTTATGGGTTGTTCGCACTAGCCCGATGTTTATAGTGGTAACCAATTCGTTGAATACCACCATAAACCCTTTCTTGGTTAAAAAAATAAAATTAGGTGGTTTATATCAACACAAAAAATTGAAGAAAATATAGAAACTATTACCTTGCTTGTTTCTATCAACACTGAAACTTACATAAAATATAGGAAACATTACCTTGTCCATAGCAATTTAAGGTAGTATTGATGCCATTACTACAAACAAAAATAAAGGTTTCATAGCAATTCATTGTGTATCCACGCACTCCATTGCTATTCTCTCAATTATTGCAAGAGATAGGAGCATAGTTATCAACATTGTAGTTATACTCAAGACCCACACTGTATCTTCACTGGCTTGGATTTGTGGGATTGTTACCAAAGCTATAAATGTTGGTATAGGATGAGCATTGAAATCTTGGAAGATTTAGCTTTGTATTGGGGCCAATATTGATATGATAATACACATAGAAGGTCAAGATTGATGAATAAAGACGTAGATTGAGCCCTGAAACTCCTAGGTAGGCATACATGCTATTGCAAATATGTGCTCTTGCCATGTTGCAAAGATGGTTTTCATGCTCTAAATAGAGGCATTAGGTGGAAGAGAATTTCAGGAGGATGGATATCTCACTATATATACTGGGCTGCATGGACTAGCAGTTGGACATGATGGAATCATTAATGTACCTAAGCTTTACCTGATTCTATATTCTAGTCATCTGAGGGCCCAACCACAAATTACACCATTGATATTATGTGAGAGGTGATGAGAAGTATCTCATTTTCACATTTTATGTAGTTATTAGACCTTTGATATCCACATATTGAAATTGTGCCAAAGGGGTATTTTACATGGATTAGGCCACATAAGTCCCTACATATTAATCCATAACCAAAGGTGAGACAAAGAGGAGTAGTAATGCCAATATTGTAATTTTCATTATGAGGAATGCACAAGCTAGTGAGATTTCTATGCATGGAATCTTGCACTAGGATACCATGAGTTGGAATAGACAAAATGAGTGACACCAAGAATGGGTGAACGATTTCTCATAAGTAGGCGGGGGTGAATATTGAAATACTTAGCATATCATAGAAAATGTGATTTCTAGGTGAAATATGGATATCTTTTGGTGGGAAATAATAACATTCAAGATAGACATTGTGAGGGCAAGGAATTGAAGTTCTCAAATGTCATCTTAGAGGTCCTACTAAATGGTAACAATAACAAAAAAAAATTGACCAATGAAAATAAGTAGAGGTGTGAAATATGCTTCCTACACTAATCAATAAAAGAAAATGTGCATAAATTAAATAAACACAATTTTAATAAAAAATAACATAGGAACATGCAACCACTAGACAACAATTTCCTGGGGAAAACCCTTCCTAGAGGAAAAACCCACACTCTAAAGCACACTCAATGTATTATTTAGTAACTAAATGGTTACAATGGATTACATTCTAAGTTCTCTCAACACGAGTGTTCAACAATAGCATAAGGATTATGTAGAAATTTTGGCAGCATAATAGTAATTTAAAACTCACACACAATGTTTTTATCCAACCCTAGTACTCAATAAATAAGAATAATAAAAACCATAAAAAAATTATTGTTTTCCAATTCTACATGTTGACGACCACCACAATTAATTGGCCAACTATTATTGCTTAACATCCATTACCTCGTAGTGATCTACATTTATTCTCTACCACTACTCAACAATTATTTCTTGCTACTTCTCTTCATTTATTCCTTGCTCCAGTACACGACTGCAAGGTGTATGACACACCTATCCCAAAATTCTCCCACTTGTCATATACCTTTCAAGAGTATAAGGCAGAATGCATCAAACTATGAGATAATTGTTAGGAGCCATAAGGTCTATAGATTCACAATTCTACCTGAACTTACTTGTGCTCACCAGTTTCATCAATGCACCTACATCATGTTGCAAAGTGTTGAATTTCTCTAGTATCATCTATACATCATCTACTATGTCCCTAATGAAATGGTATTGGATATCTATATGCTTTGTCTTCACATGAAATAATGGATTCTTAGTCAGAAAAATGGTAGTGGCACTGCCACATTGAACTATAATAGCTCTCTCACTTATCCCTACTTCTGAACACAGTTTCATAATACAAATTTCCACCTTACATGCATGAGTAGATACCATATACTATGCATTTGTAATGTACAAAGCGACCATTGTTTTCTCTCGCTCATCCAAATTACTACTCCACCAAACTATCAAAACACGTATCTTCTTATAAATATCTTTCTATGTACATCCCCTTCCCAATTAGAATCCACATAAACTTGTATATCCACTAAGTGTGGGTCCCCTAAAACATCGCCATGATAGAAAATGGAATATTTAGAAGCACCTCACAAATACTTGAAGACCCTCTTCACTGCAGCCCAATATTCACATCCATGATTAGCCATAAATTGACTCAAGACTTCCATTTCTTGGGAAATGTCAAGTCTAGTACATAACATAACATATCATCAAATTGCCAATTGCACTAACATAAGGAATATTATCACTATCCTCCATATATATGGGCTTTGTAGGACATTTATAAACTAAAAGGTTAGTTCCCACATAAATTAGAACACTCAATGGTTTGAAATCTTCCATGAAAAAAATTTGTATCACGGAGTATACATACTCACTTTGTCTCAACCAAAAATTCATATTTTCTCTATCTCTCCTAATATCCATTCATAAGATATATTTTGTATCTCCCAAGTCCTTCATATCAAATTGTTCTGAAATTTGATACTTCAGATCACAAATTACATCCTTATTGTTACCAAAGAATAACATACAATCCACATATAGAGTGATAACAAGGAAATGACCACCATCATGTTTGTAATACACATAATGATATGATTTGGATCTCAAAAATCCTAATCCCAACACAAAAGAGTCAAAATTTTGGTACCATATTTTGGGAGACTATTTGAGACCATGTAAATAGTTTTTTAATTTGAAAGCCAATGACTCTTTACCTTTTTCAACATAGTGCTTTGGTTGTGTCATATAGATCTCCTTCTTCAAGTCACTGTGTAGGAATTTTGTTTTCACATCTAGATCTATTCTATATCTATATCAAAAGTTGTTGCTATAGATAATCATATCCTAGTAGATGTTAACTTAGAAACCGAGGAAAATATCTCACCAAAGTATATCCCCTCAACCCAGGAATATCTTTTTATTGTTGGGTAGGTGTTATATTCTTTGCATGTGTGTGGGGGTGTGCGTCAGATTTGATGATTGTGTCTGCCAATCCCACCACTTGTCGCTCTTTTTGAGAATTTGTGCTAGGTGCTTCTCAAATGGGGGATAGGAATGGACCCCTTTGGTTACACAAAGTGTTTGGCTCCGGGCACCATCCTAGAGCCGAGAGGGTTTAGAGAAGCACCCAAAAATTTATTTTTGGGAGTTTTTTCTATTTTAGCTTTTTTCCTTATTTTTAGTCATTTTCTAAATTAATCTCAGATTAAGGGATTATGGTTTTGGTAGTTGAAGTATGACTAAAATATTCTATATATTGTATTGTGAATGGTGAAATTAATACAATGAATATTTGAGAGGTGTGACACTAAGGAAGGTCGGTTTTCTCCCAGTTAAGGGTTTCCAACATAAATCATTGTGTACTATGTATATGAGCCACTGATTAATTTTTGTTTTTCTTAAGAATTCGTTTGCATTTCTTTACTTCACAGGTTTAAAAATTACATTTGCATCCAACCTTGCCTTGTGCTTTCCAACATTTCCATTTAAATTGATCTTATTTTTGAACACCCATTTACATTTAGTGGGTTTTCATCCATCAAGAAATGGTACTAAGTCCCATGTATCATTCGTTCTAAGTGAAACCATTTCCTCATCCATGGGAAATCTCTAGGAATTATTATCTTTCATGTCCATTTCCTCTTTCATAATTCTAGGTTAACTGGTGTTGGAAAATAAACCAAATATACATCTAAAATCAAATGGACTATAATTATACCTATCTGGCTTTCTTCTTTGCTAAGTGTACCTCCTTAAATTATAAGGTGAATTTTCTTCCTCCTCTTTTGAACTCTCTGAACCCTCCTCCTCATTAGGTCCATCAAGAACTTTTTGTTCATTTTTTGGTTCAACTTTTTTGGTCTTGGGTAGCAGTTGAACCACTAACTTATTCACATCCTCTTTTGGTTGCACCACTATGGGAGAAGCCTTAACTTTTCTAAAAATAATGTCCCTACTATACAAAAATTTTCCAGCCATAGAATCCCAAATCTTGTACCCATTCACACCAATTCCATAGCCGATGAAGATACATTTCACAATCTTATTACACAATTTTGATTGCTTCTCTTTTGGCACATGAACATTTGCCTCACAACTAAAAACACAAATATACTTAAGTGAGGTATTCTTTCTCATCCAAAAATCCATAGGGGTCTTATCCATAAGAGTTGATGTGGGATACCTATTAATCAAGTAACATGTAGTAACAACAACTTCTTCTCTAACATGAATCCACTAAGAATACTCCTCGCTCTCTCCATTAATTTTATATTCATTTATTCTGCAACTTCATTATGATAATGGGTATATGGAGTTGTCTTAAGTAATTCAATTCCATTCTCCTTACAAAAGTTATCAAATTATGTAGATCAAAACTCGTCGCCATTATTATTCCTCAACACCTTAATCTTCCTATGAGTATGATTTTCCAAGAGTTCTATAATCTCCTTAAATTGAGTCACAACCTTTGATTTAGTTATAATAAAATATATCCATGTCCTTGTAGAAAATAATCAATGAATGGCACTCAATACAAAGCCTTATAAATTGAAGTAACTTTAACTAGAACAAATAAATTGGAATGAATTAAGTCCAAGAACTCGAAATATTTGTGAGAACTGGAATAAAATTGAACACGGTTCTATTTTACATATATGTAGTGCTCACAAAAATAAAACTCAAGAGCACAATCATTTAACCCATCGACGAGATTTTTGTTTTTCAAGGCCCATAGTCCCTTCTCACCTATATGGCTCAATCTTTGGTGCCATAACATTATCTTCTCTACAGGTAACTTACTTTTTGAAGCAAGATCTTGTTTAGTTACCCAGAAAGAATGACCATAAAAAATACATATAGGTTTTGATGGTGAAGGTGTAGATCCTATAAATATTTTCACCATAGAAATCAATGAACTATTACATTGAATACTACACACATCAAACTGGAACAAAGTTCCCACATGAACACCCTTAGCGATCACAATATCTCTTCGGATCATCTTACACCCTTTGTTAGAGAAAACAACTTGTATACTTGAATCATTTAGTGTGCCTATTGATAGTAAGTTTTGTGTAGATCAGGAATGTGATAAACTCCATTGATCCCCTTTACTCTTCCATTAGGGAATCTAATCAATACTCTACCACAACCAACTATGTTGAAAGGAGAGTCATCACTAAGGTATACCATCCCCCCATTAAATTTATCATACAATGAAAACCAGTGCCAATGGGAAGTCATATGGGAGGAAGCTCCAAATTCTATCAACCATGCACTCTAGATTACACGGGTTACCAAAGCTACAAAAAAGGCATCTTCACCATCCTTTAGAGAATATTTTTTAGACTCATCATCATAAAAAAAAAACTCCTTCTTATTCTTCTTTTTCTCTTCCTTGAAATATCTTCTGAAATTCCCAACCTTGCCACAGGTCCAACATTTTTCCTTGGACTTTCCAAGAGACTTATGTCTCCCATGAGATTTGGATTTTCCCTTTTCTCTTTTCTTGCCTTTCTCCTTGGATATTCCAAAAACATCCAAGGCCTCATTTGTGGATTCACAATATTTTTGCCTCGCCTCCTCTAAGAGTAAAACAAGCACGACCTCATCAAGAGCCAATGTCTTTATAGTGCTTCCAATGGCCATTACTAGGTTGTCTCGTGAATTTAGAAAATAACACAAAAGAGTCATATAATGATCCTCCTTATCCATCTTCACTCCAACTGAGATCAATTGGTTCAAAATAGTATTAAATGTATTCATATGCCCATCTATAGAATCACAATCACCCATTCTCAAGGAAAGCTACTTTTCCATACAAAAAGTTTATTAACCAAGGAGTTAGCTTGATAAAAATCCCCTAATTTCTTTTAGATATTTACTATGGTTTTTTCTTTAGAAACATTCAATAATGCCAAATCGACCAAATAGAGCCTGATAAGGCTTCTCATCTTTCTCTCCAACACCACCCACTCGTCAATGGATTTGGCTCTAGATACTACAACCCATAGAACTTGATCTACGAGAAGATTCTCCATCTCGAGCCTCCAAAACTCAAAGTTAATGCCATTAAACTTCTCCATTTCTAATATATATGTGCTCATAATTTCCTTGCGACAAGATTTCCTTCTATACAAGCTCTCACTCAAACCAAGATTAGATCTAAAAACCATGTCCCTAACACCTTGAATCCAAATTGATTAGGTTTTGATACCAAATTAAAGAAACAAGAGGTGTGGATTACACTTCCTACTCTAATCAATGAGAGAAAAATGTGTAGAAATTAGATAAACACAACTGCAGTAATAAACAACATAGAAATATACAACCATTAGACAATGATTTTCTAGGAAAAACCTTTTTGGGAGAAAAACCCCACATTCTAAAGAACACTCAATGTATTATTCAATAACTCAATTGTTACAATACATTACAATATCCCTACTCTCAAAAAGAGTGTTCGACATTAGCATAAGGATTCTAGATAAATTTTGGCAGCATGATAGTAATTTAAAACTCACATAGTGTTTTTCTCCAACCTTATCACTCAATATATAGACATAACAAAAACTAACTATAAATCATTTATGGTTTTCCAATTCTACATGCTAGAAACCACCAAAAATTAATTGTCCAACTATTGCTCCTTAACATTCATTTCTTGCTAGTGATATACATTTATTCCATGCCACTACTCAATAGTTATTCCCTGGTATTATTGTGCATGTATTCCCTTCTATAGCTCTGCATTTATTCCATGCTCCACTACAGTTCTGCAAAGTGTATGACACACTTGTCCCAACACCAAATGCTTTGATGGACCACTGCTATTGCACTTAATATGTTCCACTTTCCTAGTATTCTCAATTTACAACACCTCAATTGCATTTCAAGGTTTAGGGGCCTTCATCATTTAGATGAACAACATGTTTGAATCTAGTTTGAATTTTGATATTCATAGACTCTCTCTCTCTCTCTCTCTCTCTCTCTCTCTCTCTCTCTCTCTCTCTCTCTCTCTCTCTCTATATATATATATATATATATATATATATATATATATATATATATATATTAGTTATTGGAATAAGAAGATTCTCTTGCTCTTGTTATACAAGATAAAACATCCAGCAGACAACAGTATTGAAAAACATAAGGAAATATTTGTGGCTCGTGGATTTTCTCAGAAGGAAGGTATTGACTATGAAGAAACATTCGCTCATGTAGCCAGATACACTTCTATCAGAACCATCATAAATATTGCAACCAAAATGAAGTGGAAGTTACACCATATGGATGTGAAAACAACCTTTTTAAATGGTTTTATTGAAGAAGAAGTGTATATAAAAAAACCATGAGGGTTTGAAGTTGAAGATAGAAAGACTCATGTCTCTAGGTTGAATAAATATATGTACAGATCAAAGAAAGCTCCTAGAGATTAATATGGAAGAATTGATAGTTTCTTGACGAGCTTCAGCTTTACCAAGAGTAAATTTGATTCTAACCTTTACTTCAAGGTTATGAATGATGAGTCATTTATATTGTTACTATATGTGGATGACTTATTCTTATCAGGAGAAGAAAATCTCATCACATATTGCAAGAATAATCTTGATGTAGAGTTTGAGATGAAAGACCTAGGGTTGATTCATTATTTCTTAGATATTGAAGTTTGTGAGATCCCGGAGAAGATATTCCTTAACCAAGGGAAGTATGCAGTTGAAATACTGAAGAGATTTGACATGTTGGAATGTAAATCCATGAACACACCCATGGAAACAAACTTGAAGCTCCTAGTTGATACTTCTTCAGAGTTGGTTGATGCTACTATGTAAAGACAGATTATTGGTTTGCTGATGTATCTGATGAATACCGGGCCAGATATATGCTTTGTTGTGAACACCTTGAGTCAGTATCTGGTGTATCCCAGATGTATTCACCTTGTAGCTGCAAAGCATGTGATGAGATGCCTTAAGGGTACATTGGATTATGGTCTCTGTTATATTGGAGATCATGACTTTAGACTGTGTGGTTATACTGCTTTAGATTGGGATGGAAGTGTATCAGAGAGAAGGATAACTTCAGGATGTTGTTTCATTTTGGGGTCAACCATGACTCCATGGAATAACAAGAAGCAATCCAATATTTCTCTTAGCACGGTAGAAGCAGAATACCTTGCAGCATGTTCTGCCAGTTGTGAATCCATATGGCTTCAAAATTTGTTGACAGGTTTGTTCGATCTCAATATGGAAGCCACTGTGATTCTATGTGATAACCATAGTTGTATAAATATGATGGAGAACTGAGTGTTCCATGACAAGTTGAAGCACATAGAGATCTAATATCACTACATTCATGATATGGTGCAGAGGGGAGCTGTAAAGATGCAATATGTTGGCATAGATGAGAAGGTTTCATATGTGTTGACCAAGCCTCTGTCTTGTGTGAAGTTTGAGTACTTTCGAGACAAGATTGGTGTATTCTGAAAGGACCTCCCTCAAAAGGGGGGGTGATGTTGATGATACTATGGTATCCTGACAAACAATGGGTCGCTCCGTTAGGATTTCATATCCTATGGGATTGATCATCCCTGGAAAGATCCTGAAGTTTCGATAAGGAAGGTATGTCAGAGTACCTATCCATGTATATTCCAGTTGTGGTCAATAGTGGTATCTCCGTTAGGATTTTATATCCTAGGGAATCTTATGATTCTTGGGTAGATCCCAAAGGTACGTTAAGGATGGCCTGTCAGAGTACCACATGGTAGCTTCTTAGGATTTTATATCCTAGGGAATCTTATGATTCCTGGGAAGATCCTGAAGGTCCAGTAAGGACGGTCTATCAAAGTACCACAAATATTGTTGTTGATACACCTGCCTCATTATGTTTCCATATGTTGATGATGTTGATCCAACCACGTGTTCTTGATGATTTTGTTTCAGCCTCATGTTGTTGATGATGTTGATCCAGCCTCATGTTGTTGATGATGTTATTTTAGCCTCGTGTTGTTGATGATTTTTTTATAGCCTCATGTTGTTGATGATGTTGTTCCAGTCTCATGCTATTGATGATGTTGTTCCAGCCTCGTGTTGTTGATGATGTTGTTTCAGCCTTGTGTTGTTGATGATGTTGTACCAACTTTCTGTTGTTTGTGATTATGTTTGTTGGCATAGGGGCAGACCCAGGGTTCAATGCTTCAACAACACACCAACAAAATTCTAACTACCAGCCCTTTCGAAAACACTTGTGAAGCAGATGAAGTCTCACTCGAGGTAGAGGCAAGGGGGGTTGCAGGAATCAGGTGTCTGCAACCTAGATGGGACATAGATCTGTGATCACAATACTTAACAAAGCACTTATAAATTAACATTAATTAGTCTTTAACCCTTATTCACATCGCAGGTCAAACCCTATCATGCATCTAGATCAAGCAAATAAGTACATAAACACCATAAATATCATTTCACAAAGCACAATAACACAGGATATATGTGGTTCACCCCAGTGTGGGGCTATGTCCACCAACTCTTCTTCTCTTCTTTATTAGTCTCTTCAAACTCCTTACAAGCACCAAGACACAAAGCCAACTCCGCATAGGACAAGAGATATGCACACACCTCGCTAGATCTTTCTTCCCCGAGTTAGATCAAAGCAAAAAGCCTTACGCAGTCTATGCAAAAAGTACTTACAAAACGCTTGCACTTAGCTCTGCAAGCCTTAACACATCTTCTTGCACATAGCTAATATTAGCACTAAGCCATCGAATCCTTCTTACCTCACCTAGCTACTTATTTATACATTAAAAAAGGGCCTAGACATGGGAAAAACCCATGGCCTGACCTCCCATACCCGTTACATAAACCCTCAAACCCAAAAATCTCGCAAAAAGGGAGAGATATCGCGATCTCTGCTTCGCCTGGGTGCTCCATCTTCAACTAGCCTGCCGAAGTCCCAAAAATGGTCAAACATGGCCAATGTTTCCACAAAAATTGGTCAAGGGCCAATAGGCCCCAAACACTCACCTGTGACTCGTCCCAAGTCACTTCGATCTAGGAAACACTACTTCAAAGACCTCGAGATTAGCTCGAGCTACCTCAGCTTGCTACTTCGCCAGAGCCTCTTGCTCGACGAACTCCTGAATGAATTGTTGGGTGATAAGCCCTTCCATACATTGTTCCACTGTTGCAACCACATGTTCTAGCTGCCATCCTTGTCCCTCTATTTCTTCAAAGAATGTGCAAGCTTAATCTTGCATCAGCTAGAGTTGTTGTGTCACCTCCATCACTCTGCTTTGGATAGCATTGAACTGTTGTTGAACTGTGCATTGCTCCTGTGATCTCTTCATCTTCTCAAAGACCATAATCTACTTTAGTTATGCTTGCACTGTCAATGACTCCTTCTTTGCCTCCTGGATTTGTGCCTCCAATATCCTCAGTTCTGGTTCTTCTGCAAGGCACTCGTAGGTCTGCGCACTTTGGTTACTTAATCTCTTACATTCTAAATCCAACGCCTTGATTCTTTCTATTGCACTCTTGGTAGTTTCTTCCCTTTGATCTCTCACTTCTTGCGGAGTGCTTGACATTGCTTGTAGTTCTAACTCTACTACTCTTACTTGAAGCTTCTAAATGGCCTCAATGAGCTTCCCCACTTGGCTCTCAGTTGTCTCTTCTTCCATCTGAGCCAATCCTTTCATAGAGAGAAGTGCTCTAGTGACTGCTTCTCTAAACCCAATCTACTCCACGAGCAATTGGTCTTTGTCTCTTTGGTTCTTTTCTCTGTCCTCTTCTAACTTTGGTCTAAGGTCATCCTTCTCTTGTTGCGCAACCCGGCGTTTCTCTATGGGTTCCTCCTTTGCTTGCTTCAAGGCCTTTGTGGCCTTTTATTTTTCTTCTTGTACTCGATGAAGGAGAGCCTCTGTATCATCTACTATCCTTCATAGTTGGGTGGGATCATCCCCCAACTCTACAGCTTCCGATGATGACGGAAAAGTAGACACTGCGCGACTCAAATAGAGATCTTGTTGTACCCCCTTCAGCTCTTCCTCGATTTTGTCATAGATTGTCTCCTTCTTTGCTTCTTTTCGATGTAAGATATCCTCTGAAGCATCTGCTACAGTTGCGATGATGAGGTCAATATCATCCACTGTGAGCACATTTTGCGACTGAGGCTTATTGGCTCATGACTTCTTCTGTGTTGAGGGTTTCTTTGGAGAAAGATTCCTTTTCTTTGATGTCTCATTCTCTGTAAGGGGATCTTTTGGTGGTGTCACTTCACCCTCTTCTTGATTGTCTTCTTTCCCTCCCTCTTATTGGTTTACTTTTTCACCTCCTCCTCCTCTAGGTGAGTCAGGCATAGTTTCCTTCGATGCGTTGTTTATCTCCTGAACTTCTTCCTTATTTTTCTTTTTCTTACGCTACTCGGTCCATCCCACTTAGTCCTGGTGACCAAATGACTTCTGATGAGTTCAGGGTTGGAGAGTTCTGCATCTCCAACTGGCACAAGGAATTTTGTAAGCCATTCCTTGGTTATCTCCTCCATATCTTCCTCAGTCAATTTGTAGTAAGACTGCAGCTCCTTTTTGTTTTCATCCCCATGCGCGGTGATATATATGAAGTGTCAGTTTGTGTGGAACTTCATGAGTGGCTTGAACCTATGGAGTGTATTTGGCGTCATTCGGGGGGAGGATTCAATGGCGCGTGTGAGTTCTAGGTAGTAGGTGTGGAAGACAACATTCGACTGCCACTGCTTCGCCATATCGCTTGTATACCACAAGGTGGTGAACCTCGTGGCTAGTATTTCTAATGGCTCGACTTCTGGGAATGTCGCTCCCTCTGGCATCTCCCAAATGAAAAATTCTATAAGAATGAGTAACCAACTGAAGTGGAATTCATAGCCTTGGTCTTGTGCTTTGTGGCAATCCATCTCCAACTCAATGATGAGGTAGCTCGCCCAACTCATATGCATCCCTTCAATGCACTTCCCTCGGAGTTTGACTATGAACCCCATGACCTGCGTTGGTCTGTTCTTCCTGACGAGCTTGCTAGTGATCAGTTCACAAGCTAGGTGCACTACACCATCTTGGATGTAGGATACCTTGTAGCCTCGCTTCCCCTTCTCCACATCGTTGTAGGTTTCCTTTATATGTTGTTCCAGAGTGTGATATGCAGCCTTCCCTGGATAGAACTGGTGAGGGTCTAGTCCCTTCACGCTCAATCCAATGATCATGTGGATCAACGTTGGATCCACAGTCACGCGCCTATCTAGCTAGAGATAACATCGATGATAGCATGATAGGAGGAGTTTAACGCATGCTTTAACCTCTTGACGTCTGTCAAAGTGGGATATCTTCATGACGTTGAGGATGGTGGACCTCACGATCTCCTTGATCCATATCTAGGGGACTATCTTCGGCTTCTTCCCAGTCATCTTTGTCAAGTACCTATGTGGTGTGAGTAGTGCATAATTCTTCCTATCTCCTAGGTTAAATTCGATGATCTTAAAATCAGGGATCAGTCCTAGCTGTGGTCCAACTGCCTGTATCCCCTTCATGAGGTATGCAGTAATGAGCATGTACTAGAAGTCACACGGGATGTTGTCGTGACTAACTACGCCAGCCAGAGGTGGGATGTAGTCGGGAAAGACTAACGGTATCAGCTTTGCATTCCCTAGGCTGTCGTGGTGCTTGCTTCTCTTCTCTATCGCAGTCTGGGATGGCCCGGGTCGACGTCCAGTCGAGGGGGATGCTTGCAATCCTCACATCGATGAGGCTTATATGCCCGCAGCTATAACTTTCTCAACCATAAGGTCTATTAGGATCTCCTCCATAGACTTCTCTACTACGCTAAGGTCGCCCAACATGCACGCTCGTGATCAAATATCTCGGGTAGGCGAACAGATACTCAAGGTAAGAAATGGGTGGCAAGGTCTCAAAAGTACAGCGTGATAACAATCAGTTCTTTGTTAGCTCGGATAATCACAATTTTAAAAAAGTGGTCCCACTGAGGCATTCGACGGATTAAATAGGCAATGGCGTAATGGATTCCTACAACGGGCCAAAAATTTTTAATCAATACGATTCTATTCGTTATGGCATGGTATCAATGGTCTCATGGCGATATTTTCTGCAATAACCGTGTTTCTAACCATTCCAGAGCGTCATTCGAATGGTCGGGACGCCTCCAACGGTCATATAGCTTCGTCGTGGCAAAGTGCCATTCTGCATTGTTTTGTTATTCTGGTGATGTTCAATTTCTGTAAACCTTCTTCCTACGAAGTCTTCACTGGAACCTCCTGTAGTCTTTCTAACTTTGATTTCTTCTTACTGATCTTTCTAGCCTTCTTCCCTGTGATCTGAGTTTTTGGATTCCTCTTTCCATTTGTATTCTTATCTTCTCTTAGCATAGTAACTTCGCATTGTTGATGTTCTCTCAAAAGTTTTGCATGTGATATATCTTCTCTTACTACTTCTGGGGTAGTTTCTCTTCTCTCCTGCCTGGATAAGTTCTTTAAGCCTTATTGTGTTCTTTCAACTTTGACAACTAAGTCTCCGGCGCTCAGTTGCTTTGACTTGTCCTCTTGTTCTTGTACTAGTCGCTCTATTTTCTCGGCTATGAAGTCCCTTAATTCTTGATTTTTCTGTTCTGTGGCTTCCTCTTCTTCTTTCCTCCAGATCTGATCTTCCTCAATCCAAGTCTTTCCTAACAAAAGTGCAAAAGGAATGATGTTCTCAACAAACTTAATGACCTCGAAGTCTTCTTCAGTTGATGCTCCATGAGAAATCATAGGTACATGAGTAAGTCTTCCACATAGGGTTATCATATTTCCTTTAAACAATCCTATCCCTCCTAATGAAGGAATCATAAGAGGCTTTCCCAAAATTTTCCAAGTACTTTCTAGCATAATGTTCACCTATGTTTCCTCATCCAAGACATAGTCTATTTCGAAGTCTCCTGTTATTGTTTCTATGCACTGCTTTTCTTTTAAGATCTCTGGTAAACTGATTTCTATGTTATCATGCAATGTTTCTTTCAATTATAATAACATAGTCTCTGATTCTCTAACATATCCTTAGTTTCTTAACCTTCTTCATGGTTTTCTTGTCTCGAGTTCATATTTCCAACTTTATCAATCATTCTAGGGAAATCCAAAACCTCATGACCAACAACTTTACAACAAAGAAAAATAGGACCCATGCCAGGGCATTCTTTAGCAATATGTCTCAGTCTTCTGCAGTTATAACATAGTGTCAATCCTCTCTTTCTCTTAAATGATCCCCAACCTTTCCTAAAATGCGCATTGGGATCACATTGATGGACCTGCAATCTGCTAAAATTCTTTCTAGGGTCCTGCATCCACTTGTCAGTCCAAAAATTCTTTCTATGTATAGGAATAACGTATCTTTCACTATTTCTATCAAATCTATTCAGATCAAATCTTCTTTCTTCTAACTGTGCCCTAGTTTTGAGACTAGGACGAAATCTATCAAACATACCTAGATCCATACTTTCAAAGCAAACATTTCCACTTATCTTACCTTTACCAAAGCAAAAAGCTTTAAGATCTTACCTCTTTCTTTATATCGGGCTTCCTTCTCTTAGCACAGAGCTTCACAAGTCAAGTAGAGTACTTCACACTACAACAACAGATCTACGCACAAAGATTTCTCTTTTCTTCAGTTCCCAACAATCACAGTTTCAATCCCAGTAACAGAACCATTTATTGGCACAGGGGAAGACCCAGGTTTCAATGCTTCAACAATGCACCAAAAACACCCTAACTACTGACCCTTTCAGCAAAACCTGTGAAGCAGATGAAGTCTCACCCAAGGTAGAGGCAGGGGGGTTCCAGGACTCAAGTGTCTGCAACCTAGCTAGGGAACAGATCTTTGATCACAATACTTAACATAGCACTTAGAAATTAACTTTCATTAGTATTTGACCCTTATTCACATCACAGGTCAAACCCTATCATGCATATAGATCAAGCAAATAAGTACATAAACACCTTAAATATCATTGCACAAAGCACAATTTTTGGAAGATTGATTGTTGTCATTGATGTCAACCCTAGTCATGGGTTTTGGACCACAATATTGATGAAGGTATTTGGACATGAAGGAAAATGCACATGTAGATACAAGACCCATGGATGGATAGTATACATCATGTTGTTTCCGATGGTATGTGGCACGTCACGTGGATCCTCATGGTTGAGGAGAAATGAATTTTTGAATATGACAAAGTGAATTGAAGAAGGAAGTACATGTAGGCCCTGAAGATAATTAAAGAAAAGAATTACAAAATAAGAAATTGTCAGGTCGGCCCTAATGTTAAAAGTAAGTGACATAAATGGAATAAATAAATATCATTATACATTCATTTGATACACAAGTCGAATTTCAGAGGAAATCAGAAGTAAAGAAGGTAGGATTTCAAGGGAGGATGAAGTCTTTTGGTGATATGTTCTAAGGTATGTTATTTTCAGGTCATCTTACCATTTTTTCTATATCTGAAATTACTATGGTATTGAGAATACATATCAAGGTACTTGTGGTAAAAATTTCAGCTCTTGATTCTCTATAATTATGGAGATACACTCTGTGGAAAATAGGGTTTGTGACCAGTCCTGAAGCTAGTCAATAGACAGGTGTTCCGGGTAAAATAGTCATAACTTCTTCATCGAGAATCCAAATGATGTGGGACGAATTTCATTGGAAAGAGTAAGGACTTTAGTTTCTTGTGTGCAAGTTTCAGAATCTGATGTTAAATATTGAGCACGGGG
Source organism: Picea glauca (assembly GCA_000966675.3). NCBI lineage: Eukaryota > Viridiplantae > Streptophyta > Pinopsida > Pinales > Pinaceae > Picea > Picea glauca. Next base: position 201,748 of record JZKD02S2273176.1, read on the forward strand.
AATTCTGTACAAGTTAGGTCTCCTGAATAAACCAGAATTGAACAAGGTCTACCATTCTCTCTATAACTTATTTTTGGGGAGGATTCAAGGAGTGAAACTTGGAGGATTTTCAGAGAATACATTGAGTAATATTATCTATAGGATCATAGTACTCCAAGAATTTAATAATTGCATAAATTGAAGAAGTCTCAGAAAGCATTATCAAGTTCTATGTGATGATTGGTTGATGGTAATGATTTAATGTAAAGTTTTATTATCTCTTGTATATTCTTGGGCGGAAGGAAGGGGAAAGGATGGAGAGTTCAAATCTCTCTTGATATTGGAGTATTGTATATTCCTCTTGGAGGTTTATCCCTCCCTTTACATTTGGAAGTTGTAGCTACCTTTGGAATTCATTACTTCCCTTGAACAATAACTATTGGTTATTTCTCATATATTGTGCATGGCGTATTGTGGTGTATTGGTGTAAATCTTATACTATTGTTCATTACTCATCGGATATAATTGAATGGTTTAAGTATAATTTTAAAAAGGTTTTAAATTGTACTTGATACTGATTCACCCCCCTCTCAGTATCAACAATTGGTATCAGAGCAGGTTACCTTAAGTACAGTTTAACCATTGGAAGGAAGATCCTAAGAAGAAATGGAAGACAAAATTCCAAATGGGATTCCACCATTTGATGGAAGCAATTTTGAATACTGGATTAATAGAATGGAAACTTACTTGAAATCTCTTGGGGTAGATGTTTGGTTCTCAGTTGCTTCAGGATACAATGMTTTGAAGAAACCAAAGACTGCATCTCAGAAGGAAGCAAAAAGGAACAACAAATTGGCAATAGATACCATCCTGGATGGATTGACAGATTCAGTGAAATCCAAGGTGGGACCATGTGCATCATCAAAAGAGATTTGGGACAAGCTACAAGACTTTTATGTAAGGGAAGAAGAAGGAGAAAAAGTTGAAGCAAATTACAACATCTCATATTTCAAAGAAGAAAATAGAGGTCAGTTCTTTTGCTTTAATTGTGAAGGAGTAGTTCATGTTGAATTTGAATGTCCTCATCCAAGGAT
>JZKD02S2273176.1:204611-217750 GCA_000966675.3 Picea glauca
TTACTTCCCTTGAACAATAACTATTGATTATTTTTCATATATTGTGCATGGTGTATTGTGGTGTATTGGTGTAACTCTTATACTATTGTTCATTGCTCATTGGATATAATTGAATAGTTTAAGTATAAGTTTAAAAAGGTTTTAAATTGTACTTGATACTGATTCACCCCCCTCTCAATTTCAACAACAATAACACAGGATATACGTGGTTCACCCCAGTGTGGGGCTACGACCACCAACTCTTTTTCTCTTCTTTATTAGTCTCTTCAATCTCCTTACAAGCACCAAGACAAAAAGCCAACTCCACATAGGATAGGAGATCTGCACGCACCTTGCGAGATCCTCCTTCCCCTAGTTAGATCAAAGCACAAAGCATTACACAGTCTGTGCACAAAGTACTTACAAAACACTTTCACTTAGCTCTGCAAGCCTTAACACATCTTCTTGCACATAGCTAATATTATCACTAAGCCATCGGCTCATTCTTACCTCGCCTAATTACTTATTTATACATTACAAAAGAGCCTAAACATGGGAAAAACCCATGGGCCGACATCCCATACCCATTACATAAACCCTAAAACCCCAAAAGCCCGCAAAAATGGAGAGATCCCATGATCTCCACTTCGCCTAGGCACTCCAGCTTCGACCAGCTTGTCGAAGTCCCAAAAATGGTCAAACATGACCAATGTTTCCAAAAAACTTGGTCAAGCGCCAACAATGTTGTTCTATATTCATGTTATTGATGTTGATGTTGATGTTTCATGTTGATGATGATGATGACATTACTCCATCTCCATTCTATTAACGATGATGATATTGATGATGAGAAAAACTTCTAATGATTTATAGATATGTCATTCAGTGTTCCAGATGTTGATGATGATGCTACCCTCTCCTTCTCTTGATGATGTTGTATTGGGTCATGTCAATAGAATACCCTTCTTGTTAAGGGGGAGTGTTGAAATATTGTAACTTCGAAAAATATTCTAATTATATTTGAGTTATTCTCTTATAGATCAAATCCCCTTTTGTGGATTGGTCAAACCATATTTATATGGTGGTATTTGTAAAGTCGAACCCTAGTGTTTATAAAGTGGTTTTAACCACTCCTAGAAGAATTCATCCCTACTAAGTGAAGAGACATAACCCTAGCACCTCCTCAACTAGTATTTATATGTGAGGATGGTGCCTCACTTACACACTCTCATACTCACTCATCTAGTGCACATATCTTGAAGGCAATTGTAGTTGCAGGAGGAAGGAGAAGAGAGGTGCATGCTCAGTCTTGGTTTATTCTTGGTGTTTTGGTCTTAGTCTTGGCATTGTATTGACAATATATTATTGAGAAATTTTTGTTGGGTTTTCTCCCCCATGTGGGTTTCCCAAGATAAATGTTGTGTACCTTGTGATTTTGTTTCTTTCAGTGATCCTGTTTATGATGTTATTTTAGAAACGCATTGAATGCTCATGTAATTTGGAAATAACCTAATAACAACATTAAAACTTAACACATTCTGGCACAGTAGAGAAGAGACTTCTAGAGCTAGTAGAATTGGAAGAAGACCATTTTATCACAATATTTCATCATCAAGTTTAGAAAGCAGGAGATAAATCCTTACATGACTGACACATTAAACAAAAGAAGTTCCATACAAGAGACTTAGTTTTTCTTTACGAAAACAAGTTTTTTCAACACCATGGGAAGTTTCAAATGCATTAGTTGGGTCCATATGTGACCAGAATTGTGACATAAGAAGGTGTTTTTCAATTGGAGAAACTAAATGGGGAAGTTGTGGAAGGACTGGTTAACAAAAGTAGGTTGAAATTGTATAAGGACAACCATGCTTCCATGCACTAGTCTAAGTGCGTAAAATGTGTACTATAGTATATGTATTATAGTGTATTATAGAAGAAAAAGAAAAAGAAAAAAAGATAAGTTATAAAAGAGTTTGCGTTAAGAGACAAAAGGTTGAATTCATGCATAAGGTATTTCTCAAATAGTTAAACTAGCAAGGAGGTAAATCAAAAAATGTCGCAAAGATGTAGAAAGAGGAAGGAATTGTGCATCAGAAGGAGGATAAAATTATGACAAATATATTCATAGAGAGTGGGAAAATAATTAAAGAACAGACATGAAGAGACAAGGATTAAAGAGAAAACATGACGGCGAGGTAGTGGAGATGCATAGTCATAAATGAAAAACGACAAGAGGATTTTGACAGGATAGAAAATCTAGCATATGATACACCATTGGATACAAAGTAAATGAAGATTTAGGGAAAGATTTGAATGTGAATGCGAGTGTATTAAACTACAAGTTTGGGTGAGAAGAAGAGTGGAAACAATTGGTTATAGGCTATAAAAGAAAATGAGGGGTTGATAGGAAAAGGATATTATTGTTCGAGCATTAAGAGAGATAGAAAAAATCGAACAAGTTAGAAAGAGCCAAGAAAGTAAGTTGCAGAAGAGTAATGGAGGCACCGAAGACAAGAGAAGAATCAACACAACAGAAGAAACAATGCACCAATAAAACATCGATACCATTGTTTGTTTTAGTCCAAAAAAGCCTTACCTATTCATACAACAAATTGGTCTTTCCACTTACATACTTTGCCAAAATACTGTTGAGATTTCTTCTTAAAAAACTATTTTTTGGATAGTGTATGCATCATTATGCACTAATATCCCGCGTACATACGCATGTTGCATGCTATTTATCACATGTACATACACGATCTGCATACTAGTTAGCCTGCATTTACCTCCAAAAATTGCAAAAAGTATAAAATTGCAAGGAATTCAACGGAGTTTACGGGGTATCGAGGGTTTCCTAACCATTTTTATGAACCAAATAACCATATTTTTCTGATATAAAAAGAGGTCCTGGGGTTTCATTTGACAAGAAAAGAAAGAGAATAAGGAAACTCTGCCAAAATCCCTTCCCCTTCTTAGCCCAAGTTTTGCATCATATTCTGAGTTTTGGCCTCAGCCTTCCCCTCCAACCCTTTCTCCTTTCCCAAGTGGTAAGTTGGTTGTGATAAGAAAGCATGGGATTGATGCACTTGGATCCATGATAGAGGAGACCAGAACCGGTTCATGGAACGATTGCCGACAAAGGTTGTAATCATTTTTGTCTTGAAACTTAATAAAAGAGTTCATCCTTGTCCCAAAATCTTATATTTGTATGATTTTATTTATTTATGCATTTATGTCTATATCTAAAACTTGAAAGTGAAAATTAAAGAGTGCATGTGTTGTAGCATTGTTTTCCTAAGCTTTTGCAAGTCATCTTTGGGAGGAGACCCACAATCTAGGAGGCTGCAAGAAGTGAAAGAGGTATGCGCCAATCGGAAGGACTAAATGTGCACCCATTGACTCTCTTTATTCTATCTCATCATTTCTTTTAGATATTTTTGGGGTAGTTTAAGGGTAGAACAATCTTTTAAGAGAATTCAACGCTCTGCCTGTACCTAGACCCAGTGTAGGGGGATTTTACCCATAGCAGAATTTGTGACTCCACTGGGGAATCTATTTAGGCTCTTAGTGGGAGATCTTGGTTAGATTTGATTTTCAGTTTCTTTCTGAGTATTCTGAGTATTCTGAGTCAGGTTGGGTCTCTGGTCACCATCCAGGTGCCTACTAGCCTCCCTTTCCCAAGTTGTATGTCAAAACTTTTCTTTTCTTTTTTAAAATTTACAGAGGTGTATGTGCCTTGTTCTCTATACAACATGCGTAAATACAGGATCTGTATTATATACATCCCGTGTACATACATAGGTTGGTCGTGCACAACACGCATCTCTGTTGTTTTGGAGTTTTTTTCAAAATATTTTCCTTTTCCTACAAGAGACTTGTGGATCCCATGTCTTCCTGAGTTCTAGAAGCTTCTATTGTTTGGGGTTTAGACATTTTGCAGGCTCATATTGTTTATGAAATAAAATAAAATAAAATAAAATAAAATATATTGTCTCTCTGTGTTTCCAGGCATTTTTGGCTTATTTTAGGCATATTTTGTTAGTTCTGCTTTGATTGGAAGAAAAACAAAAAAAACTAGTATTTTAGTTCTCTTTCATTCTTTGCATTGTTATTTGAAAAAGAAAAAGAAATTAGCGTAGGGTTGTGTTTTCTTATCATCTTGAAATCATTTCAAAAGAAAAATAAGAAAGAAAATCCTTTCATTTCCTCTTCTGTTTCACTCGAAAGTTGCATTGTGCATTTTGCATGGAAAGGATAAAATATTGCATCTTTTTGTTTGAAGGATTGTTCATGCTTTTTGCTTGAAGCTATTTTTCATTTGTAGAATTAGTGTAAATTCTTCTTTTCCAATGTTCAAATAAGTTTAATTTTTGCAAGAGTCTCAAACAACATAAGTTTCACTTCCGTTCCTTGAGTAAGAAAATCCCCTAAAATGAACGTGCTAATCTAAAATATATTAGTAACACTTTTTCTAGGGTTCACCAATAGCTTAGGCTAGGGACTTGGATTAGGTGTGGAGAGGTAAACTCTCCAAGGCCAACCAAAACTTAACTTATGTGTATGTGCTAGGGTGTGAAAAATATACTTTGTAATTACTCAATCCGGGAAGCTCCTCTCACACATGAGTCAAACACAAGGCTGCATGGAGGAAGGTGATGGAGATATCCACTCCTGATCATGACAAAGTTTTTGGGAGAGTGTGTATTGGGGGTGAATCATGTAGTGTTATTGGCCTGAATTGTGTCATAACTCTGAGACACTTGGATCCTTCCAAGGTACTCTAATAGTGATTCTCGACCTATTTCAATTTAGGCCTCACGAGGAACTTCGGACTTAGTTACCCTGCCCATACACTTGCCTGGATGCCCAATGTGCCCCCCTGGTTGTTGATTACAAGTTGTTGACCTAGTTTCCATTATATAGGTTGCCACAAAGGTGACTGCGTGGGGTGTATCACGGTACCTGAGGTAGACTTTGTACTCTCTAGGTGACACTTGAAGGGACCGTCGTTCGAAGGTATGGGTAACTGCTTCTCCTACCCAGTCCTTTTCCTTTGTGAATGATTTGGATGATCATGAATTCATCTCCCTGGGTCAAAATCATTCAGAAGGGTAGTTTGTTTGGTTTGTATCTTTTTAGCTTTTTCTTCTTAATGGTGTGGTCCATGCCCCCTAGTTTTCCATAGTGATTTAGTGAGTCATTGTTTTGGGTCTCTGACCTAAGTTGGTAGACCACCCACTTTGTCGATCGTTAGGACTTTTTGGTCTTTCTCCTAGAAATGTGGAGCCACCTCTTTATAGGCATTGTTTTTTATACCATTGGTTCACCAGAGTCAGTGTGTGGGACTTTTACGAACTCGAAAGATCCTACAAGGGAAGAACCTGTTCATAAGATATTCATGGAAAAATTCACTCACGATACCAACCAAGGAACCCCTTCACAAGGGGATTATTTTTCTTTTCCATTCTTTGTAAACGTTGTTATCCCTTTGATGGCCACTTTGTACATTCCTGGGTTGAATGTGAGACTACCAGTTTGGTTTCATACAATTCCAAATGTCCCGAATTATATTGATGCTTCTCAGTCAAGCACCTTATGTCATGGGCATGATGTTGATGTTCCTTCATCAACAAAGTCTTATCCTCCTCTTTCTACCTTCTCTGGTGAAAGTATAGCTACTAGTAACTGGAATTCTAAATGAAATAGAAAGAGGAATAATAGGAAGAATAAATCACCAACCTCTATGAGTCATGTTGGAGATAGGTTGTCAACCTTTGCAAGTCATGTTGAAGACCAAAACCTAGCCTCTGCAAGTCATGCTAGGGGGAAACAAACAACCTATGTGAGTCATGTTGAAGACAAGCAACCAACCATTGCTACTCATGTTGGGAGCTTTGATTATGTTCAGAAACCTATATGGATAGGATGTAAGCCTAAGTTCCCTTGTAAGATTTGCAAGGGAGATCAACTTACTCATTTATGCCCTGTCCTTCCAGAGGCACAAATATTGTGGTCCATGTCTACAAGATCTTATGATTCTGATTCTTTTGAGGTTTCCTCACAACCTGTTCAGCCAATGGCCGAGAAAGTGGTTGTGTCGATGCAATCTTCAACCGATCCTAGTCCTTTTTGGTGGGGTGATGCACCTTCAGACCATGTTGTCTCGTAGCCTATTCAACCAATGGTTGAGAAAGTGGTCATGTTGATGAAATCTTCGGTTGATACTACTCCTTGTTTGGTGGGTGATGCACCTTTATACCATGTTGTCTCGCAGCCTATTCAACCAGTGGTTGAGGAAGTGGTCGTGTCGATGCAATCTTCGGTTGATCCCATTCTTCTCTTGGAGAGTGTCGAGTCTACCAAAGCGGTCATGCCAATGCAATATTCAATCGATCCCACTCTTCTCTTGGAGATGTCGAGTCTACAAAAGTTCTCAGGTTGATGCAATCTTCGACCGATCCCACTCTTTTGATGGGGAGTGATGTGTCTACCGACTATGTTTTTAGCATTTCCAGTTCAATACTTTCAGAACAAGGGGGAATTCCGATCACTTCAAGCACACCCCCTCCAAGTCCTAGGATGGTTTCCTTTGATTGGAATGACCTTGTTGAGCCTTTCCTTCCTTCTTCTACAAATTTTCAAATAAGGGTTGAAGTTAATTCAAAAAACATTTATCTATGTATTGTGGATGAAGGAGCCACTGCAAGTATTTTATCCTCCTTGACTTGGAAAGATTTGGGTTCTCCCAAGCTTATGTTTTCTTCACATAAGTTGTTGGATTTTGAAAGACATCCTAGTGAATATTTTGGGATTCATCCTCATTTGCCTATATTTTTAGGTGGGAATATTGTCCTTGTCGATGTTATAGTGGTGCAAGGCCTGTTAGATTTCAATATGCTTCTTGGGCATGATTATGTATATGTTATGAATGTTGTGGTGTCTATGCATTTTAGGGTGATGCATTTCCCTAATAATGGAATCATTGTCACTATCGACCAATTGGCATATGATAATCACCATCCTAATTCAGTGTTAGTTCAGGATTCCCCTTTATATGTTCCCAATATTCATGTAGACTCTACCCCACCACAGGTAAATTATGTGGCATATTATCCTCGGTGTTCAATTTCTCCTGAGCATGAACTTATTCACTCATGTTTTCCTTCTCGAGACTTGGTCTCAACAATTGATCCATTGGTTTATCCAATGGGGCCATGGGAGCCCTTGCATCCCCCTCTTGGTCTGAGCGATATTGAGTTTCCTTTTAAGTCTAATCTCGTTGTTTGTATATCCTCAAGACTTTGCGCTTGTGATTATTCACTGATAGACTATGTTGGTCCTGACCAGAACACCCATCATAATATGGAATATGGTTAGTTTAATTCTCCCTTTGGGACTGTCAACCCTCCTCGTTCGTGTGATTTCTCAGATTTTGAATTGCCTTCGGATGAGGCTATCCTTCAAGACATGACTAAGGTCTTTATATGGTGGGAAGAATTACATTGTGGTTTATGTTTTCTTCCCTTTTGGGAGACTTTTCAGTTTGACTATTGAAGAGACTTTTGGTTAGAGCCTAGTAGCGGGCTCTACCTAAAATACTACCATGCATGAGTCATAAGGTTGTGTTGTACCTTGTACATATTGTATTCAATAACACCTCTTATTTTCTGAACTTTCTATCTATATTGGATCTTTCAACTTATGGATGAGTGTTATTGGCCTTATATCCAAGATCTTGGAGACATTTTTTATTTGACATTTGTTCATCGTATCAATTTGTTATGACAAGGATTGACCTCAAAAATGGAATATAGGTTAGGTTTTTTCCTACTTTCATTTTTGCATTATCCATTTCCTAGTTCATTTCGCCTTAGGATTGACCCCACTAAATTGTGACACTAACCTTCCTTGATGAACAGTGTGTCGTACTTTATGTGGTAGAGCCTTCCTTCCATGGGAATCCTAGTTAGAGCCTTGTTTTCCATTTGGTTCCCACGTTGAAGTACTTCATAGGCACGATATTCCTTTGAGTCCCGCCATGACTTAGTGTTGAAGCCCCATTCTTCTTCATTTTTTCTGTCTCTTACCCAAGGGCATGGTTTGTTTTCTTTCAATCTCTCTTAAAATTTGAAAGCAACATCCGACGAGAGCTTATTTATTCTTTTTGGTCTCGTTTGGATTACTTAAGAAAATAATCCCCCTAGAGTCTTATTTAAGCCCTTTTTAGACTCTCTAAAAATGAAAATATTGTTGAGCGATCTTGTTGCCCTTCACGCTTGCCAAAATCAAATTTGAAGGAACATCTGTCCGGCGGTAGTTTACCCCATTTTTTGTCAGAACAATTAATTTACGAATAAAGGTATGCCCTAGAAGATTCGGTTCACTAGGAGAGTATTCTTTGGTGTAAGTTTAACCATTTTTTGGGTCTGAGGGACTAAATTTTCAAAAAAGGGACATTCTCCTTAGTTTTGGTTTATCTCTTTTTCAGGCCTTGGAGATTACTTACGAAAAAGGAACCCCATTGGATTCCATATTTAAGCTATTTCAAGACTCCCTAAATATGAAAAGATTGTTGAGTGACCTTGTTCCTTTCCAACTCGTTAATTGGTCCAAAAGGAATATCTATTTGGCATAAGTTTAACCATTTTTCCGGCCAATAGATTATACAGGAAAAAGGTATGCCTCAGGAGACCTGTCTCGCCGGGAGAGTTCTCCTAAATTATATTTTATACGTTTTCGGGCTAAGGAGACTAAAATCAGAAAAAGGTTATGAGTCCATAGTTAAGCTCTTTTCAGACTCCTTAAAATTGAAAAGATATCCAAATGATCTTGTCTCAATCACACTCATTAAAATGGTATTGAAGAGACATCATTTCGATATAATTTTAACCCTTTTTCGAACCGACTGGACTAATTACGAAAAAGGAACACTCTGGAGTCTTCTTTTAGTTTTTTTCAGACTCTCTAAACATTAAAAACCACCGATCTTACGTTCTCTAGGATCATAAAACTTCACATAGAAGGAGTATTATTGTCTCATACTTCATCGCACCGCATGTCTCATCCTTTTTTCTTTGTCCTAATGTCGACTTCAAGTTTATATTAATTGAACCTTCAAATCATTCCTTAAATGCAAGCCTTGCAACACTTTTTTCCCTTGCGATCTGACACCTTGACCCATGGAGGAATTTTCCAGAGTGTCTTTATCCTACACATGTCTACTTGCACTGAGCATCAGTATGTTCCATGCGCTTGGAACTAGTTTTCTTTCCCGCGAAACTCATTCCTCCTTTGTAATGTAGAGTTATTTTATTCATTTTCAAGCTCGTTAAAACTTTGAAAAAGAAAAAAAAATCAAATATTTGAAAAAGAGGGGACGGGATATACATTCTCTTTTTTTGACAGCAAGATAATCTCCCTTTGAAAAATCACATCCTTATGTTTGTTCTCCAAGCATTGGGATCGAGTATGACCTTATGAAGTTGTTATTGTTACATAGAGTTGTGTCTTCCTTTGTTTGGTTACTCTTCCAAACATATGGAGATTTTGTGGTGCCTCCTGTATCACAAACTTATGTCGATATTACGTTGCCTAATTCTCATTATTTTTTTTTTCTTTGTCCAAGGGAAGCTTTATCCAACCTGATTCGGCCATTCTACAATTTATCTCTTGACTTTCATGAGTCATCCATCCTGAGAGTCCATTCAAGTTCAAATTCAAAATCAATGAAGTTATGTGCCTGGTGATCTAGATCCTCTAGTATTTCCCTGATGGAATGTCGAAGACCTTAGGGTAGTGAGTATTACACTCATATTTTACTCCTACCTGAACTTTTGAATATCTTGAAGTTGTTTCTCGAGCCATGAAGTCCTCATCTCCAGCCACAGGCAGTGATGCTTCTTGAAGATGCATATTATATTGTACTTGTATATCATCAAATGATCTTGAGATGTAGATTTGTTGTGTATTGTTCGCAACTGCAATTTATATGGACATTTACATTTTGACTAGTAGTCATATGTGACATGGATCTGTAGTGTAGTTGATTTGTATCCATTCTTAGTTTATCTTGAGCATGGGTATTCCCACCTTGGAGAGATTATTATTATTTTTGTAGATGGTACACTCACGAACACTCGTCTTGGGCTCACTCAACTTCGTTCCTTCCTACTATGTAAAGATATTGTAATGTATTTCGGCCATCAATTACTCTTTTGACCTCACACATTAGGGGGAATCTGTTACAGTCCAAAAATGCCTTACCTGTGCATACAAGACATTGGCCTTTCCACTTACATACTTTGCCAAAATACTGTTGAGGTTGCTTCTTAAAAAATTAATTTTTGGATAGTGTACGCGTCATGTTGCACTAATATCCCACATACAAATGCATGTTTCATGCTAGTTAGCCCATGTACATACACAATCTGCATACTAGTTATCCCGTGTTTACCTCCAAAAATTGCAAGGAATTCGACATATTTTACAGGCTATCGAGGGTTTCCTAACCATCTTACCCATTGTATCCCATCCCCAAACCGAATATCCATATTTTTCTTATATTAAAAGAGGTCTTGGGGTGTCATTTGAAAAGACAAGCAAGAGAATAAGAAAACTCTGCAAAAATCCCTTCCCCTTCTTATCCCAAGTTTTACATCCTATTCTGAGTTTTGGCCTCATCCTTCCCCTCCATCCCTTTCTCCTTATACAACCCTTTCTCCTTTCCCAAGTGGTAAGTTGGTTGTGAGAAGAAAGTGTGGGATTGATGCACTTGGAGCCACAATAGAGGAGCCCAGACTTGGTTCATGGAGTGATTACTGACAAAGGTTGTAATCATTTTTGTCTTGAAACTTAATAAACGAGTTCGTCCTTGTCCCAAAATATTACATTTGTATGCTTCTATTGATTTATGCATCTATGTCTATATATAAATGTTGAAAGTGATAAGTAGAGAGTGCATGTGTTGTAGCATTGTTTTCCTAAGATTTTGTAGGTCAGCTTTGGGAGGAGACCTAAAATCTAGGAGGCTACAAGAATCGAAAGAGGTCTATGCCAACCGCGAGGACTAAAGGTGCACCTATTGACTATTTTTATTCTCTCTCGTCATTTCGTTTAGATCGTTTTGGGGTAGTTTAAGGGTAGAATAGTCTTTTAAGGGAATTCAATGCTATACCTGTACCTAGACCCAGTATAAGGGGACTTTCCCCATAACAGTGTTCAAGGAAACCTAGGAGCGTCAGCGTCAGGGCCAAGCCAAGTTAAATTTCTAAAGGATTATGTGCCACCAAGAAATCTGATAATGAAGTAGGTTAAGCTACCAAAGGAATCAAAATATGAACTTGTCAACCAGAGATCCCACTGGGGGTAATCATCGAAGGAGTCATAAAAATAATGAAGAAGTGTGCAAGAGGAGTGCAGAGAGAGATGGGAAACAAGAACCTTGGTATTGCAACATTTATGATACTTGAGAAGCAAGAAACCCATCAGCCCAGATTGAAGGAGAAAATTAAAACACATGAAGGAGTTCCATGCTTAATTGACGTAATTATTTTTCACGAAGACCACCTTAAGTTATAATTTACAGCACAAACTTCCAAAGAGACATTCACATGGGAAGAAGATGCAAGAGATACATTCCATAAGTTCATGAAGACATGGAAGAAGGCCTCAAGTGGCTCGGGACAAGCTAGAGGTGAGTCTTTGGGGCCTATTGGAGAAGGAAATTTTGGTACTATTTTTTGGAATCACACTAGAGAAAACCACATGACAAGTCGACTGAGGAGAAGTGTGTGTAGAAGAAAGGAAGATAGTTAGTGAATTTTCAAGAGTAGCGTGTGTGAAAGGAGGCAGTTAGTTATAAGTAGTTAGAAATTTTGGTCCATTTTGTAATGGGCTAAGCCCTAATTTAAATGTATAAGTATGTATGGGCTTTGGGTATAAAGTAAGTTTGAAATTGGAGAGTATGTTATGGATGAGTAAGTTTTGAGCTAAGTGTGCACTATATGCGTGAACAACAAGGGAATATTGGGTAGAACTGAATTGTCATGTATCATCACACTGTACACATTTTGTAAGAGATGATATTGAATGATAATACAAAATTCCTGCCATTGTGGACGTAGCACATTTTGGGTGAACCACGTTAAAAGATGGTGTCTCTGTGTGATGATCTGGTGTGTTTATTTACTGTTATGTTTATTGCACACATGTAATGCATGAATGGTTAATATGAATATGTTATATGTTTTTATGGTTATTCACACATAAGATAAAGGATAATGAATGAATGTTAAGTTGAATGGATATGATGAATTCCTTCATTCCCCTCTTGATTGCGGAAACCTAGTTCTTGCAGTCCCCATAGGTACCTCGGGTGAGACTTCACCTACTTGCGGTTGATGCCAAAAGGGCGAGTATCTTTAAGGTTTTGTTGGTGAATTAATGTTGAACCCCGGGTTTTCCCATAACCCTATACCCATAACTCATTCAACTCTCAATGACTAATCCATGTAAATCCTCTTGATTTTCCACCTCTTTTTCCCTTCAATTTGGACTTCTTATCCTTGTTTTTCATATCCTTGTATGTTTTATGCCTTTTTGTTATTTTTACCCATAATAAACAATAATTAGTGGTGGGATTGGATCAACAAATGGATTTGTACAAACCAATCCCTTATTTTCCCAAAATGACATGTTAAGGACAAAATATATGTCTTAGAAGGGAAAGTGTTGTAAGTTTTAAACCTGCGAAGTAAAGAAATGCATATAGATTCTTAAGCAATACAGAAATTAATCAATGGCTCATACACAGAGTACACAGAGATTTTTACCAGAAACCCTCAACCGGGAAAACCTTTCTTATTTTCATTATATCGAATTTCACCATTCTCCATACAATATATACAAACTTTTTAGGTATTCTGTAGATACCAAAACCCTAATCCCTTAATCCGGGATTAATTTACAAATCAGCTAAAAATAGCAAAATCCGCTAAAAATAGCAAAAACCACCCAAAAAAATCTAGGTGTAGGGATCGTCAGACGAAGTTGTCGTATCTGACACACCCACACACACACACACATGCAAAGAATATAACACATACCCAACATTCTCCCACTTGTTGTTTTCTTTGCATCCAGGGGTCCAGGGGATTATATAG
>JZKD02S2273176.1:223862-260192 GCA_000966675.3 Picea glauca
GTTTTTAGGTATTCCGTAGATACCAAAACCCTAATCCCTTAATCTGGGATTAATTTACAAATCAGCTAAAAATAGCAAAATCCGCTAAAAATAGCAAAAACCGCCCAAAAACAAAATTCGGGGCGTTGCCCCAAACACTGCCTGTAACCAGGGGGGGGGCATACCTGCCCCCCCCCTGGGACCCCCTTAGGAAGTGCCCAATGCAATGGAAGAGCTCTAGGTGTAGGGATCGTCAAACGAAGTTGTCGTATCTGATGCACCCACACACACACACATGCAAAGAATATAACACATACCCAACAAGTGCCACCTAAGCTTACACCTTTTCATATCTTTTTCATTTGATTTGAGGTGAAGTTATGGTGAATTTTCCATTTCCTCTATTCAATCAATTAGTTGAGTACCCTTCTTAGGCATTTGGTTGTTCAATTGTACACTCATACACAAATATATACACTACTAGATGTGCATTCTACCTTCTAATCAAGTACTTAGATTTTCTCATGTAATTCATTAGTAAAAAAACACACTAGTGATTGTGAAAGTTCTCTTTCTATTTTTCATTTAGGATATTTCATATGGATTACCCAAGAATTAGTGATCCTACCTTTCCCATTGATCAACCACTCTTGTAATTTTTCATCTATTCTCACACCTTTCATGTCTAAGATTACAAAATTTTGTCGAATGGACTACCCCATATCTTTATTATATATTATATTAGTGTTTATTTTCATGGTGATTATTTGATGTTAATTTTATAGTTATTAATACATGTGTTGTTGTTTTTTCTTGTTCATCACAACATAATCTCAATATTGAAATCATAAGTAGCCATATCGATCTCATATGTTTTACTAGATCATTGCACTATGTTCATGTTCCTACACTATAAAACATGTTGTTTTTTATCCCAAATCGACAAGTAATATCTTGTCTACTAGTCACATGCATATTGGATCTATAATAAGTTGAACCAACTAGTTGGGCATATCACAACATGGACAAAAATATGATCACCTCCCTTCATAGGGATACCATTTCCATTTCTTTAGCCAGTTTCACTGTTACTTTTTTTGGTTAAAAAATACATCTTATATTTACAAAAGAATATTTACAAAGTTTAGTACAAAATATCGAAGGACATATATAGTGAAAATAATAACCTCTTCCTTAGTGTAATGAGGGTAAAAATAAAATCAAAGTACTCACCTAGGTTCAATGGTTGGGAATATTTAATCAAAAGAGCACCCTTAGCTAGGATATGATGGTGAACCTCATCCCACCATAGACAACAAAAAGAGGACATAGAACTCACCTCATGATAAAAAACTATCTTGGACCTAATTTCCCCTTTAGATTGATGATGACGACGATGATGATGAGGAGTAGGATGCATACAATGTTGATTACCATGATCATGACAGCGACAATGTTAACTATGATGAAACAATGATGACGATGACAATGATGATGATGATGATGACTGCGATGACAATGACAATGATGACAATTATGACCACGATGATGATGAGGAATAGGATGTCGACAATGTTGAAGACTGGTGGTGACAATGATGATGAGGATGTCAATGAGGAAAATGATCATGATGATGACGATGACGATGATGATGATCATGATGATGATGATGGTGATGACTACGATGAAAATGAAAATATTGATGATGATGATGGTGATGATGATAATGAGTAGGACATCGACAATGTTGATTACAATGACCATGACAACAACAGTGTTAATTATGCTAAAAACAATGACGATGATGATGAAGAAGACAATGATGATGATGATGATGACAATGACAACAATGAAAACAATGACGACTGTGATGAAAATGATGCTTATGAGGATTAGAATGTCAACAATGTTGATTATTGTTGGTGACAAGGACGATGAGGAAAATGATCACAACAATGATGATGATGATGATATGAATTTGATCATGACAATGGTAATAAGGATGATGATGAAAATGACAATGATGATGACGACTGCGACAATGGATATGATGATGATGATTAACCCCTACAAATAAATACTTTAAATAGAATAAATCATATAAAATATACAATCACATACCTCCTACATTTCTACAATACCATTCATCATATTCCTCTTCATCCACTTCTACATCTGTATCATTTGGTTTAGAATCAACATTGAAAGGATTGACCATATCAACATCATCATCAATGTCAGTTTTTATAATATCATCATCAATATCATCATTGAGATCAACATTGTCATCTACATCTGGCTCAACTTCTTCGACTTCTTCATCTAATAGTACATCTACCTCATGCTCCTATGCATCTTCTTCTTCTTCTTTAATATCATATTCTTTTGATACATTATACTTTATAGGCCTTCCTCTTGGATCATATCTAACAACATATGACCAACTTGCTTTACTTGGCACCTATGAATAAAACACCTGCTCACATATGTACCCAGCTCAAATGTCCTTGTATTAACCATGGTAAATCCACTGGTATGCTCAATAACAATTATTTCAAGATCATGTTCATTCATCTGTAACATGTACCATTTGACCTCGAACAAAACTAACTTGAAGGAATTGAATTCACGCTCGATTTGGTCATTCAAATAGCCATAATATCTATTTTTGGATATTGTTGGATGCCTGTCACTTCTAGAGGAAACATTAGTGACCTGAAAAACTAAAAGTATCCCATAATCAAAGGTTTTCTTCTTGTCATCGAACTTTTTTATGCGAAATTTACAGCCATTGCACCACATATATGTGTGGTGTTTCAACTGCAATATGCCCCACATGTAAAAACTGCATATTTTTCAATGAACAAATATATTTAGACTTAGGAAAAAATTATAAAAAAACACACCACATAGATTAATATGTTGGAAAAAACTAAAACATGATGTGGGTGAATAATATGCTTGTTTGTTTATCTTTTAAACCATATTCCAAATCAATTTCTCTTTGAATAAGATTGGTATCTTGATTACGATGAGCTTATTTAAGAAAAGTAGCCACCCCTTCACATGATAACCTACCATTACATTGTATATTACATCGATCTATCCATACTTTCATCCAATCAAGATTGTTTGTGATGTATACATGTAGTGCATCTCATTCTCAACCAAATGTATGAAAAAGGAATAAAAATTACTAATTAGAATAAATATTAAATAATAATTGATCATGGAAGCTAAGAAAAACTTAAATAAGTATAATATAGAAATAAATCAATATTCATGCAAATTTTTATAGATCTCTACCATCTAATTACCATTCAATTTCCTCATTCTACCTTTCCCGGCCAAGACCTCCCCTTCAAATTTTTTAATGGAATTGAGATCCCAAATCTAAGGCACCTTCATGATTTTTGCTACTAATTTAGGAAGATATTGACTAATATACACCAACGATTGATATACCATATATCCCTCCACCATAGATCCCTTAGGATGTGCTCTCTATATAACGAAAGCCTTCAATGACTTCAAGTGCCTCTCCACCATCCACATTGACCTTGTGTGTAAAGGTCCACACATTTCAATCTCCTCAACTTGGTGTATGAGGTAGTGTTATTGTGTATTGAAAAATTCCAAAGGTAGATACTTTTGCATTTCACACATTAGCTGATGAATTTCTCTCCTCCAATATTTAATATCTTATTTATGGATTTCTTTAGATGACAACCACCTACACATGATATAACAAATCAAATCATAGTTTTCAACAACAATGTATATACATTGAAAGTAAAACAGATGTTGACAAGTTGAGAAACAATAAATTTTCATACAAATCTTTAATATTTGCCTCATGTATTTCCAAGATCATATATAATGTTATGATCCAACACCTTAAAAATTATAAGAAATAAAAAAATTGCAGTCCACTTCGAGGGGGAACCCTCCTTTACAATATATCCACTTCAGAACACAATATGAGTTGAGGTAAGATGATCCTAATACTATATCTCCTTGATATATATATATATATATATATATATATATAGGAGACAAAGGGTTACAATTATGATGAAAGGGTACAATGAAGGGTTTTAGCCGACCTACTAGAAATGTAATAATTCAATATTTGGGGCTTAATAAGGGGTTTTATACATAACATGGGGCTTTGTCTAGGGATCAACATGCCCCTCCCCTTCAAATAAGTTTTTTCCTCAACACTTGACTAACCAAGGATGCTTCTGCACGAATAACTCATCTTCCCATGTCACATCTTCCACTAGTAGGTTCTTCCATTTGACAAGGTACTTTGTAATTGCCCGATTTCTCAGCTGCTTTATTCTTATTTCAAGGATTGTTTCTGGCCCTAGTATGATTTTCCCTTCTTCATTGATATTTGGTAAAATATTTTGGATTGGGATCTTGTTGTTTATGACCTTCTTTAAGAAAGAAACATGGAAGACCAGATGTACACATGAATATGGAGGCAACTCCAATTTGTAAGCCATACTTCCATTCCTTTGCAAAACCTTATAGGGGCCATAATATTTGGGTGCTAATTTATTGACCTCATTTTGTTACTCGAGGGACATTTGGTTATATGGTTGTATCCTTATAAATACCCAATCCCCCACTTCAAATTCCCTTTCACTGCGATGATGATCTGCTTGTTGTTTCATCCTATTTTGTGCCATAACCAAGTTGTCCTTCAATAGTTTGAGGACCTCTTGTTGGTTCCCTATGTGTTCCTCCACTGCTTGAACCTTTGTATTCCATTTCAAGGGTGATGTGATGGATGGAGAATTATATCCATAAAGTGTCGGAAATGGGGATATTTTTGATGAAGTATGGAAGGATGTGTTGTACCACCATTCCGCAAAGGGAAACAACTTGACCCATTGTGTCTGTTTATCATATGCAAAGAAATGAAGATATCCTTCTAGAAATTTATTCACAATCTTAGTTTCCCATCAGATTGAGGGTGGTAAGATGATCTATGAGTCAATTGAGTACCCAAACAAGAAAATAATTTAGTCCACTCCATGTAGTTTTCATGGGAAATTTTTGGACTAAATCTTGGGCACTCCATGTAGTTTTTTAACTATTTCCATGAATGTTGTTGTTATTGTACTTGCTTTAAAAGGACGATAAAGAGAGAAAAAATTGTCATAACTTGTTAGTCAATCCACTACTACCATTATGACAGTATTTCCTTCAGATTTAGGTAAACTTGTAATAAAACCCATTGAAACTTCTTCCCAACGTTAGCTTGGTATAGCTAATGGTTGTAGGAGACCTGGAGTCTTGATTGTCTCTCCCTTATTCTGTTGGCAGACCAAAAATTTAGAAGCAAAATTTTGAACATCCTTCTTTATCTCGTGGTATGTTTTCAAGAATCCTAAATGTCCCCAATATGATATGTGTGCAATTCCAAAAGAATATCCCCTTTGAGTTGGGAATTCTTACATAAGTATAGGCGATCATGATACCATAGCAAATAATTATCCCATACAAAATTATCTACTGAAATGTGGTCTTCATGTAGTTGTTGAATGATTGTTCATAGCTCTTGATCTTGATTCCATTCTATCCTTGTTTATTCCACCCAATTAGATTACGGGATAGAAATAAGACATAGTGAACCTTTTGTTTCTTCTTCTTTCCTGGAAAGGGCATCTGCCACAACATTATGTTTTCATTTTTTTTATATAATTTCAAATTCATAACCCAACATATTTGTAACCCATTTTTGTTTCTTTTATGAAGATAATCATTTCTCCAAGAATTACTTCAAACTATCATGATTTGTTTTTACTTTTAAGTGTCTTCCTATTAGGTAGGGGCATCATTTCTGAACTGCATGTAGTATGGCCAACATTTATTTTTCATAAATGGGTTTTAATAAGTTTTTTCCTTTAATTTGGCTACTTTCAAAGTCAAGGGGCCTTCCTTCTTGCATTAAAACTGCACCAATTCCATGTCCCGAGGCATCACAATCCACAATAAATGTTTTTGTAATGTCACGTGTGGCCAAGACGGGAGTTGTACACATAGCCTCCTTAGGTTTTTCAAAAGACTTGGTTTCTTCTTCGGTCCAAGAAAATGATTCCTTATTTAATAATTTTGTTAGATGTGTTTCTATTTGACCATAGTTCTTGACAAACTTGCAGGAATAGCCTATCAATCCTAAAATTCCTCTAAGTCTCTTCAAGGTTTTGGGAATTGGCCATTATCTCATAGACTTAATTTTGTTAGGGTCCACTTTTACACCTTTATGTGATACAATATGACCCAAATATTCCACTTCTTGAACCCCAAAGGCACACTTGGATGACTTTGCATAAAGTTGTTTCTCTTCCAATAGTTGTAATACTCTACCAAAATGTTGTAAATTCTCTTCCCATGATTTGTTGTAGATTAGTATGTCGTCGAAAAATACTAACACAAATTTTATAACGGATTGAAAATAGAATTTGTCAATCTTTGAAATGTTGAAGGTGCATTAATGAGTCCAAATGGCATAACCAAAAAATTGTAATGGCCTTCATGTTTTCTAAAATTTGTTTTAGGAATGTCTTCCTACCTCATTCTAATTTGATGATATCCTGAATGGAGATCCAACTTAGTAAATAGTTTTTCTCCAAGCAATTCATATAATAATTCATCAATGATAGGGATCGGAAACTTATATTTGATGGACATTTTTTTGAGTTGTCTATAATCTGGACACATACACCATGAACCATCCTTTTTGTAACCCACACCATTGGTGAAGAGAAATAATTTTGGCTATTTTGAATGATGTCAGCCTCTAACATTTCATGGATCATGCACTCAATATCTCTCTTATATGCATAAGGATACTTGTAAGGCTTAATATTAGGTGGTACACTTCCTGGTTGTGAATGAATAGTATGGTCATGATATCGAGTAGGTGGAAGACCCTTAGGCATTTCACCAAATACCTTGGAATGATTGTTGATAATTATTTGGAGATGTGATGGAGCAAGGGTTATAGATGTTTGAACATCAATGGAGCACAATTGTGCAATTACACCCTGGTGTCCATTTTTTAGTAATTTTTCCATGCTATTAGAGCTTATTACTTTAGAGGGTTTCCCTTGGATACCTCTAAGATCAATTTCCTTTCCATTTGAGGAAAACCTCTTGAAAAGATTTTGAAAATCAAAGGCCACTATTTCTAGTGATTGCAACCATTGGACCCCTAATACAAAATCAACACCCCCCGTTTGGATGGAAATCATGGGGCTATCCATAAAATACTCCCCCATGTTGAGCTTAATACTATGGAATTTCCATGAACAATTTATGGTACCTCCATTTGCAATCATTACTTGAAACTCTGGTGTGGGATATACAAAGAAATTGAGATCTTTTGCTAATTTGTAATTGATGAAATTATGGGTGCTACCATAATAAATCAATATTGTTACCTTTTTTTCTTTTTATGTGTCATTGTATCTTGAGGGTTTGTGGAGTAACGATGTTTCCCAATGCATGGAAAGATATTGTTGGAGTACTCTCTTCTAGATCGGATTCTTGTGATGTTTCCAATTCTTGATCTTCTTCCTCTTCATGGTCTATGTAGAATAATTTCTTCTCACTGCATTTATGCCCCTTACTGTACTTGTTGTCACAATTGAAACATAGTCTTTTTTCTCTTCTTTCATCCATTTGTTGAGGTATCAACCTTGTTGGTTTAGGTACTCTGTGTTCTTCCTCTTCACAGTATATGTAGAATAATTTCTTCTCGTCGCATTTATGCCCTTTACTGTACTTGTTATCACAATTGAAACATATTCCTTTTGCTCTTATTTCATCCATTTGTTGAGGTATCAATCTTCTTGGTTGAGGTATGGTTGTCTTATGACCCCCAAAATGATCTCTACTTCCAATTCTATACTTGTGTGTATCCTTATTTTCGGCATGAATATGACAAGCATTTGCATAGCTTCCACAATACTTGTAGGTTGTCTTAATAAAATTTCATGTTTAGTGTCTTATTTTAATCCACCCATGTAAGCTTCTAATAAGTGTTTGTCACTTATGTTATACACCCTTGTGGACAATACCTGGAATTTAGAATTATAATCTTGACTAAAGTAGTCTCGTTCCCAAACTTTCCCATGGTGTGCTTCTAAGTCTTGTAAATAAACCCCAAGTGTAGTGATATAAAGGGGGTTGCCTTTTCACTATCCATTGATACCATTGATATGGTTTTATCTCAAATTTAAAGGTTTCTATGTGAATCATTTTCTTATCATCGATAATATTATGGAGTTAAAATATTGCTCTATTTGGTTCATGCAAGTAAAGACCTTTGTACCATCAAACTTCTTTAATTCAATTTTGGGAAAGTTGAATTTAGCACCCTCACCATAATTAACTCCACTATTAGAGTTAGTTCAAGTTGAAAAATATTTATTATTAGCAGGTTGTTCAAAATGAATACTACCTTTATTTTCATGGATTCCTAACATTTTGATATCTCCTTTAGGGGGGTCTCTCATCTAGAGTCTGGACGATTAAGGAAGACAAAGAATTATGCAATTCCTTCAGGGATTTTTGCATATTTCATCCATCTTACTTGCCATGTCCTCCATCTTCCTATTCATATTATTTTCCATTTCATCCATATTTATTTTCATCTCATTCATCTTTTTTTCTATTTCCTCCATCATTTGTTCTCTATTTTTAATGATCTTCATTTCCATCTGGCGATAAATCTCAGCCGATTTCATCTTGAGTCATGGTTGAGATTTCTGGAGGTTTAACTGGTGTTGTCATATTTTTTGGAACCATGTAGAACAAGAATAATAATACTTATCTTTTCCCTCTTTATCACAAACTTTGAATCACCAAAAACAGATCTTCTAATAAAAATTTATGCCAATTGCAAGTTACAGACCTTTCAAACCCTTAATTTGGAGTTTGTCCTCTAGGCCGACCTTCCTTCTAGTGTATCTCTAAACTTTCAACCCTTCTGAATCTGAAATTTCGTTTTGTAGTCCTGTGATATGTCCTCTCTTCAATTCCACTTGTCTTATCAAAATTGGATGTGCCAAGTGGAATTTATGGTAACTTCCCCACACCTTGCTGATTTTTGGACTTTCCAGGAGAGCGAAATTGTACAGCGTGCCATGTGCACAATATTTGATATATGATTCTGAAAATTGTACCAAAAATACTACAAACTATCCAAATTCCAATGAAACTAGTCTCATGCTATTTGGATCCTTTTTGAAGAAGATATGTCTATTTTACCCAGATCACATGTTTGACACTAGTTAACAGGACTAGTCAAATACCATATCTTCCACAGGGTGTATCTCCGAAAGTATGACGAACCATAAGATAAAATTTTTACCAGATATACCTTGATAATTCCTATAAAAAAACCTATGATTTTCATAGTTGTAATTATCCTAGAAAACAAGTTATAACGAAAATTATAAGATGACTTTCTTGGAGAAGGAAATAACCCTAGGATCAATGAGCTCTGATACCAAATTTTATGATCCAACACCTTAAAAATGATAAGAAATCAAGAAATTATAGTCCACTTCGAGGGGGAACCCTCCTTTACAATATATTCACTTCAGAACACAATATGAGTTGAGGTAAGATGATCCTCATACTAGATCTCCTTGATATATATATAGGAGACAAAGGGTTATAATTATGATGAAAGGGTGCAATGAAGGGATCTAATAGAAATGTAATAATTCAATATATGGGGCTTAGTAAGGGGTTTTATACATAACATGGGGATTTTTCTAGGGATTAACATATAACTTGTTTTACATTATTGTCAAAGTTGTCAGGGAGATATAGAGGTAGAACATATTGTAACAACCAAGGGATCATTAATTTTTAGGAAAATAGAACCGTATTGTAATAGTAAAAAGTCGTATGTTTACCAATATAGAAATCTACATCCAAAATAATTACCTTAATGAAGGTATTCCAGTCATGAGTTTTCACCCCACTAAATTCACCTTTCTTCGTTAAGATATTCTTTATGTTTGAAGCAAATCCTGTGGGAAAATTAATTTTCCAAATGGCCTCTTTCAAAACATTGCTTTCTTGCTCTGTAAATAACCATGGAAGACTATTTTGGTGTACTCCATGACTATTTTAATAAATCACATTTTGCAATGCATGGTTGGCTTCTTGAATGTCAGTACAAATTTTGATAATTTTTTCTTTGTCACTCCTTCCATCTACAATTCTCCACAATGTTTTTGTTACATTATTCTCGATATGCATTGTATCAAACAAATGAGCTATTTGCAGTGCTCATAGTAGGGAAACCTATTGAACTGTATAGGGTAACTTTCATTCCTCGTGGAATCCCATTAATGCCTTGACGACATTTATGAAAAATAATTAATGAGATTATAACAATAATTGTTAGATACAATAAACATAATTCAACACAAATTAAAATTGTAAAACATTAATATATATGCAGAAATATAGACTAAATTCTTACCTTGACGGTTTGTATTATATTCCAACTTTGATAGCTAAAGTGTCATTCCTCATGGATTTATTCTAGTCTCTTCTTTCAAATTGAAAAGATCTTTTTCAGTAGTTCGATACCTATGGTTCTTAGGGAGGAAGTTCCTATAATAATCAAATACCTCCTTTCCTCAACTTCTTGAACGACGTGATTTCATCCTAGGACCACAAATTGGCCATGTAAATTTACCCTTTGTTTGAAGACCTGCAAGATATGGATTAATATTAGTGTTATTTATATATCAAGGAATTGATATTTAAGAAGCATGCATCATATTTTCATAAAATTATATACTATTAAAGTTCATTAGTATGTTACATACCACAAAAATGTGTTAGCCTCGGAGCATCATGAATTGTCCATGTAAGTATTCCATGGATTTGAAATTTATTTTTCCCTATTGGTCTAGAGATGTCATACATAGTGATGCAATCTCATAACTGAAGTAGCTCGTTGACAAGAGGCTCAATATATACATTCAATATTTCACTTGGTACTCACCTAATTGGGTGAAAGTACACATAATTAATACCTTGTATAATATATGCAACGAATACAAAAAATGAAATACAACATTCAAACCAATTTTGTAAACAAATACCTGGAACAGTCATTGCCAACATTGTGTGCTCCCTCTTTATTGACATCCAAGGAGAAAGGTTATTGTTTATAAAAAGAATAGGCCACAATGAGTAAATAGACTTGATCTCACTAAATGGATTGACACTGTTAGCTACGAATGAAAGCATAACATTACAAGGTTACTCTTTAAAAATTGGCCATATTTCTTTGATGTTCCTAAATGCAGAACCATTTGAAAGCATTTGAAGAACAACATATTCACTTCTATGTTGTGCATGGTAATCCATAAACTATGTAACGCTTTGGCACCTGAACAATCGTTGCAAACGTGGAATTATCAAAATATGACAAAGAACCTTGTGACACGCCCTTTTTATTACTTGATTGATTTGATATCTATTGATCTGGTATTGTAGGCATTTTGTTTTCAATGCATATTGTCCATAATATATAATGTGATCATTCATACATGCATCAATAGCCTAATACTCCATTTCAATATGTTTCATAATGGCACACATATCTCGGTATGTGTGAGGTAAATTATTTGACGGTGGTACGAAAAAATCACCTAACAATCTACATCATAAAAAAATAACTAGTTAATGTAAATGATAGTAATAAAAAATGTTGCATTCTTAATTTACACATTAATTGACATTAAAAATAGAGAAAACTAAAGTCGACATTTACATATAATATGTGACGAATTATATTAAGTACCTTAGGATCTGTTTGAGACAAGTGTTTGACAAACCATTCAATACCTTCAAGTTCACCAACAACATTATAGTAGAGATAATATTTGTTCTTGAGCCTTCATAAAGGGGTTGTTCTTCCTTCTCAAGAGGAGGTACATCATAAATGTCATCATCATTTTCCTAATCAATAGGAACAAAGATGTCATGGATCAATCTATTTTTTCCATCATCCATCTCAACAATATTATTGGTGTCATCTTCTTCTATAGAATTGACTTGATCTTAAATATTCATACCATCTTCCACATCATGTACAATAGTATTTCTAATACTACTTGGCATATATTTATCTTTACAATTACAAACAATCAATAACATTAGTGTATATAAAAAATATAAAAAAAAAAATAAAGTTTTCTAATACAATAAATACAAATACATATATTGTTGGATTACTGAGAGGGGGGGTGAACTTAGTAATGAGAAATAATAGTACTTTTAACCACAATATATTCTTTAACAATAATCAACAGTTTATCATTAGAATTCAATATATCATCAACAGGATAATCATGAATAACATCACATCACAATAGATACACAATACACCATAATTTGCGTGGAAACCCAAATGGGAGAAAACCACATAATATTTTTCTTATATATCAAAAGAATACAATCATTAGAAGCACCAACTTTCGATTCTCCAAATACAATTGGAAGGAGGCTCCAACTCCTTGTTCTCAGGCTCCAACCTGAATGAAGCTACAACTCCCTGAATTCTCTGGCTCCAACCAGAAGGAGGCTATAATCCCATGAGTTCTTTGGATCCAACCGAAAGGTGGCTACAACCACCTATCCTTTCCACATCCAATCACCCTATAATACAAATGTAGACCAATTATTGCTATCAAAAACTCTCCCACTGTCATTATCAATGTGTCTTTGTCACTGTCATTGCCTCATCAACCTGTATATTCTCATCAACCAACTAACACCTATACCATACCATGCATCAATTGTATACCAACACACATACTATCTCATGCATCAATCATGAATCAAAGATACATCAATAAAGAATAGTGAATCATGAACTAGAGGATCAATCATGTGTAACTTTTAACATAAACCATACCATCAACCATATGTAGATCTGTACTATGTCATCAATGAATTATCTCAAAGAACCAATGCATTCCCCTCATGCATTATCCACCATACAACATGAATATTCCTCAACCATATACAATCAACTCAAATATAATAACTATAAGAACCTTGTCATGTGTTGAACCATATATAAGAGTGCTTCTCACTCTACCAAGAAACCAAGATATGCCATATCCATATACCAAACCAATCATACAAGGTATGCCTCAAGCATACACCATATCATGACAAGAAGCAACCCAAAACAAGTATACAACCATACCAATACCTTTGTAGTTGACCTGAAACTCTGAGATGCTTACCTGTAGACTTCCTTCGAACTTTAGGGACCTGGTACCAACATTTACTCAACCATTCATAACCCTTTTTACAGGTACATGACTTTCTCTTCTACTACTCGCATATATACATAGTTTTCTCCACTGTAGCCTGCATACATATGCTCCCTTTCCGACCTGTGACCTGTGTATACCTCATAAACTAGGGTTTTCTACAACTCCAAAACTTTCACCTTCGACCTTCCTTTTCTACCTCAAAAAATGATGCTACAACCATAGCAAAAAAATCACTAAATCACAAGAAAGATAAGCAATGAATAAGTGTGTGAGTGTGCTTGTGAATCACTCCTTAAGGTTTTTATATACTTGTGCTAGGTAACTCCTCTCCTTATTTTAGGGCTTCTAGGTTTTTCTTGTTACAAAAAATTTACCCTTTCATTCAAGACTTGTAACCAACTAGGGGCTTCTTGATTACTTCTTCGGGGCTTACAACTTCACAAATTCATATCTCCCTAACCGTGAGGAACTACGTGGTGTTCTACATATCCTCAAAAATGGCATGACAAGTACTATCCATATATGAGATTATTTCATGCATTTACTCTGTCCTTCATTTCCATATTCATCATTCAACTTCGGGTACCAAAAAGACACCATCGGGGCTTCTTCAAGGGTTGACATCAATGACAACCAAACTATCAACAATCTCCCCCTTTGGCATTGATGGAAAAACTTAGGCATGACAATAATTATTCCCATGCTCCCCCTGTGAAAATCGCTCCTCGTGTCTACATGCTACTCTCTTTCTATCTCCATGTCTTTCTCTATCTCTCCCCTTTTGACATCAATGGAAAAGGGTAATCCTCCTCTTGGGGTTTCTCCCCCTATCTATAGGCCTTTGTTTTCTCTATTGAATTGTCTCTTCATGGTTCTTCCTCGTGTAACTCTCTGATGTGTATTAAAATCATTCAAAAGAATTATTTACTTGAACTCTTTGAGAATTTTGTTCTCTCCTCATGTCTTCTTAAGTTTGATGTCGTGTGGATCACTATGGGGAAGAAACTATTCCAATCTTATGTCACAGATACTCAAAAGTTTCCCTTGCAAGTGGTTTGGTGAAGATATCTGCAATATGGTATTTTGACCTGACATACTCTATCTTGATTTTATTCTTTGTAGCATGTTCTCGTAAAAAATGATACTTTATCGAAATATTTAGAATGCATCACTAGATTCTTGGATATATTGATGGCGCTGGTGTTTTCACAAAGTATTGAAATGGGCTCATCATACTTTAGTTGTGTATCCTGTAAATTTTTCTTCATCCAAAGAACCTGAGTACAACATGTCGTTGTTGTAATGTATTATTCTTCTTCTGTAGACAAAGATATTGATCATCATCCTTATAATCATCATCCTTACTTAGCTTACAACTGGTCTACACAGAAGTATTGACTTGTTTGCAATATGTCATTCCAAACTTCTTCAACATTTCTCTGATATACTTGGTCTGAGAGATAAAGATACCTTTGTTGTTATGATATATCTGAAGACCCAAAAATAAAGACAACTCTCCAAGCAAAGACATCTCAAATTCATTCTGCATGTCTTTGGAAAAATTCTGACTCGTCCTATCATCATCACTTCCAAAAATAATGTCATCAACATAAACTTCAATTAATAGGATACTATCTTGATTTACCTATATGTAGAAATTGTTTTCTAAATTTCCTTTCCTGAACACTTGTTGTTGTAGGTATTTTTCCGGCCTTTAATACCATGCCCCGGGGGCTTGTTTGAGACCATATAAGGCTTTCTTCAACCTGCAAAAATAATTTTAGTTATTTGACAACTAAAATCCTTATGGTTGCTCAATGTAGGCTTCTTCCTCTAAATATATGTTTAGTAATTATGATTTTACATCCATTTGATACACTTTAATATTCTTGGGGCATGCATAGGCTAGTATTAGTCTGATTTCTTCCATCCTGGCAACTAGGGAAAACATCTCTTCAAAATCTATACCTTTGACCTGAGAGTATCCCTTGCATATTGGTGTTTCTTTGTTCCTGCTAACCTATCCATCCTTGTTCAATTTGTTCCTGAAGACCCACTTTGTACCAATTACATTTTTGTTCTTTGGCCTTGGATCCAGTTCCTAGGTGTCATTCTTTTCTATCTGGTCTAACTCTGCATCTATAACTTTGATCTAGAATTCATTCTTGTTGGCTTCTTCAAAACTGCTCGAATCAATAGTAGATAATAGTGCTAGATGTTATTGTTCTGGTGAGAGGATTCTTCTTATTGTTTCAACTCCTACGTCTTTATTTCCAACAATATTTTCTGATGGATGATTTTTTTGCACTTGTCTGCAAGGTTTCTTTGGAGGTACTTGAAGATATTGTTGTTCTTTCTCTACTTTTGGTTGTTGTTCTTATTCATCTGATTCTTCATCTACTTATCTACTTCTTCTTCTTTCAAATATTCTTTGTGATCTTGTTCCACTGAATCTTTGCTATTTTATTTTATCTTTCATCCATCTGTCTCATCCATCTGTCTCATCAATCGTCACATTGATTCTTTCTACTATTATGTTGAGTCTCATATTGAAACATTTGTATGCTTTCCTTTTCCTTGAGTACCCAACCAATATGCCTTTATCCACTCGAGAATCAAATTTTCTAATTCTTCCATCTTCTCTTTTGATGTAGCATTTGCTTCTGAAAATTCTGAAGTGCTTCACATTTGTTGGTCTTCCTTTCCATAGTTCGTATGGAGTCTTATCATTGTTATTTTTGAGAATCCCTCTATTTTAAATGTGAATTGTTGTATGTGTTGTTTGTACTGAAAAAAACATCTGACAACTTGGAATCCATTAACATGGTTCTGGCCATTTCCTATATTGTTCTATTCTTCCTTTCAACAACTCCATTTTGTTGAGGTGTCTTGGCTACTGATAATTGCCTCTTTATCCCATGCTCGGTGCATAATTCCATGAATTCCTTAGATGTAAATTCTCGTCCTTTTTCTAATCTCAAGCACTTGATTTTAAACTGCATCTTAGTTTCAACCATCTCTTTGTATGTCTTGAAGTTTTTGAATGCCTTTGACTTCTTATTTAGAAATAAAACTATTGTCATTCTTGTGTAGTCATCAAATAGTATCATGAAGTATTGTTCACCTTTCAATCCTTTTGTTCTTCTCGGTCCAACTAGATCAATATGTAAAATCTCCAATGGTTTTGTTGTGGAGTATTCCTTTGACTTGAACTTTGTCTTGTTCTATTTTCCTTGTAGACAATGCTTGCATAGAATGTTTGTTGGCTTTGAGATCTCGAGCATTTCTCTTACTACTTCCTTTTTGCTAACTTTTACAATATTATCAAAATTTATGTGACCCATTATTTTGTGCCAGAGCCAACTTTCATCGTCCTTTCCTAAGAAACGTCTTTCCTTTCCTATTTCATTTAGAACATATATGTTGCTTGGAGTTGTTACAGTTGTAGCTACCAACTTGCTTGATTTCACTTTCCTTATCTCACACTTCTTTGAATCAAACACAAGTCTGTGTCCTTGATCACATATTTTAGTTACACTTATCATATTGTGTTTCATGTCTTTGACCAGTAAAACATTTTCTGCCATGGCATCCTTACTTCCGATCTTGACTATGCCCTTTTCAATAATCATGGTTGAGTTGTCATTCCCAAATGAAACTGATCCTTCTCTTTCCTTTTTTAATGTCAGAAACCTGTCTTTATCACCTTTCATATGCTTTGAGCATCCACTGTCAACATACCATCCATGTTTGTTGTGTTGAGCTTGTAGACCAATATTGCATTCTTAAGTGTTGAATTGATCCTACTTTCTTATCCATATCCTTTGTGGTTCCTGCTTATGATTATTGATATTCTGCTTTGGTTCCTTAGTGACTATGCAATCTCGATCTATATGTCTGAGGTTTTTGAACTTGTAGCATTATACCTCATCACTTAATGATCCAAATATGTTGTAGCTTATATTATGTGCTTCATGAGATCTTCTTCGATAACTATTTCTTGTGTAGCCCTCATCGTTGCTTTTGTTCTTGTTATTGGCTCTACAATTCACATCTTTGAGCCCAAAATTATAACATGAATAACATGAACCAAGAAAAATAGTTTAATACCTGGGATTAGAAGATATTATAAATGTTGATTCTCTTTTGAATCCTTCTTCTTCTTGAGGTATTTCTATAGTTGGTTTCTACTGATACTGACTTCTGAATATTTTAGGTGGTGCAGTGTCTTTGTACTATTCCCCTTGAGTCTTCCTGTCTTCCTCTTTCGAGGGACCTATGATGGCTTCTTCATAGCTTCTTGGTTTTGGTTCTTGCTATGTTGTTTTGGAGCTTGAACCTTTATATTCCTGCGTCTGATTGTATCCCAATCCAGATCTATCATAGTAAGGTATTTGACTATTAATGATATTATCCAATATCCTAGTGTTGTTTTGTTTCATGTCGTTCTTCTAAACATATTTTCTTAGAGTGACTATATCAACTTATAAGCCTTCGATGGTCATGTCTCTTTCTTCTAACTACCCTCTGAGTGCATCTTTAATTCTCTTGTCTTCTTCTGCCTATATTTCTAGCTTCGAGATTTTTTGCTTGACTTCTTTCGAGTTATGAGATTCTTCTTTCTTTGTTAGTTCTTCCTGGAGTGATTTTTTTTCTTCTTTTCCTTATTTAGAGATTATATAGCACATATCAATTCTTCCCTATAATCAACTTCTGCCTCTTCACATTATTCGAAGCCTTCTTCATTAGAGTCTTATATTTCCATGGATAGTACCCATTATGTATCATTGTCACTAACTTCATCTTCATTCAATGAGGAACTGTCTTCCTTGGTGCAGAGACTTTTCTTAAAAATTTTATTTTTGTTTCTTCTTCCCTTTTGGATTTTCTTTTTCTTTTTAGAATCGTCTACTTCATTACCTTTCTTTTTCTTATAGCGACATTTATTAGAAAAATGACCAACACCATCAAAATTAAAACATTTCAATGGAAACATACCTTTGTATTTGTCGGTTCCCTTTTTCAACCTTCTAACGAAGTTATCCATATCTTCATATTCCTTTGAATCATCACTGCAACTACAATCTGACTTTGGATTTTGTTTATCTTTCTTCTTTGTCTTCTTATATGCCTTGAATGTTGCTTCCTTTGTAAATGGATTGTGTTTCTATGTCCTCATCTCATAATCTATGAGTATCCCATGCAGCTCATCCATGGTCATTGCAGCTAGGTCCACTCTTTCTTCTAGAGCTGAAATTTTTGAATTAAACCTCATTGGTAGATATCTCAATGCATTTTTAACAACGACCTGTTCATTTATCTCATCTCCAAACCTTTGATATTGTTTAATATCTCATTGAAGCGTAGAAAGTAGGTTGTTATGTTTTCATCTTCATTCATGTTCAATTGTTCGAACTTGGATCTGAAAATATGAAGTTTAGCTTCCTTAACTTTTGTATCTCCTTCGTAGATAGTCTTCAGTTTATCCCACATTTCTTTTATGGAATCACAATGCATAGTATTTGTATGTATCACTTGATTCACACCATTATCGATATAATTTCTTTCCCTTGAATCATTTTCTTCGAGCTTCTTTCCATCTCTATATGTTGGGGGATTGGAAGGTGCTTTGTATTCATCTACTATTTATCGTAAAAAATTGAATCCTTGTGCTTTGTTTTCATTCTTCCAATCCATAATGCATAGTTCTCACCATCAAACTATGGTACCCCAATCCTAACATGATCCATGATCCTTCCAGCGGTTAGACTGCTTCTTGAAGGACCTGCTCTGATACCAATCATTGGATTACTGAGAGGGGGGTTGAATCAGTAATGAGAAATAATAGTACTTTTAACCACAGTATATTCTTTAACAATAATCAATAGTTTATCATTATCATTCAATATATAATTAATAGTATAATCATAAAAAAACATCACATCACAATAGATACATGGTACACCAAAATTTACATGGAAACCCAAATGGGAGAAAACCAAAGAATGCTTTTCTTGTATATCAAAATAATACATTCATTGGAAGAACCAACTTTTGATTCTCCATCTACAACTGGAAGGAGGATCCAACCCCCTATTCTCAGGCTCCAACCTAAAGGAAGCTACAAATCCCTAAATTCTTTGGCTCCAACCTGAAGGAAGCTACAACTCCCTAAATTTTTTGGCTCCAACCAGAAGGAGGCTACAACCCCCTGAGTTCTTTGGCTCCAACCAAAATGTGGCTACAACCACCTATCCTTGTCCCATACAACTGCCCTGTAATATAAATTTAGACCAATTGTCACTATCACAAACTTTTCCACTATCACTACCACTATCATTATCACTATGTCTCTATCATTATCACACTGTCTCTATCAATGTCACCGTCACTGTCACTATCACTATCACTGTCACTGTCATTGTCACTCCGTCATTTCCTCATCAACTTGTATCTTCTCATAAACTAACTAACACTTGTACCATACCATGCACCAACTATATACCAACATACATACTATATCATGCATCAATCATGAACCAAAGATACATCAATAAAGAATAGTGAATCGTGAACTAGAGTATCAACCATGTGTAACTTGTACCATAAACCATACCATCAACCATGTGTAGATATATACCATGTCATCAATTAAGTATCTCAAAGAACCAATGCATGTCCCTCAAGCATATGCCACCATACAACATGAATATGCCTCAACCATATACAATCAACTCAAAGATAAGAACTATAAGAACCCTGTCATGTGTTGAACCATATATAAGAGTGCTCCTCACTCTACCAAGAAACCAAGATATACCATATCCAGATAGCAAACCAACCATACCAAGTATTCCTCAAGAATACACCATATCATGACAAGAAGTAACCATCAAAACAAGTATAAAACCATACCAATACCTCTGAAGTTGACCTGGAACTCCGAGAAGCTGACCTGTAGACTTCCTTCAGACTTTAGGGACCCGGTACCAGCATTTACTCAACCATTCATAAGATTTATATAGGTATGTGACTTTGTCTTATATTGTTCGTGTATATAGGTTTTTTTCTCCACTATAGCTCACATACATACGCTCCCTTTCTGACCTGTAATCAGTGTATACCTTAGAAACTACAGTTTTCTACAACTCCAAAAATTTCACCTTCGACCTTCCTTTACTACCTCAGAAAATGACACTACAACCTTAGCAAAAATATCACTAGATCACAAGAAAGATAAGCAATGAATAAGTGTGTGAGTATGCTTGTGAATGATTCCTTGAGGTGTTTATATACTTGTGTTAGGTAACTCCTCTCCTTATTTTACGGCTTCTAGGGTTTTCTTGTTACAACAACTTTACCCGTTCATTAAATACTTGTAACCAACTAGGGGCTTCTTGACCACTTCTTTGGGGCTTACAAATTCACAGAGTCATATCTCCCTAATTGTGAGGAAATACGTGGTGTTACACATATCATAGGAAATGGTATGAAGAGGAGTATCCATCTATGAGAGTCTTGCCTGCATTTAGTCTATCCTTGATGTCCATATTCCTCATTCAACTTCAGGTACCAAAACCACACCGTCGGGGCTTCTTCAAGGGTTGACATCAATGAAAACCAAACTATCAACATATATAATGACTAACTTACCATGGGATGAAATGTATTCCCCCCTTCACAATGCCCATACATAAAACAATGTCTTTCAACTATTTTTCTTACAAATCTTCTTATTTTCAAGCCCATGCATTGATTGCAAGGGAAATAACATTTCCCATCAGTATCGACCTATGCCTCCAATGTAGCTCTTAAACTAGAAATTGTCCTTTGACTCTCTTCAGGTGTTGTCATTGGGATTTCCTATATTTACAACAAAATCCATTGAAAAATATAAGTACATTAATATATGAATATATTCTTATGATACAAATGTCATCAAATTATATTGACCCCATATGTACTAGATAATTAATCCATTTTTTTCATAGATTTATTAAAGGCTTATAACAGTTATCAACAACTAATCAACAAATCAAAACCATACATTTTTACCACATAAGTTCCAAAGCTTGACTATACGTGAGTAATAAAATCAAACAATAAAAGAGAACTAGACCAAGATAAATTGTATAGTAATTAAATGGAATTGAGTAGACATGTTCATACCTATTTCCCCAGGAATAATTTGTGTCCCCAAATGAAATAGGGTCTAAGGGTTAGGGATCCAATTTGGGTATTTAATTAAAAAGAGACAAAGTAAAATTAAAAGTTTGTAACCTTCAAAGTACAAAACCCGAGCTATGCAGATCAATAATTGGATTTGAGGCAAGTATCACATACCAAAAACACTAACCTCCATCGATCTTTCAATGAATGTTGACTATGGAAAATTTGACCAAGTTAGTGAAGTCAGTGACCATTAAATTGTTTTCAAATGTGTAGTTCGCATATTCTATGTTTACATTAGATGAATAACGAGTGTCGAAATATCGACTGATGCAAATGTTCATCAGAAGTTTGATGTTCATCAGGGTGCCTAGAAGAAGAAAAGAAAAAAAAGAGATTAAAATATTAATATTATGTCTTAATTTCCGACGATATGATTGAATTTATCCTTATCATTGGAAGTTTTTGTTGAATTTTCTCCCCTTACTCCTCCCCTTGACTCCATACTTAACCTTTTTTTTTTTGGTAGACAGATGAACAAAACTCTCGCTCACATCCCTCACCTTATTTCCCTTACTCCACTTCTTCATCTATGTCATACTCATTTCTCTCCTCTTCTTACTTTACCCTCACCTTACCCCCTCACATCACATTACCTCACTCTCCCTACTCCCCTACCCACATTTCTCCCCTCCCCCCTACACTACCCTCTCCTTAGCCCCTTTCATCCACCTTCTCCCCATAATTAACCATATTTTAAACAATTTCCAAGAATTATCAACCAATCAAATTACTACACATGGAAACCACGCACTTCATGACATGTGGCGACTAAGTATTGGTGACACATGAAAAATTTACAACCAATCAGGTGATGACATGTGGTGATGAATGGGAGTGTGACATGTGGAATAGTGGGTAACCTATCACATGGTGACACATGGAATCTGACTCATCACCATTGGGCATTGACTGGGCATGATGTGGAAGATGATTTGGCTGTCAAAATTTTAGTTATTTAATTAATTTCCTAAGGGGTCGAATTCCAAGTCTCCATAATCTCTTCTTGGTTCACAATAAATGCATGGTAGACTTTTCATTTTAAACATATGGAATCCAAATATCCCCATGCATGTGGGATAAGTATTTTTAACCAAAAATTCGAAATTTTAATGTGGAGGACAACATTTAAATCAAGGGCCCAGATTTCCCCACAAATTTAATCAACGACTATTGAGTCTTGTTGTTCTAGAGGCCATAACTTCAGATTCAGGAGTCGGATTTTGGAAAAATTTACCTCGTTGGAAAGGTAATTTGATGAGGAAGATGATGGATAATGTTTCAAGGATTCAAATTGTCCATATTTCTCTCACAAATTGAAATAACAGTCAACAATAATTTTATGGTGTGTTGATAAATCCGTTTGACACCTCGACTTCACGGGATTATATCTTGAGATCCAGGAATTGAAATTTCACCAGGAGGACTCATTGGAAATATAATAAAATTAAGATCACATATGAAATGATTTTCATGGCTAAGAAATTGGATATCACATCCAGAAAATTAAAACACATTCCCCTCTTTAAAAGGGAAGTTAATGAATTATCATTGTACTTTTGAGTTCATGTTGTATAGGGTCTTTGATGCACCTCTATTGTTTTACAACCAAATATATCCTTATATATGAGCCAATAATCTTCCCATATGATCTATTGAACCAAACGTGATGGCTTCTGATGAGGGGGAAGAATCCCCCTCCTATCGAAAGGTAGCAACAAGAGAAGCGAACAAATATTCAAGTGTGCGACCACCTTTTGATCTACTGTCATATCTTCAAGAACAAATTTATCATGATGAGATAAGAAAGAATAAAGGGATGAATATGGAAGCCAATCCTTCTCATACAAAAGTGTCTTGGTCATGGATACTAGGTAAATGCATCCTACAAGCTCCTACAACCCCCGGGTATGTGATTAGTCTAGTTAAAGTTGGTATGCAAACCCAATACATGCAGTATCATGCCCTCATTGGTAAATTTTTAGGCTTATGACCTTCTAAAAGGGACCTAAATAAATTTATTAACTAGTGGTGGAAGCCCAGAGGTCATTATGAACTGCAACTGGGATCCAAGGGATTCTTCACAACTATCTTCCATAATCTGGAAGATAAGAAAAAAATATTTGAAAATGGGTTGTATTTCTACAACTCTGTCAGATTATATCTTAGATTATGGATGGAAAGATTCAGCCCAGAAAAGGGGAACTTTACCTATGCTCTGGTATGTATTAGGATATACTCTCTCCCCCAAGAATTCTTGCTAGGTGAAGTTCTGGAAGGCATAGGAAATACTCTAGGTATTTTTGTCAAATCGGTTGAGGCCACAAAAAAGAGCCTCTATACCTCCTATGCATGCATATGTGTTTACATGGATGTCTCAAAACCACTACCTGGATCCATCAAAATTGAGTACCAAGATGAAGAATGGGAACAAAGAAGTGACTATGAACATATCCCTTTCCATTGCCGCAAGATCCATGAACACAGACATATTTTTATAGATTTCCCTTTAAATACACCTAGCAACCCCAACCCTCCATCACAGGAAAAACCCAAATATGGTTTCACATAGGTGTAGCGATGCAGACGCCAAGCCCAGAAAAAAAAACCCAGCCTCCTCATCCCAAGGCACCCTCTACCAAAAACTCCTTTGAGATCCTCAACACCATCTCAGACGAAATCCCCCCCAACATCTTCGTTCCCATTTCCAATAAATCCAATACCAAATCCAAAGAGAAAGTTATCCCAGATCCTATCCTTGAACATATCTCACCCACACCCACTCAATTCCCTTTCATTGAGGACCCTTCCCTTGGAGATGGGGCAGAAATGGAGGTAGAATGGGACGATCAAGAGCTTGCAGAAACTCACCTCGTTAGGTTAGAGGAAGCATATCACAAAAAATAACTACAATCAATCCCACTAGAACAACTTATAAAAGTACATAAGGCCTACCTCAACTCCATAGCTGGAGAGACTTCAAGATCTAACACTAGACTAGTCATTATGTGAGAGGGGAAAAGAGATCCATGCAATCAAATAAAAAAAGAAGGAAAAAGAGGAAGGAATTCCACTCAACAATTGATACATGAGATAGGAATCTATATGGTTAACTAAAGTAAAATTAAAAATCTAACTGATATCTTTTTTCCGACCCCAAATCCTCTTTCCTCATGAATCTCACCTCATGGAATATAAGGGGTATAAATGGAAGGACGAAGAAATGAATCCTTTGAAATAGCATTATGATAGAGAATCCTGACATCTTGTTCCTTAAAGAAACTAAGTGCGTTGGAATAGTTGCAGAAAATATTCTTTCCAGAAGATGGAAGAAAATCAATTTTATATTACTCATATCTTCTTGTGTTCAGCCCCCAAGATCTTCCTATCTTGAGAAGAAGAAACTCAATTACTCATATTACTTGTGAGCTTGCCTTTATGGAGGATTGAAGTGGTGAAGGCTCAGCTAGAGGGACTTAGTTTCTCGGTTCCAATATGTGTCGTTACACAATTTTGTCACTTATGTACTTATGTTGATTACATTAATAGAAATACTCTTTTCTCATCCAATTATATGTCGCAAGTATTTAAATTACTTTCCATGGGTGTATTTGTTATACATGTTAATGGATTGATCTGGATTTATGAGCGGAATGAAATAAGAAAACATATTTATAATATTAACATAGATACATAATGAACAATAATAGAGATACAATAAAGCTTGACTTATATTCAATAAAAAATATGTTGAAAACTGTAAATGCAAACTGAAAACAAGCTTGCTAGAATGGTGGCAGCTTATCTCTAAGAAGATATGTGACAGCTACGCTCATTCGAAAGAAAATGGTTACAATCAGGATTTGAAGGAATATTTACAATAATAAGGAACTCCAAAACCCTATACATCCAAAAACCTAACCTTAGGAGATGAAGTGCTAAAATTCACGTGGGCCCCATTGGGGTAAGTTAGTACATCAACTTCTCGGGGTCGTAACTTTTGCATATGATCTCTGTTTAGGTTGCACGATAGCTCATTGAAAAGGTATCAACGAGGAGATTCATTTTGGGGGCTCAATCAGAGCCTTTACCCATCATTTAGGTTCCCAATCATGAAAAAACAATGTTTAGGACTTCAAAATGGCCTCA
Source organism: Picea glauca (assembly GCA_000966675.3). Classification (NCBI taxonomy): domain Eukaryota; kingdom Viridiplantae; phylum Streptophyta; class Pinopsida; order Pinales; family Pinaceae; genus Picea; species Picea glauca. Next base: position 249,560 of record JZKD02S2273176.1, read on the forward strand.
AAAGTTTGGGACCCAAAAAACTGCTAAAACTAGTAAATTGCCAAAAGACTATTTTGAGCCAGTTGGAATAGGTGGGTGGCCACTGAGATCATACTGGATCAATCCTACCCCCTTAGGAATAAATGGTGTCCATTACGTTGAGTTCCCCCATCAAATGAGGAAATTTCTATTGAATTTGGCCCCGGGTGAGCCACTTGCCTTAGTGTAGGAGCTGCCCTGCTTTGACAACCCGATAAAGTTGGATCCTCTGTTGAAGAGTGACCTTGACAGCTGTTTCCATGATATAATCATTGGATTCATGTTCCATGCATTTAGGGTTGAGCTATGTTGGTTTCAATTGTTCTGCAATCTTTGAGGTGTCCAATAATGGTGGAAAATAGGGTCGAAGGAGGTCCACATTGAACACTGGGTGTAATCCAAGGAAGGGGGGAATGTTGAGATCAAAATAATATTCACCCACAACCTTGGTGATGGTTTAAGGTCCATAACAGAGTGGATGAATCTTCTGATGAGGCCCTTTAAATATTTCTTTATGCAAGTGCAACCAAACTTTGTCCCCCACCTGAAACTGGTGTGGCACAAAGTGTTGATCATGGCACTGCTTGTACCTAGCATTGGACTTCTGTAAAATATCCCAAACCTATTGGTGGATGTGTTGTATCCTCTCAATGAACCGGGTGGCTTTGTTAGCTTCAATTGGAGCATGCAATGAGTCTTCCTGAGTGGTCACAAGGGGTAGTTCAACATCCATGGACCCGATGGTTGAAATCCTAAACCCACCTGAAAGGGTTTGTGGTCAATTGAGATATGTATGGATTTGTTGTAGTTGTGATGAGCATAGGGAATACTATCATCCCAGGTGCAGGGGTGCTTGGAATTTTACATGCGTAGGATGTGCATGATCATTAGGTTGACGACCTTGGTTTGGCCATCCATCTATGGGTGGAAGGTAGTGGATTTGTTGAGATTGGTGTCCAGCAATGACCAGGGACTCGACCAGAATGTGTTCAGGAACTGGTTGTCCCGATATGAGATAATGGTTTGTGGGATCTCAAAGTGTACCCACACTCATTCAAAGAAGATCTTGGAAGTGGCTTCTGTCATGATGCTCTTCTTGCAGGCGGTCAAAATCGCCATCTTGGAAAAGTGATCAACAACCACAAAAACACAGTCATTTCCCCACTCAGTGAATGGAAGGCCCGACATGTAGTCCATCGAGATGGTTTCCCAGGTCCTATAATGAGTAGTAAGAGGATTGTGTAGGCCTTGTTTCTTAGTGGCCGGTTTGGAAATAACGCATGAAATGCAAGAAAAATATACTTGTTGACATCATGTTGAAGTTTCGTCCAGTATAAATGTTGTTGCAACACTACCACTATCGTTTCCACGTCGAAGTGTCCTTCCACCCAACTATAGTGGGCTTCCCAAATCAACTTCGCTTGCTTTCTTGATGGAACATAGAGATGGACCATGTGGCACAACAACTCATCATGAATATGGAAATTAGTGACAGTTGTCTTTACACCCAAAAAAGGGTAGGTGTTAGCGAAGTTAGGATCTGTGTCATAGAGACGGGGCCATTCGAAGGTCTCATGGTCACAAGAGTCTATCACTGTGGTGATTGTCGCAAATGGAGGTCGCCTGAGGCAATCAATGACTCGGTTGGTACTTCTTATTTTATACTTGATGTTGAGGTGGAACTACTGGAAATATGTGGACCACTTATGATGTCGGTCATTCTGCATTTTTCCTTTTGTCTGGATGAACTACAATGACTTATGATCAGTTTGGATGGTTGTCTCCTTCCCAAGAATGTAATTCCTCCATTGGCAGTAGGCTTTCATAATTTCTTTGTCGTAAGTAGGGTACTTATGGATGTCATGTGATAATGTTTCACTATGATAGGCCACAGGGTGGTCGTGTCGAGGGAGGATTGTGTTCACAACATAGTATGAAGTATTTGTCTTGATCTCAAAGGGTTGTTGTAGGTTCGGTAATGAAATCATTGTGTACAAGCACAAGCGTTGCTTCATATCATCGAACGATTTATGTTGGGACAGTCCCCACACAAATTTTTCCTTACCACCACCCCTGGTTATTTGTCTGAGGTCCCATGAAATATGGGAGAATCCCAACATGAACCTGTGATAGAAATTGGTAAGGCCTAAGAAGATCTAAATCTTAGTGAGAATGGTTGGGGCTGGACAGTCAAGGATGACTTGTATATTGGTTGGATCGACATCCACACCATGCGCATCAATAATGTAGCCTAGGTATTGGACCATGTCCATGGCGAACAAGCATTTTTCCAAGTTGGCATATAGCTTGTGTTGTCGTAGAGTGTGAAGAACCTGGTGAATATGATGCAAGTGTTCTGCCCAAGTATTGCTATAGATGAGGATGTCATCCAGATACACCACCACAAAATAATTAGTGAAAGGATGAAAGATATCATCCATCATCCTCATGAAATTTTTTGGGGCATTTGTCAAACCAAAGGGAATGACCAGTCATTCAAAAATACCTTCTTTTGAATTGAAGACAATTTTCCATACATATGTCTGCTCTATTGGGACCTGATGGTAGCCAGACTTAAAGTCAATATTACTGAAGTATTTTCCCCCCTTGATCTTGTTGATGATTGCAGCTATGTGAGACATTCTCCATGACACAAACCTGAGAGAGAACCCTGAGAGGGGTGTGTGGTTCCTATCTGAGACAGAGATGGGACGTAGAGATGGTATCCTCCTTACAGAGAGTTGATAATAACTCTGGATGATTCTCCTGTGTAACAGAGTGAGAAAGGATATCTACAGAGTTGGACGTGTCTGTGGCTCAGCACAAGGTGAATGTGTGAAATACCAAAGTGTTGGGTGCATCGTCATGAGACAGAGATGAAGATGATGTATTATCCTCCTCTGATCATATATTTGATGATGAAACTCTAGATGAATCTCTTGTGAAATGCAGTGGGAAAGAATATTTTTTGAGTGGACATGCCTCTGGACGAGCACATGTGAACATGATCCTAGTGGTTGAGCACTAGTGAAGAAGTGGTTCTTCGGTGTAATGCAGTGAGCCAGAGATATAGACATCCCTATGGATGTGCCCCTAGTGGCTAAGCACTAGTGGGTGTATGATATCCCTTGCTATATTGTTCAAGAGTCAGACCTGACTGTAACTCTAATTGTAATGTAAAGGGTATAGATCGGCCCCACCTTAATGTAATTAATAATTAATGTAAAAGATAATTAATCTCGTTAATATTAATTATATTATGAGATAGAGAGGTCGTCCATGTTGTGCCAACAGACACTTATTTTGACAGTTCAATTCTAATATAAGTAAAGGTAAATTCCCCATTGAGTAATCATATATTTTGTGTGAGTTTGGTACTTTCAGCAAGTACACCTTCTTGGGAAAAGTGCACACCTCTCTTAGGGGCTAGTCTTCTAGGGTTTTCAAGCACCCTCTTGTGTGCTAGGTTTTATTGGTGGTGAAGGTATTTCTCTTGAAGAACATAGCAAAGGATTTGGTTGGGTTTTCTTCCCTTGTTGAGAAGGGTTTCCCAGGATACTTCTTGTGTACTTGTGCATGGTGTTTCTTCTTGTGATCTTGGTTGCTGCAAATTGTTTATGGTTTAAGTAAAATGTTAAGATGAAATGAAATTCTTTCTTAAGCCTTCCTTGTTGAAAAATCAACATGGTATCAGAGCATAGGTCTTGAAGAACCCATTGCAAAAGCAATTTTCAACCAGCTTCTCTCTCCTGCAAAACCGTATGACCCTCCTAGGGTTTCCAGAAATTCTGTACGACCTACCTTTATAAGAGGTTTCAACACTTGGCACTTGGACATTGGGGATAAAAATACCATAGGAGTATACAACCTCCTTCATCACACCTCCAGCAAGCTTCAAATTGAAATTCTGAGCATTTTGAAATTTTGGCACTAGGGTTTCGCTAATTTCTGTAGAAATTTTAGTATTAGGGTTTCTGCAACTCATTGAAGGATATCTTCAGCTCACCATTGTTCTCCTATATTTAAAATGTTTATTTTTGGCACTCATAAGTCCAACAAAACCTAAAAGTGCTAGCCTAGCCTAGCCATTAGGTTTTCTAGCCTAGTTGACAAGGGGTCGTGAAGAATCTAAAATTATGATGAACAAAACTATGATGGAGGATAAGCTTGATGGATCAAGAAACTTCAAGCTCCTGGAAGACAAGACTTCAAAGGAAGACTTATTGTGGGTGATACAAAAAGGTTTACCTGAGACAACTATTGATGAATGGAAGGAAGATAACGACAAGACAAGGAAACTAATCATCTACACAAGCTCTTACATTGAAGGGCCAGCTTCAAAGTAACAAGATGACAAAAGGTGACACCATGACTACCTTATTCATGAAATATATCAGAGGATAGAGATCAACCAGGTGCCATTGGAGAAATCATATCAACTCCCTCAAGTATGCACTTATATATATATATATATTATTTGTATCATTGTCATGAGGGTAATTGCAAGAGGAAGAAATATTTTGTTGAAGCGATGGATCTAAAGGGATCTCAGTGCATTCAGAGGAACAACACACTATAAGTGAAGACTCCAGGTTTTATTGTTGAAATTTTCATTCCTCTAACCTATATTTCTAAATTTTGCTACAATACAAGTAGGTGTTGTAGATGTGACAACAATCCTTAAATTATCTTGATTTCAGAGATGTACTCATTATTCTCCTTTAAGAGATATTCTTGTGTTGGTTCCTTTTGTTTTCTTGTTCCAGGCAGGTTAACAACTAAGGAAAATGTTTATCCTTCAGAGGGAGTCAAAACTATTTGAGAAAGAGGAAGAATAGAACCATCATTGAGGAAACTAATGCAATAATGCATTATCAGAATCCTTCTATGATTCTATGGGAAAAAGCATGCATGACAGATTATATGTTCAGAACAATATTCTTCACCAGACTTTGAAAAACATAACTCCTGAAGAAGCCTTCACCAAATTGAATCCTGAGATTGAACACTTCAGGATATTTGGGTGCCCAATGTATTTTCATATACCCAAAGAGAAGAAGTCCAAGATAGACCATTTAGGGAGAAAGGATACACTTATGGGATAACAATGAATCTTCGAAGACATTCCAAGTCGACATTCCTGGTCAGAGACAGATTGAGACAAGCAGAGATGTTATCCTTGAAGAAGAGATAACCTTTCAAAGATCCAAAGAATCTCATATGGATATTGACAATGAGACAATACCTTCTCTCCCTTCATCAGTTCAGAGGAAGATAGACATTATTCCAACTAATCCAATTTCTCCAGTTGATATGTCCATAGATATTGCAGTAAGGGCATAAAAGGCATGCCTAGGGTCAACAAAGCTCTGCTAAAAGGCAGAGAAACATACAAGTCCCTCAAGGGACACCTTGAGAAAGAAAAAGATTTTTTCAAAATATATCCTTCAATCATGAGCCACTTCATTGAAGAAGAAACAAGAGAAACAGGTATGGAAAGATGCCATAACATGAACAATACTAGTGTATCTTAAAGAATGATGTATAAGATATTATTCAAAGACCAGAAGGGAAGTTTTTGGTAACTTCTAAGTGGATCTATAAGATCAAGAATGAATCTAATGGAAGTGTCAAGAAATACAAAGCCAGATCTATAGCTAGAGGATTCTCACAAACAGAGGGAGTTGTCTATGATGAGACACTTGATCCAGTAAGCCTGATACACTTCCATCTGTACTACCATCCATGAGTTGGAAACTATATCATATGAATGGATTCTTGATGAGTTTGGGTTTTAGCAAGAGTGTTGTTGATCCAACCTATATTATTACAGTGTTGGTGACAAGAGCCTGATTTTGATGACTTATTCAGAAAGCCTTGTTGTTGAAAACAAGTAAGTCTTGACTTATGATTTTGAGATGAAGGATATTAGTATGATTCTCTAATTCCTGGAAGTATGACCAAGAACCAATGAGATTTTCCTAACTCAAGGAAAATATACAATGGGAATATTAAAGAAGTTTAGTATTTCAGAATGCAAAAACATCGTGATAGATTTGAAGAAAATGAATGATGATGATTCAGACGAGATTGATCCACAATTGATTGGATCATTGATGTATATGGTTAACACCAGACCTGATTCATCATATGCAATGAATTTTCTTAGCCAATCCATGAGCCAGCTGAGATAGACTCACTATAGAACAGTAAAGCATGTATTGAGATATACATGAGGCACAGTTTGATATGGCCTGAGGTATTCCTCCAAGTGTTAAATTGATTTTGTAGGGATATGCATATACAGATTGAGCAGAGAGTACAATGGATTGGAAGAGAATATTTAGTTGTTGTCTTACCATGAATTTTTCCATGGTTTCCTAATGCAGCAGGAAACAAAACTATGTGCCCTTGAGTACCATAGAAGCAGAGTATATAGCATCAAGTGTGGGAAGCAATGTGTCTTCACAAGCTTCTAACAGATTTACTTTATCATGAGATGGATTCTATGATGTTAACAAGATCCGTATGTAAATCTCTTTGAGAACCTAGTGTTTCTTTATGGATCGAAACACGTTGAGATGAAATATCATTATATCAGAGATATGGTGCAGAGGAAAATAGTACACATGCAATACCTTCCTACACATGAGAAGATTACAGACATATTCACCAAATTATCTTGGTGAAGAATACTTCCCTATTTGAGAGGGAGTGTTGATGACTACAGCCAAGACAAATTTCAAAGTACATTCGTGTGAGACTTGGAATGATGAAGAATTCCTCCCTAGCTGAGAGGGAGTGTTGATGATTGCAGCTATGTGAGACATTATCCAGGACATAAACCTGAGAGAGAGACCCTGAGAGGGGTGTGTGGTTCCTATCTGAGACAAAGCTAGAACATAGAGATGGCCTCTTCCTTACAAATATTTGAGAATAACTCCATGTGATTCTCATGTGTAACACAGTGAGAAAGGAGATCTGTAGAGTTGGACATGCCTGTGGCTGAGCACAAGGTGAACGTGTGAAATCCATAAGTGTTGGGTGCATCGTCATGAGACATAGATGAATATGATGTATTAGCCTCCTTTGAGCAGAGAGTTGATGATGAAACTCTAGATGACTCTCATGTGTAATGTAGTGGGAAAGAAGATCTATTGAGTGGATGTGCATGTGGACGAGCACAGATGAACGTGATCCTAGTGTTTGAACACTAGTGAAGAAGTGGTTCTTATCTGTAATGCGGTGAGCCAGATATATGGACATCCCTATGGATGTGCCCCTATTTGTTGAGCACTAGTGGGTGTATGATATCCCTTTCTATATTTTTCAAGAGTTGGACCTGCCTGTAACCCTAATTGTAATGTAAAGGGTATAGGTCGGCCCCACCTTAATGTAATTAATAATTAATGTAAAAGATAATTAATCTGGTTAATATTAATTATATTATGAGATAGTGAGGTCGGCCTTGTTGTGCCAATAGACACTTATGTTGACAGGTCAAGTCTAATATAAGTAAAGGTAAATTCCCCATTGAGGAATCATATCTTTTGTGTGAGTTTGGTAATTTCAGCAAGTACACCTTCTTGGGAAAAGTGTGCACCTCTCTTGGGATCTAGTATTCTAGGGTTTGCAAGAACCCTATTGTGTGCTAGGTTTTCTTGGTGGCGAAGGTATTTCTCTTGAAGAATATAAAAGAGGATTTGGCCTGGTTTTCTTCCCTTGTTGAGAAGGCTTTCCCAAGATACTTCTTGTGTAGTTGTGCATGGTGTTTCTTATTGTGATCTTGGTTGTTGTAAATTATTTATGGTTTAAGTAAAATTCTAAGATGAAATGAACTTCTTGCTTAAGTCTTTCTTATTGAAAAATCAACGGAGTTTACCAAGGATATCATCGATTCGGGGAATCGAGTACCGGTTCCTGACTGTGATTTTATTTAGATATTGGTAATCAATGCAGAGTCGCTAGGTCCCATATTTATTATACACCAGTGCAATTGGGATTCCACAAGGTGATGATCTAGGTTGGATGTTCCCCTTCTGGAGAAGTTCTTGGATCTAACACTTGATCTCCTCATTTTCTAGCAGAGAGCGACGATATACTGGCCCATTGGGTAGCGATGGGGGTCATATCGATGGGATGCTTGACCTGACAGTGAAGATTTACCCCAGTAGGTGATAGGAAGATGTCTTTGTATTATTCCACAACCTTATCCACTTACTTTTGTTGCGTGGAGAGGTCGTTCACAGAGGCGATGGATGTGGTTGCATCCTTTCGCTCATTCTGAGAGAGAATCACAAAGAAGACAAACTTCTAGGTCTGATAAATGACCTTCCTGCATTTCTTAGCAGAGATCAAGGAAATAACACTAGGTGGGACTACCTCGGGTATCCTGTACAATTTCCTGTTCAAAGTAATAATAGCACTGTGAGGACTAGACTCATATACAACATGACGTTTCCAAAAATAAGGTTGGGCCAAAAGAACATCAAAACTTTCAAGGGGAGAAACATCACACAATACCTCATCTTTGAATGGCTTGATGTCGTATGACAGGATACACTATTGGCTAACATGAAGATCGCTTCCTTAATGGAGCCATCAGATGGTGTAGGGTTGTGGGTGCAGCATTGTCGGCAGTGCTAGCCGCTTGATGACCTTTGTTGAGATGAGGTTCTTTTGGCTACCGCTATCAATGATGAAGTGCAGCGGAGTAACTTTCACCCACATCTATGAATGAAAGAGGCGCTCACCTTCCTCTGGCTCATCAGGTTCACTAGGTTGTATCTTGGTGGTAGCAACGGTGGAATTGGGTTCCATGTCAATGATCTTTCTCCCCTTTTCTAGTTCTGACTCAGAGATGGAACCCGCATCTGATACAAGGGATTTTACAACATCCACCAATGACTGCTTTGAGAAGAAATCAGCAGTTTTATGTCAGGGGCTCGTATGGAAGTCACACCACTTCCTAGTATATTTATTTGTCTTCCCATTGTCCTTCTTTTATTTCATCTTGCACTGCTTGTCCTGATGTTTCCCATATTTTATTTGTCCTTTGTTCTATGGGTTGGGGCTTCCCTTGCCCTGCTTCTGCTGTGAGGGGTTCCCAGACCCAAACTATTGTGTCTTTTGTTTAAGCTTCTGCTCAATTTTGACAACATATCGATAGACTGCACACAAGGATGAGATGTCCAAAAAATCCATTTATGTATGGATGTATCTATGCAGACAATTGTTGTACTTGAGCACTAGATGTCGCTTAGAATATTTGATACATGTTGGATTACTGAGAGGGGGGATGAATCAGTAATAGAGATTTTTAATCCTTGTAACCACAGTATGCAAGTGTTATTTATATTTATGATCAATATAGCATTATCATCCAATAAGTGCAGAGTAAATAAACCATGAACAAATGAACAATCATACAAATACATAGTACACTAGTATTTTTTACGTGGAAACCCAATGCGGGAAAAAACCATGAAATGGTTTTTCTTATTTGTCTTTAAGAATTACATTCATTGGAAGCACCAACTTCCTTTGTTTTCCAACTGAAACTGGAAGGAGGCTCTGACCCCCTATTTTCAAGATACAACCTTAGGGAAGCTCCAACTCCCCAATTCTTTGGCTATAACCAGAAGGAGGATACAAACCCCTATGTTATCTGGCTGCAACCACCTATCCTTTCCCCATCCAACCACCCTGAAATATAAGTACCAAATGTAGAAACTGAATATGTCACTGTCACAGCCTGTTCTATCAAATTTTTCAGTGGGAAACCTATCACTGTATACTCATCAACCAATCTTATCAAATAACATATACCTCAAACACTATACCACAAGTTTGTACCTCAAACCATGTGCTAGAACCTCACTATTATACAATGTCTATATGTACCAATAAATTCAGCAACATACCTCAACCAAAATCCCTCAAACATGAACCAATATTAAAATTCAATAGATCTACCTTAGATCAACTCTACAGCAAGCCCTAAACTTCCAAGAGGGCACCCAACAAATTTATAAGGCAAAGTCTCAACCAGATTCATAAATTAAACACTACACATATGAAAACCATACCTTTTTCTTCTTGTAGCATTATGTTGTCGCGGTTTTACTGCCACGATTTTTCTATTGCACTTTTTATGTCACGGTTTTTCTACCACACTTTTTCTGCCGCACTTTTCTCTATCAATAAAACCTGCCCGAATAACCTTTCACAAAATATGTATTCAATGATATTCAATAAGTGTTAATGGGATAACCTTTCTCTCTTATTTATACTTCTATGTAACTTCCTCAAGGGGTTAACTTCTAACCAACTTAACCTACTTTCCTTCTTTTAGGGCTAACCCACTTCTAACCACTTGTCCACTTCTAACTCACTTTGCTACAAATAGTAAATTTTCCACTCATAGTTGCAACTAAATCATTTTTAATCAATTTCTTTTGCAACCACTTTGACTTATCAATAAATAGTAAACTCGCCATTTCTTAATGCAACCACTTTATTATTTAAATAATTTATTTTTTCAAAAACTTTGACTAATTTATTATTTAAATAATTTATCTTTACTCGCAACTTCTTGTTGCAACTAACTTTTCTA